>OY748301.1:19297519-19468737 GCA_963556515.1 Nudaria mundana
ACTGATCGTACGCATCTCGATAGATGTTATCGAATCGGTTCGAAATTGTATCGACCTTGATACTGATGAGTCGTTAAGATTTCGATGTTAGATTAATGAGCAATACTGTGTTCTGTGGTAGTGTTGATGTTTTGTGGTCGGGTATTACGAGTATAAAGGACATTGGTCCAGTACATACATACATACAATTAGTATGATACAATATTTATAATCACACCTATTTGTCGAAAGCAGTTAGGCAAGGTGCCTATAATAATAATTTATTAAATTTATTAAATTATTAAATATTAAGAATCACAAACTATTTATTATTAGGTATTCTAAGTACATATGTAAGTAATAAATAATAAATAAGTATTTTGGACATGCTCACACAACGTTATCTAGCCCAAACTAAGCCATAAGCTTGTGCTATGGGATCTCTTTTATAATTAGGTCGCCTTTGCCGTAATTTGTGATTTTGGTGGTCCGCGTACCTTGGTGGCCAACCAATTGCCGCTAATCAGGCACTTTTATGTTTGTCAGAGTGTCGTCCGTTGGTCGACGTCATGCACCACGTGAGGTTGACTATGGCTATCTACTAATGTATTTAGATGGAAATCATAAATCACTAAATCCAGTGATTTTTTTATTTTTTTTATTTTTTATATTTATGTCGACAAATTGACGCCACCCGCCTGATGGTAAGCTGAGGTGACGTCTGGCAATTGAGGGCGACTCTCACAGTACACAGGAATACTATAGAGAGTGGCCCTCAACTTGACGACCCAGTAATGTGCCTCTTCACGCTTCGCTTAAAGAGCCCAGGGTTATATGTTGGAGGAAACACGTGCGCAGGCAGGGCGTTCCAAGCCACCATCGTTCGGCAGAGAAACGATCGTTTAAAACGCTCGGTTCTCGCGAAGACGGTTTCCACGGTATGAGGGTGACATCTCTGCCCGGCACGCGTTGTTCGGGATCGGAAGGGAGAGGGTGGGATCAGGTTGAAGAGCTCTTCAGAACACTCACCGTGGTAAATACGGTAGAACGCGGCCAAGGAAGCAATTGTTCGGCGCTGGGCTAGCGGCTCAAGGCTTCCCGTTACCTCCGGACAGTTTATAATGCGAACAGCGCGTCCCGGAATAGCGTCGAGTGCGTCCAGCAAATACTTCGCGGAGCCGTCCCAGAGGTGAGAGCAGTATTCAACGCAGGGTCTAATCTGCGTTTTGTACAGCAGACACCTCTGGTGCGGTGTAAAGTATCGCTTTACCTTGGTCAGTATTCCTAGTTTCCGCGAAGCTAGCCCAATACATCTCTCAATGTATTTTGTGTTATTGAGCTCTCGACGAACGTCTATGCCAAGGATGTCTAGATTGTCCTTCATTGGTAATATTGCATTCTGAAGAGTGGGTAGGGGAAGGAAAGGGGATTTTTTCGCTGTAAATGCACACGCCTGTGTTTTGTGGGCATTGAACTCGACCAAGTTCTCGGCACCCCATTGGGAGATACTGTCGAGGTTTCGGTCGAGATCACCCACGAGATGTCGTCTCTCCTCCTCTATCACAGATCGCCCCGCCGTCGGACGAACCGAGTAACTCCCGTGCAATGTACTGTCATCTGCATAGCAATGAATGTTCCCGAGGGAAAGCATATCATTGATATGCAGAAGAAAGAGAGTTGGTGACAGTACGGACCCCTGCGGTACCCCGGCATTCACTTGCAAGAAGCGAGAAGCCTGGCCATCGCAGAGGACCCGCACTCGGCGCTCGTTTAAAAAACTGGCAATCCAGCTGCACAGTTGAGGAGGTAGACCATATGCCGGAAGCTTGGAAAGGAGCGAAGCATGCCAGACCCTATCGAAAGCTTTGGCGATGTCCAGGCTAATAGCCAAGGACTCGCCGAACTTTTCCATAGCCTCACCCCATACATGCGTGATGAATGCCAGGGGGTCACCCGTTGATTGTTTTGGCCTGAAGCCATATTGCCGATCATTGATTAGCGAGTGATCCTCCAGGTATCGCTTGAGCTGCTTATTAATAAGAAGCTCGAGCACCTTGCAAATGACTGAGGTGACAGCTATGGGTCGATAGTTGCCTGGATCGGATCGATCCCCTTTCTTGGGGATCGGTTGTACGTTCGCCTCCTTCGAGGCCTCCGGCACGAGGCCTGTAGAGTATGACAGGCGGTACAGACGCGTTAATACTGGAGACAACTCAGCAGCACATTTTCGTAGCACCACCGCCGGAATGCCGTCAGGGCCACTGGCTTTCCGCGTGTCGAGTGACCGCAGCACTGCCCGTACATCACATTGCCTGATAGCAATATCAGGCATAGTGTGGCCACAGTTGGCGATGGCGGGGGGCTGCAGGCCACGGTCATCGACCCGGGAATTAGCCGCAAAGAGGTCTGCGAGCATGTCCGCCTTCTCTTGGGCTTTGTGAGCCAGTGATCCATCAGGAAAACGCAGTGGTGGCAGCGAGGGTTGACAAAAATTTGACTGTACGGCTTTGGCCAGTTGCCAGTATCCACGGCTGCCCGTGGGATGGGATGTGAGCTCCTGACCAAGCCGCGCGACGCGCTGGGCATCCGCTCTCTTGAAGGCCCTCTTGCTGAACCTAGTAGCCCGATTGTACGCTGCTTTGAGGCGGTTCACGTTCGGGTCACGTGCCGCCCGAGCCCTGACCCAGGCGCGATATGTCGACTGTTTTTTCTGGACAGCCTCGGCACATTCACGCCCGAACCAGGGGCGAGCTTTGCGGATGCTGGCGACATCAGTGAAAGGGATATAATATTCTATCCCTAGACTGATCTCGCCAGCAATGGCAGCAGCGCTATCCGAAGGCGCCTTCCCTACAAAGCAGCGCTGGCTCCACGGGACGGACGCAAAGTAATCGCGGAGACCGTCCCAGTCTGCCGACGAGTAGTGCCATAGACGTCGAGTCATTTGTTCAGCACCAAAGGGGAATGCTCTACCACTAAGTTACGATGACGAGTGACGACGACTGGTTAAGGAAAGGTCTCGTTTTTGTGAATTTAAGTATAATTTCTAGGTAAATTAAAATTTAAGAATATGTAGTGGAAATGAACTCATTGCTTCCAAAATATAGTACCAAGAGTTTGGTGGGACATAGTGGTCACGCACTAAGACCATTGGTGCTAAGGAGAAGAATTATTATATTATACATTATTAGAGTTTTATAGGTAATACTACCTACTTGAATGATATAGGTACTCAATAGATGGAGACTGTTGAACATGTTTAAAATATTTCACTATTTCTTTACCGATTTATAATCGAAATGTCCTTGACGTATAGCTATCTATGCTGTGAAAGTTTTGAAAACGATTGAACATTTTGAAGGACACTAACTTTGCATTAGTACATATTATTCACTATACCTAGTTAGATCTAAAACGGACCTTGTTGAGTACCAAATAAATGTATTTTGATACGATTTTTAACCAAGTCTACTACGAGAGTTAAAGAAACCGAATGTAGGTATTAAAAAATACCAATTTCAAAATAATAGAGTTAATAGAATTTCTCCTAATCTTTTTCTTTCACTGTGAAGTGTTTATAACCAATTAGAGTGTATATAATTATGTAAATACTGCACAAAGATGACCATTACATAGGGTCGTGACACGCGGACGAACAGACGCGACTGTTATAACGATACGACGCACGACTTCACGCAGAGACGGACTTTGGAACCAAGTTTTTGTTACAATGAAAGTGATGAAAAAATGTCTAGGTAATTATCGGTGATCTTGAAAAGGAGTTTGATTATCATGTGACTAAATTGGACCAAGAAACTATGTACAAAAAATTGTGTTATTTTATAATGTTTCACTCTATTAGGCCGCTGCCACCTGTTATGGAATCACATTCCACCGAACGATGAAAAATTACTATAACGATAATAAATAACTAAGAAATTATACATAGAAACTATCCACTACAAATATCTACTTATCACCAATGCACACTTTACCTAGGATACAGGCTATTGAGTATAGGTGAGCTATAGCTACCCGTCCGGCCAGCGTGTTATATTAATATGTAGCTTGAATTCCCCTCTCTTTGGGGGAGGCCTTTGCCCAGAAGTGGGCTTCAAATAGGCTAAGAAGAGAGGATATAAATATATAAATATGGGTGTTAACAAATAAATCACAAAAAAAAATCTCAAGTTCGGCCCATTACAATCCATTTAGCAAGATACCATCAGCTAGAGAATTATTAAGTCATTATAAGTACGCAAAGGTCGCGACTGTACGTATTATCTCAGTCTTCGATCATAAGCGAAGCATTGTACCAAAGTAATCGGTTCAGTTATGGATTTTCGTACCTTTTCGGGGACTTGCGTTCAAGCTGTACCGTACCAACATTCAGTATTTTTCAAAAAATTTAACACTTTTATCATCTCTAGCTTCTTACATATTGTTCCCTATTCGTTGCAAAAGCCTTTTCTTTTCAACGTCCGTCCTAACATTCATTGCCGAGCATCTCGGGTTAACCCTCCTAAGGATAACAAGCAGGGCCAGCATAGGTACTTAAAATTGCAACCACAGTCTTCAAATTAAAAACAATACGTAAGTAACTTTCCAAAGCCAAAGACATGAAAATATTTAAATCTAAGGTTGACGTCAGTTGGAATTTCAATGTCTTCAGAGTTTGTAGTATGCTCTGTAGAATACCTGAGAAAAAAATCGTCCCTACTTTACGTATAAGGGAGGTAGGTACCCATGCAAAGTTTTACCTTCCAAGTACTAAACGTTTAGATAAAAAGCCAAGAAGGACAGACGGACGAACTATTGAACTACAGACCCTACGTTTGTGAGAATTTTACAAAACTTTTAATTAAATACGTCTATCAAAGTAAACACCTGAATACTCCAGAAGTCAGACTTTTAAGAAACATGTTCGCGGTTTTGAGGTTAGATAGAAACATCCTTGCCAGTTTATACCTATACAACTCTTTTAAACCAGACACCATGCAAGTTATAGGAGCTTTTGCTTAGAAAATCCTTCTCATGACTAATTTGCGTTTCTGTTTTGTGTTTCCTTGGTAAACAAGCACTCAGTTAAGTCGACAAATTTTCACTTTGATCAACTTAATCCAATTATTAAGAAAATTATTTCAGTTGCTGTAAACAATTTAATCTGAATGTTGTGCACCTATCAGAAAAACTAATACTAAAGTTCTAGAAACGAAATGGACTGCCACGGTGATGTAGTAGTATGAGTATGTGACTGTCGTCTCTCAGGTCCCAGATTTGATTCAGGTTCGAATCAAGTTATTTGTGTGATCCACAAATGTTTGTTTCGGAGTTTGGGTGTTTTCTATGTATAATACATGCATATGGTCACGCCTCTTTCACATAGGAGTAGGCAGAGATAATGGAATTCCACTTGCTACGATTCTGGCATACTTCTATCGCTTCTTTCACTTTCATAACTATCTTCCTCGCACGCTCTCTATGTATAATATGTATGTATGTATTTAGAAGTATAAAAGTATTTTTATCGGTGGTCTAGATCCCATAAGACATGCTTATATTAGCTTAATTTGGTCTAGATAACGCTGTGTAAGACTGTCAAAAAAGAAAGACAGGTAATAGGCACGCACCGTATTACGTAAGTATGATAAATATGTAAGTACATACATAACAATCACGCCTGTTTCCTTGAAAGGATAGGCAAATGCACATTATTTGCCCATTTCTGGCCAGTAACTTGGCTGGTTCCGTCAGTAAATTGGCGAACCTTATGTCAATTTCCGGAAAAATATGTTTGTCAAGGCCTCGTCCGTTGATCGGTAGGTGTAGGTACCACATGCAGGAGACGTTGACTTGGGCCTCTATGATCTCGGAAAGACCAGTAAGGCCATCATCATTATTAGAATATCGCTGTCCATTGCTGAACATATAGATCTCCAATGATTTTTCAGTGTGACCGGTGGATTGCCACCTGCATCCAACCAAGAGGTTTTTAGTAGTTTTTCGGTCAATATGGTAGGTGATAGCCTTCAATCAATATGCTCCCAACGTTTTATTACCTTGTAACCGACAATAACCGACATTGCAAAGGTTAATCAACATCTAGTCAGGCCGGTCTTAGGATGGGTGGCCATTTCTTAAGACACTGAGACCCCTCCGTGCCTCGGAGAGGACGTTAAGCCGTCGGTCCCGGTTGTCCTACGAACATCTATGGCAGTCGTTAGGGGTAGTTGGTGCCCTTATAAATCCGACCGGTCTAACTACAGAACTCGATATCTCCCATGGGTTATGAAGGTCAGATGGCAGTCGCTTCACGGAAAATATCGAAGTTTAGCCGAATCACAGTTAGACTGGAAAGCCGACCCCAACTAAGTTGGGAAAAGGCTCGGTCAATGATGACCTACGTGTGTACTGTGTGTTTTTTGTATTTTTATATTACTGTACCCAACTAATGCTTTCTATATTTTTCTTCTCTTAATGCCATTACCGCAAAGAAAAACACAAGTCAACGGCTTAATCAACCTCGTTTGAGTCTAAGAGCTGGTACAGAAATATTTTTACTGCACAAACATGTACAATTACCGACACTGTCGGCAAACGAGGCTAATATATCTCTCAGGAATTTAAAGCGCATACCATTTCAACATTTATTTACTTTTTACGTACATCCAAACACAATAACTTCGAAAATTACTAAAAAATATAATGATGGAAGAGAAAAATTGTGGGGCATTCCGCTCACAATACCTCAATTTAAGACTCTTTCATAAATATAAATTGTAGGCCAATACAAATTTCTGTGGAATTTTAAATAAAAGGATTTTTTATTTTACCGCAAAGAAAACTTAAATTTGCATGAATTTTTTAATTTATGTCGTATTTTTGTGACCATTGTCAGTAGCCTAGGAGTATTGTCGTTATTTGAACAATTTCTTTTACATACAAATTCTTGAAACCGAATAAAGGCCGATTTGTTGTCATGGTAGAGTCGAGACTGAAAAATTACGTATATTTTCGTAAACAGAAGATTATCAGTCACTGTGTTTTAGTGTAATTGAAACAAGGAAATATCGTTTTGTGACTATACATTTTTAATAACCAAACATAACTAACTACTGCTGGCCTGAGGTCGGTAGCAGCTTTCGACTCCGGAGTTCACATGTCAGGAGTCACATGTCGAATCAAATAATTGTGTGATCCACAAATATTTTTTTCGAAGTTTGGGTGTTTTCTATGTATATTATGTATGTATTTAGAAATAAGTATGTTTATCAGTTGCCTAAATCCCATAGCACTAACTTATAGCTTAGTTTGGGTTAGATGACGGTTGTGTACTATAAGTTAGTGCTAGATGACGGTTGTGTGAGAATAAATATTGGATAGAAACAGGCGTTACTTGGCGAAAATCCATGACAAAACAATGGTAAGTAAAAATTTTTTTAAGAAAAAACTTTTTAGCATTAATTAATAGCATTAATTTTTCGCAGAATCAAAAGGACAACAACAGAGACAGTCTTGATAATGCCTCGTTTAGAGGCGAAACAATTGTCGACGTTTTGTTGTCCTTTTGATTCTGCGAAAAATTAATGCTATTAATTAATGCTAAAAAGTTTTTTCTTAAAAAAATTTTTACTTACCATTGTTTTGTGTGAGAATATCCAAAAAATATTTCTAATAATTTAACATAGAGGGACGAAAAATTTGTATTTATTTTCCAAGTATAATTAGAAATTCATTTTCCAATTTTTATCAATTATGCCACAAGCATTAAATAAAATTCTAAACCAAATTACATTTTTCTCAAAGGACTTGACTTCAAACAACTCTCATTTTTAAATTTCGATTAACAATGGAGAAAATAATAGTTCATTACTGAGAAATCCCCCCGAATTCAATCTTGAAAATGTTTTACTTTATATTTCCATTTAATTTTCTACCAAATTTGCTTTGATTGTACCGTACATTGAACTTCGAAGTTAATGATAGTGTTTATGTTACCATAGTTTTCTTATTATAATGGCTTTATTTTTATTCATAACAGTAGAATGAGGTTTAGTCTGCCATTTCCCATTTACTACGAATATAAGAAGATATTTAAGGAGTAAAACGTAGGTAAGTAGAAATAGGCTTATATAATTATCTCCTTCTAGATTATAAGTATGATTGTTCTCTATGATACGGTAAAAAAGCTTCTAATCTTTGACATGACATATTAAAGTAATCAACGTCTTTATCTAATTCAAGTATATAATAAATTAGACGTCTAAGTAGGAACAAGTTTAGGAACTAAATCTAGCACACCAATTCACATTTGACGAACTTTGGCTGATTGTACTTCATGCATTATGTTTGTTAGCTGTCAACTAGATGTTGTTAATTATTGATTGACTTCGTAACAAATTTACGCCCATAAATTATTAAGATAATGCTTAAATAATTTTGAGTACTATAATCCGCTTGTGGAATAGGTTACCGGTGGAGATAAGGAGAGCTGAGACAATAAATAAATTTAAATTGTTAGTCAGAGATCACTACCTTCAATTAAAACTTTGAGCTGCAGGATTCTTGTACCTACCTACTAGTATTTCTCTTTTTTAATCTATTTGTGTATAGATTTAACCTTGATATGTTTATGTATATACAGCATAAAAGCAAACAGACAGTCACGCCTCTTTTCCGTTAGGGACATGGGAAGTTGGGAAAGAGACTAGTTACACTTGCTACGATTCTTGCATTCTTCTTTTGGTTCTTTCACTTTCAAAAATATTTTCATGCAGACTCTTTACGGGTATTCTTTTGTCAAAACATCTCCGATTTGGTCGAAGTACGATACGATATATTTCTAGTGAATGAATACATTCACTAAAAATATATCTCCTCGGCCCCCTTTAAGACGAGGTTTCACAGGTGGCCAAAGTCTTGGGGTTATCCTTTAGAGGACGTACCCGCGAAGTTCGACAATGGATGGTGGGTACGGCGGACATTTAAAAAAAATTTAATACATGTAGATTAGTAGAATACCGTTGTAACGGTTTCCCAAAAACACGTCCTATTCCCCAAAGGGGAATTGAGCCCATAATTCGATGTATTAGTCCTACGTAATAGGGGGTGATCCTATGGCCTTTTATATGAGTGCCTCGTTCGTCTTTCAGCAGGTGCACCGCGTGAAGGTGAGAATGTCTTTGTTCGGAAAGGTGTTCCTTGGCATCGCAAAACACTATTATTTTAATGTCATCATGGCATACAGAAATTGAAAAATACATCAACCAATAGATTAAGTAATGTATTCCATTATGCAGAAAAATTGCGTTTGGTAAGAAGAGGAACGGTTAGAGTAGTAAGCTATGCCAAATTGTGATTGGGTTGTTACTTGTGTTTGACGTTTAGTGCGAGGAGAATAGTCGTAAATCTGTCACTTCTAAAATACGTTTAATTTAGACTGAAAAACATTAGTTTGAATTTCATTCAATTTAAAATATTATGCTTATAACTGTAAGTAATTATTATAAAGCATTGTACAGAATATAAGAGCGCATATAAATTCTTGTAAAAACTCTGTACTGAATGCAAGAATTGTTTTCTTTTTAAATCCAGCACCGTAAAAGTAAGTGAGCATAAAGTTTTTAAGGACTCCGAAATTAACTAACGATTTGTCTGTGTAAATTACGGAATGATGGCTCAATATCTAAGTCCAGCACCATACGAGAACTATAAAAATAATTTTTAACGCATCATAAAATGCACAAAATCGAATTTCAAAGAATATTTCAGACAAAGATTCCGAAAATATTATTTTATGAGCGCAAACGTATAATACAAGAGTTTATACTGCATATTCTGCTGTCGTTCATGAGGTGGTATTACGGCGATAATTTACGATAATTTTTGGCATTTATCGTTCTATGTCAACTGCGGGTCGATGAGTTTTTATGCTCGCGCGCATTGTGAATCATTCGCGGGGCAAAGATTGTTGTATAGATGTGGCAAATCTTTGTTAGATATGTCGTTTCGTTTTCTAGGTTTTAGGTAGGTACGTATAATATAATATATTTTTTTAAGTTCAGATAACAGAATGGTAACTTATTATCTACTGTCGGCTGCCCGCGGTGTCTGCAATAACACTAAACACGAGAATCTCTGCCTACCCCTTAGGAGGTTTACCATTATTTTATGTATTTTACTTTCCAGCATGTTCCTACAATAATGCATTGAGTGTAGAACAGTCATTCTCAGCATCAAAATATTTAGCAGTTCAGTAAAAAGTAAAAACAAATCAAAATTAATGGTGTCAATCATAATAACTTTTAAATACGTGAATTTCAATTTAACGGTACTATAAAAACACAACATCCACTATGACTGCTTTCGTAGGTAGAAATAGGTGCCCATCTACCAGAATTATTGAATCTTTGTAATCAGCCTTCAAAATGTGATATTAATCCATGTCAGTACGATCTCTCTACATTGTGTTTACAGCCAAAGTTTATGACCCAAAAAAAAGCTTCAAATTATTCTCGTACACCATTTATGTGTTACAGCTTATATTCAAATATCTAATTGGGCGGTACTGAATTCTTCCTTGACATGAGACTGCGCTTCATCGTTAATGTCATGTTGTACGTGTGAGCGTATAATTTTGTGGGTGAAATATTGGAGATAAAAGTGGAGCCAAACATCTGAATACCTACAGTTCGTTTTAGAAAGAGATTTCATTGGATAGTTTTCACGAGAGAAGCTCTTGGCTACGTGGTAACCAACGTCTCTTGCCAGGTCGATCTCATACGTGGGTAACCATTTCTTAAGACATTGATGACACCTCTCGTTCTCCGAGAGTTTTTCGGTCCCGGTTGCCGAATGATCATGGCTGTTCTTACGGATAGTAGCCCTTAAAAAATCCGGCCGGTCTAACTACAGAACTTTGGTATCGCCAATAAGTTGTGGCGGTCAGATAAGTCGTTAGACTAAAAAGCCGACTCCGACTTGGTTAGGAAAATGCTTAGTAGATGACGAGTTTTTTTCGAGTATACAAATGACCAGGACCAAAGTCGAAGACGCAGACACTGGTGAAAAGTGCTTCTGCTTATATCTTCAGGGATTCATTAATTATGTATGTAGGTAACATTAATCATATCAAAATAGAGGGGCTCGTGGTCTAGTGGTAACCGACAATGTTAATACATTGCAAAGGTTAAGCAACATCTTGTCAGGCTGGTCTTAGGATAGGTGACCATTTCTTAAGACACTGAGACCCCTCCGTGGCTCGGAGAGCACGTTAAGCCGTCGGTCCCGGTTGTCATACGAACATCTATGGCAGTCGTTAGGGGTAGTTGGAGCCCTAAATCAAAAATCCGACCAGCTACAGAACTTCAATATCGCACATGGGTTGTGGAGGTCAGATAGCACACGCTTCACGGAAAATATCGAAGTTCAGCCGAATCGCAGTTAGACTGGAAAGCCGACCCCAACTGAGTTGGAAATAGGCTCTGTGAATGTTGATTAATCATGGTAAGTAAAATATTTAAAAAAAAACACTTTAAACTTATTTTAAATTTCTTAGTAGCACTATTTTTCGCAGGATTAAAAAGACAACAAAACGTCGACAATTGTTTCGCCTCTAAACGAAGGATTTTCGCCGAGTAACGCCTGGTTCCATCCAATATTTGATTAATCATATCAAAAATACTCCCCCTGAGATTTTGTGTTACCTATACAGCTTATAATAATAATAATTTCAATCTAATAAATTTGCACAAATAACATGGATTTAGAGTAACATTTTACGACTTCAAATCCCGCTATAAAATTAATCCTTACCCGCAATATCTTATGGCGAATGCCACAAAAGACCTTTTACAATCAGTTAAGCTTCACAATGCATTATAATTTATGCCTATACGTACAAAGTAATATGGTGACGTCATAAAATTTAACCGACTGCACAATAAAAATGTAAACACAGATCCCTAAACAGATAATTATACAATAGGCTATTGAAATAAACTTATGACCGTAAAGTGATAATACGTGAAGGGAGAAAAACAGCACATGAAGCACTCATAACGGTTTGTGTTGTATGTTTTTTTTTAATTCACAGCTATGGTTTGTGGTTCAATTATAACATCATCATCATCATTCACCGAGCCTTTTCCCAACTCAGTTGGGGTCGGCTTTCCAGTCTAACTGCGATTCGGCTGAACTTCGATATTTTCCGTGAAGCGACTGCCATCTGACCTTCACAACCCATGGGCGATATCGAAGTTCTGCAGTTAGACCGGTCGGATTTTTGATTTGGGGCTCCAACTACCCCTTTTTTTTTTTTTTTTTTTTTTCTAATTCCGCGGCCCAAGGCCGCGGCCGCTCTAACGTCCGTTGCCGGGCGTCCCTGGTTACTAGCAGAGGGTATGTCCAGTGGCGCCCGGCGGACTTTGACCACCCCTGTGGTCTCTGCGGGTGTTTGGTCGGGACGAGAATCCCGCGTCATTGGGGTCGGGTTTTATCCCGCGTCAGTGAGTGAATCTGGTTGCGTGCTATGGGGCAAAGGCCCCGCAGCACGCAACCCTTCTAGCCTGCTTCTGTAAGGACGGTGGGTGGCGATCCCGCCGTCCTCAGGCCCCGATCATGGAGGACGATAGTCTTGGGCGTAGTCGCGTAGTCTGGGGCGGCCTGGCCGCCGACTACGGAACTCGGCGGGGAGGGTACGCTCCCTCTCCTTCCCGGCCGCCTCCTTCGCGAGCATGACTTGCTCGCAGAAGGACACGGCCCCGTTCCACCTACTCCCGCTGGATACCATGGCTTGAAGCATGGTCCCCAGCGAGAGGGTATCCACGCCCAGACCCACTACGAGGTCCCGGCGCTGACTCGCCCACGCTGAGCACTCCACCAACGTGTGGAGTGCGGTGTCGTCGTCGGAAACCTCGCAGTGTTGACACCGGGGTGTGACCTCACGATGCATGCGAAACAGATAGCTACCGAAGCATCCATGCCCGGCAACCATCTGCGTCGCACGGTACGTGAGGTCACCATGCTGCCTCTGCAGCCAATCGTCCATGATCGGTCTCACCGCCGCGATGAAGATGGCACCCCCCTTGGGTTGCTCAAGTCGCACCCTCCATGACTCCATGAGATCCTGGCGGAGTTGGGACCGCTGGTCCTCGATTTCTCGAGACGCAGGCCTGTGGTCCCGCTCCAGCGCCTCCTTGCGCCATTGGAACAATGACGCAAGGGCTCTCGCTTCCAGGTCCCATGGAGGGGTCCCGGCTAGGAGACATGCAGCCTCTCCGGAGATCGTGCGGTACCCCCGTACGGTTCTGACGGCCAAGGTTCTAAGTGGTCTGTTTAACAGAGTCACGTTCCCCTTGACCGCCAACCTATCCGCCCATACGGGAGCCCCGTATAGGGCCATACTCCGCACGATCCCCAGGTATAGTCTCCTGCAGGAGGCGTTGGGTCCCTTTAGGTTGGGCATCAGTCGCGAAAGCGCGACCGATGCCTGCGTCACCTTGGGGACCAAACTTCGGAAATGTGGTCCGAAGTTCCATCGGCTATCAAGTACGATCCCTAGGTACTTCATCGAGGGCTTGATGCCGATGCTAACGCCTCCCACATTTATGCTGGAACCTTCTGGTGGACCGTTCCGAGGTCTGTGAAAACACAGAACCTCGGACTTGTGCAAGGCCACCTCCAGTCCCAGCTGCCGTATCCGACCCACGACTCGAACAACACCCGTCGTGACCTTGAGTGCTGCCTCCTGGTACGTTGCACCCCGCGCCGTGACGAGGGTATCGTCGGCGTAGCACGTTACGCCGACACCCCTAGGCAACGCACCCCGCAGCACCCAGTCGTAGCCGATGTTCCACAGAAGCGGCCCCAGGACCGACCCCTGCGGAACACCGCACGACACATCTCGCCGAGCTGGCCCGAGCCAGCTGGGGAAAGCTATGGCCCTCTCCGAGAGATAGGCCCCGACAATATGACGGAGGTAGAGAGGCGTTTCGTGATACACGAGCGCCTCCCTAACGCAGCTCCATGGCAAGGTGTTGAACGCGTTGGCGATGTCAAGAGACACCGCCACCACCACCTTGCCCTGCGAGACTGCTTCCTCCGTCAGGCTCTTCACGCGCATGATCGCGCTCACGGTGGAGCGTCCCCGACGGAAACCGAACTGGTTATCCGCCAGGTCTGGCCCCACACTCGTGAGATGCTCGACGAGGCGTGCCGCGATAATTCGCTCAAAGAGCTTACACACCTCGTCGAGCAACACGATCGGCCGGTATCCGGACGGTGAGTCCACCGGCCGCCCCGCCTTACGGATCAGGACCAGTTTCCCCGTCCTCCACACCTTGGGAAACTGGCCCCTTTCGAGGCATGCGCTAAAGAGCCCCATCAGTCGAGGCCCGAGTTCTTCGAGGGCCAGGACCTCCAACTACCCCTAACGACTAGCATAGATGTTAGTATGACAACCGGGACCGACGGCTTAACATGCTCTCCGAGGCACGGAGGGGTCTCAATGTCTTAAGAAATGGTCACCCATCCTAAGACCGGCCTGAGTCGATGTTGCTTAACCTTTGCAATGTGTTAACATTGTCGGTTACCACTAGACCACGAGCCCCTGTGGTTCAATTATAACACTGTTATTAAAATACTTAATATTGCATATGTATCTGTTATAACGAGATTTTCTCGAAGTATTTTTCACGTTCTTAACATGTGCAAAAGCATTTGAGTCATTTCTATTAATAATTTATAGGTTTCAGATCAAGATATCTCTTTATATGCAAAACTATAAAAGCGTTCCCTTTTTTATCTTGGTGACCTGAAACACTGCAATTAACACGCTGTTTCTACATTTGTTTGTCACTTTAACATATAATTGTACTTACTAATTCAATAGCTAGGGTAACGCTAGTGGATAAAGTAAGGAACAACGTGATACGGGAACGTTGTGGTGTGACAGAAGATGTAGTGACCAAAATTGAAAAAAGGATGCTTAGATAGTTCGGTCATGTAGAGAGGATGGATGATAGGAGACTGAAATTAATAATTTAAAAAATTCACTAGATATAATGACTGACAGGTATTGTAATGTTAAAAGTGAGTATCAGGAATACATTCTGGCCATGAAGAAGCTTATGAGTCCAAATTCCACATTGACATCAAACAACCATTTAATTAGTCCTGAGCCGGTCTGTAAGTCCTCGCTGACTTCAAACATAAGCCCTTCACTTGAGTCAAACAAGAAACCCAGTAGTTCCTTCACCAAACGAAATATGATTAAATCTGAAATAGTGATGTTTTGTGATGAATTAGGGAAATCAATGGGCCAGTTACTTAGTTCATATTTAGAACAAAATGTTACTAACTATTGTATGCCGGGATTAACTTACTGTAACATTATAAAAAAAATTAAAAATTGTAATTTAAACAGCAACTGTACACTTTTAATTTTGGTGGGAGATAGGGGAAATATATGTTAGGATATGTTAGGACAATTCACACAACGCCATCTAGTCTCAAACTAAGCAGAGCTTGTGATATGAGTACTAGATAAACTGATATAAATACTTATATACATTTTTTTTTTTTGTAAATACATACATATTATACATAGGAAACATCCAGACTTCGGTACAAACGTATGTGTCATCACACAAAGTTTGTCCCGACCGGGAATCGAACCCGAGACTCCGGCGTCGAAAGCGGATACACTACCGACCACGCCACCGAAGCAGTCAATGCAGACAGAAATGCAATTGTAAACTGTTTAGAATTACTGAGCTTATTAGATGTTAAAAACATTATTTTATTCACACTTCCTTATAGCCGTGGCTTGTCACAGGCCGAAAACAATCTTAGATATAAGCTAAATCAAACAATACATACATTGACATTTCATAATCCAAATAAATTCCATCTGATTGACATTAACATGTATTTAGAAAATAAATTGTTATTGACGGAAGATAAATTCTATTTGAATAGATATTTTAGGAGACAGATAGCATCTTCGCTATCATATTTTATTAGTTATTCAGCCAAAAACTTGGCTAAACAATCTGCTTTTATTGAGCAGAAAAGTGACAATGTTTGTCTTGTGAGCTTGGAATCTGTTCCTGAAAAGGGTGACAATAATTTAAACTTAGTTGTAGGACAATAGAGGAAATCCCTAGCAAATTAAATTTAAGGACAAAGGAAAAGTCTATGTTCATGAATATAATTCATCAAAATATTGAAGGCTTTTCTGGCAAAGAGTTAGAACTAGAATTATTTTTAAATGAAAAACGTATCCATGTACTTTGTTTAACTGAACACTGGTTAAAAAAACATGAACTCTTAGTTAATATTGATAATTATAAAATCATTAGTGCGTTTACTAGAGATTCCGCTATAAGAGGTGGGTCTCTCATTTTAATTAATGACAAATTAAAATCAAAAGACCGAAAAGACGTAGTAGCACTCACAAGTGAGCGAAATATTGAACTATCATGTGCAGAGCTAGAACAATATATTATTATTAGCGTCTATAGACCTCCTTCTGGAGATTACTACCTGTTTGAGTCCATTATGGAGGAAGCCTTAAAAAAGGTATGTAAATGTAAGAAGACTATAGTTGTATGTGGCGATTTTAATATTAATATTTTAGAAAACTCTCAGAACGCGCTAAGGTTCCTCAACCTTTTTAAATCTTTTAACTTACAAAATCTTTTTTGTGAACCAACACGCACCACAGCCACATCAGCTACCTGCTTAGATAATATTTTTTCTAACAGCGATGTAGATGAGAAATCTATAATACATTTTGTAAATTCAGATCATGCAGGTCAGTTAGCTAGATTTAAGTTCCAACATGTTCCATTATCAAAAAATATTGTTTGTAGACCAATCACAACTTATAGATTAGAAAAATTTAAAGAAAACATTAAGAATAAAGTACCTCTTTTGGAGTTGAATAATGATAAACACCCGAATGATCATTACGGAGATTTGTTCGGAGTAATCAAATACGAATGTGATAACATTTTCACTAAAAAAACAATAAATGTAAATCAATTTAAAATAAAATTTAGTGATTGGGCTACGCCTGGAATCTATAAAAGTAGAAGGAAATTATATGAATTATACGAGACAAAGGCATCTACTAATGAGCCACAAGTAATTGAACAGATTAAAAAGTACTCCAAACTATTCAAAAAAGTATGTTCAACAGCTAAATCTAATTATATACGGGCTAAAATTGAAAAATCTGATAATAAAACGAAGGCAATATGGAATGTTATTAACAAAGAAACTTGTAAAGCAAAGTCACGTGATCGATCCTTCGAGTTAAAAATAGATGATAAACATATTAAAACTGATTCTGAAGTGGCCAATGCATTTGAATCTTTCTTCACAAATGTTCCAATCACCACTACAAATAAGTTAAATTCGTCAAAAAACGTAGCCAATTCTCTTCTTAAATCTAGTGTTGATAAATGTAGAATTAACTTTGATTTTCAGTATATTGACTCTGTCACTATACTTAAAACTTTTAAACAACTAAATATAAAAAATACCGAGGATCTTTGGGGCATTTCAACTAATATAATAAAATCAATAGTGCCCGCTATAGCACCTCACCTTGCATTCATATTCAATAAATGTATAGATGAAAATCAGTTTCCTCATCTTATGAAGTACAGTAAAATCAATCCTTTATTTAAAGCAGGAGACAAAAGTGATCCTTCAAATTTTCGACCTATTTCCATACTCCCATCCCTCAGTAAAATTTTTGAAAAAATAATATTTAATCAATTGCTTTCACATTTTACAGACAATAAGTTACTTCATAACAAACAGTTTGGTTTCACTAAAGGCAGGAACACAACGGATGCAGGAGTTGCACTTGTGAAACATATATTTGATGCTTGGGAGGAAAAGCAGGATGCTATTGGTATATTTTGTGATCTATCAAAAGCTTTTGATTGTGTTGATCATGGGACTTTGCTACTAAAATTAGGTTATTATGGTGTTTCGAACAGCTCACTTGGCTTACTCGAGTCTTACCTCACTGGTAGAGTACAAAAAGTAAACATTAATGGCACCGACTCTTCTGGCGCCTCATTAGTCATGGGAGTACCCCAGGGCTCTATATTAGGACCCCTTTTATTCTTAATATACGTAAACGATCTTCCTTATTTCACTAAAAATCTTTGTGAGATAGTATTATTTGCTGATGACACATCATTAATTTTTAAAAGTGATAGACAAAAAGTAGCACTTGACGATGTAAATAATACCCTTTCGGAAATATTGCATTGGTTCACAAGTAACAACTTGCTGCTCAATGCGAAGAAAACAAAATGTGTAAAATTTACTATGCCCAATGTTAGACAGGTGGATACTCATATTACTATGAATAATGAATTAGTTCAAATAGTCAATACCACAGTTTTTCTTGGGATAACTCTAGATAGTAAACTACAATGGGGTCTTCATATCACAGCCTTGGCAGGAAGACTTAGCTCAGCTGCCTATGCGGTTAGAAAGATAAGGTCTCTGACTGACGAAAAAACGGCACGATTAGTTTATTTTAGCTACTTTCATAGCGTTATGTCATATGGTCTGCTGCTGTGGGGCTCAGCTGCCGATATTGAGACAATATTCATATTACAGAAACGAGCTATACGAGCAATCTATAGACTCGGACCCCGTGACTCGCTGAAAGAATTATTTAAAGAAATTAATATTTTAACAGTTGCTTCTCAATATGTTTACGACAACATCTTATATGTACGGAAGAACATAGATCTATTCAAAAAAAAATCCGATAACCATAGTTTTAATACAAGAAATAAAAATAAATTGGCAATGACAAAAATTAGACTTCATAAAGTTGGTAATTCGTTTGTTGGCAAATGTATAAAAATTTATAATAAAATTCCTCAGGATTTGGTTGACATGCCTCTTAATAAGTTTAAAATAGTAGTTAAAAAATGTTTGATGATGAAAGGCTACTATAATGTAGACGAATATCTTAATGATAAAAATGCATGGTCACCCTAATCTTCTGTTGTTGGCCACTCGTATAATACAATAGAAACTAATTGTAACAATGTAAACAAAACAATATTAAAAAAGAAAATGGATAATCTACCTGAGTTTCTTGCTGGTCTCTTCTCAGGAGAACCAAATTACCGAACCAGCGAAAGAATCATTTTCTAATGGTTATTTATGTACTTACTTAATTTAGTATTTTTATAATATTACTTGACAAAATTGTAAAATTTTGACATTCATATGTGCTCTTTATGTGCCTAAACTGAATAAATGAAATTGATTCTTTGATTCTTTGATTGATTCTTTGACAAAACAGATATATGAAGCGAGTGTGAATGGACAAGCTAGTAAGGGTCGACCTAGGCGGACTTATGGCGACCAAATCGCAGATGTCTTGAATAAAGGCCAGGTTAAAAGCACCCGTAACCGGTGAGCACGCATGAATACATTAATTAAAGTTGAGGAAGTGAAAGAAGTATGCCAGGATCGTAGCAAGTGGAAATCCGTGGTTCTCTGCCTACCCCACTGGGAAAGAGGCGTGATTGTATGTATGTATGTACTAATTCAATCTGTTTTGAAATAAAAAAGGACTTTTAATTGTCCTCACCATTTCAATCCGACGTCACTCGGAAGGAAAGCAATTCTGTTTTACGCTAAATTTCATCATCTAACCCTAAATGTTAATGCATGGTTCTTCGCTACGCCCTTCGGTTCATGGTTAACAACTTACATTATCAAAACTATTTGCTGACAGATCATGCAAAAGAGAACTTTAATACAATGGAGTAAAGTTTTATGAGTTTACAATCTAAGTTAGATCTAGAATGCAAGGACAAAATTAATTCGGAGTTTTGAAATATGCAATTTGGAACTTTAAGTCGATGGAGCAAGGATTTTAGATTTAATGTTTGTAGCTATTAAACAGGGACAAGAATAGTAATTGAAGGTATTACAATAATTGTTAGAATGTTTGTGTTGTTCATATATTTTTCCATTGATAGTAAGTAGCTCAGATCAACCATCTATAGATAGATGGCGAGTGTCACCCGTTTTCTTCGTGGCGAGTACTAAGTAGCTCTGTTACAGGTTGCCCAGTATATATTTGCGTTCCACTAATGGCGCCACTTTAAATTGAAACACGTCAATAAACAAGGTCTCAGAGTCAATAACTACAAACAATAATTAGTTCCATTTCTTACCACACGACAACTTGAACTGGCAAGCTGTATTGACGTTACGTCATCCTCGACTGTTTGACTGTTATGATGTGCTGAGTGTTTGTTATTGGTTCAGACCGGTTATTAGCGCTCTATATATACGTAGTATAAAGATAGTTGCCCTGAGGTAAGCAGTAGCTAAAAGGAGACCATTACACTGTCTACAAGGTGCAACAAAACTATTTGTAGGTAGGCAATTAAATATTATTATGTAGTCAATCATACAATTTTGTCACCGTGTCCTTTGTGTTTTGAAATTTTACCAAACTATATAATACTCTACCAAACCGTAAAGATGAGATAACCTTCATTAATCCGAAGAACGCAGTTGGTGGTCTCAGCACGGCTGGCAGCTCTCGGTAAACGGAAATAAAGATAAAGGTAATATTTAAACAACATTATTATGTCTAAATTGCATTAATATAATATCAAATACGTGACAATTTGTGCCCAGGTGTTGATAGCTACGCGCGCGCTGGACCGCGTGATTGTCCAACGTTTGTGTATTTTGATATTGGTGACACGTGCTAGATATCACGTATTAAGTTGAGAAGTAGGGCATTGTGGATAAAACCAAAATATTGAGGGCATAATGAGTTTATTTAAACTACCAGACGCCCGTGACTTCGTTCGCTTCCTCATTTTCGCCTTATTGGTGGAAGCGTCTAACATTAAAATGGGTCTTAGGGACCATGCTATCGATTTGAGTAAAAATAAAAACTGCATTCACTGATTACATATTAATGTTACAGCCTGTATAGCCTTCCTCGATAATGGTAGACCTCATGAACGAAGATTATTATTAGGGCCAAACGACCATATTATTGGCGAACAGTCCATACACACCAAATTTAAGAAATCACGAACTGTAATGTGTGACTACACTTACAGGAAAGTAGATCGATTATATTATTAAAATCTTCACATTAATATATTTTTTCTAAAGAGAAAAGATTATACATAATTTCCGTCACTAAAGTACAAGCAGAATATAATTCACTGTAAACGCCACATTTTCTACTCTAAGTGCATGCATTGGTGTCAAGGTTGTCCGTGTGTTGGTACTACACTACAACCATGGACTTTCTAAGTTTGCTCCCGCTTAAGGACGAATTGTGCCCTTCATTATGTGCTAGTGAGAAATTTGATGTTTACCTATGATATTATGCAAAGTTGATACAAAAAATCTAAGAACTCGATCTTGCGTTTGATTTTTAACCGACTTACAAAAAAGGAAAATCTTTGGGCTGGTCCCATTTCAATTTGGTCCCATTCCGACAATTATTTGGTAATTTTAAGTCGGTTGCTGTGTTAATTTTTGACGTGTATTTTTATGATCTACACTAATATTATAGACAGAGAGAAGGTATAGGCAAAGGTTTATTACACACCAACCACTTTGTTAGTAATTTCGTTGGTCCAACGTTAAAGGGTTGTAAGCAAAGTAATTTTTTTAATGGCATGGATCACCCTGTTACATGCACCCCTCAATTGTGACCTAGTCGTAGACTTTTTATTGATAAAATTAAAAAAAAAAATGAAGTATGCAGTTTTTATTTTTATTTAAATCGGCGACATGGTTCCTAACAACAGATCTTCTTCGTCTTATAGTTTCAGACTTTCCCTCTCTGACTCATATCAATGTTACACTCTGTATAAAGTTACATTCATAGCGAGTAACATAGGCTTTAGATCCATAGGAGCGGAGTAGCAATGAGCCTGTAAGAGAAGAACCTGGCACCAATAACTCACTCTTTTCTAATCACCAGTAATTACGTATTAATAAATCTATCTATCAATCATGCGAGTGTGATTGCAATCTTACGAATTTTATAATCCTACGGTGACATAATAATGTAATTAACGATATTGTTATGAGTTTACAACTGACTTGTAATAAGGTAGGTAAACATTTCAAGGGCAATATTATCCTCTCTATAATATCGTAAATCAAAATTAAACAGTACATAATGTAGTAATTTAGCGGTAGAGAGATCAAACTAGTTACTACGATATTAATCCGTGGGAGGTGACCTCCTAGACAAACTTAAACATTGACGTATTAATATTCTATTTAGGTTTACTTGGATCATAATTATAGCCTGTGTTTGTATTGACTAAAAACATAATGATCATTATTAAACTTTAATAAACAATAGTAGATTATATAGTAGGTACCTAATTGTATTTGTAGAACAATTTTTGCCTACTTTTCTGACTGAATTTTTCGAACCCAAAAGTTAAAACAGGCACCCTATTACTGAGATCTCGCTATCTGTCCGCCGTCTGTCTTGGGCTGTATCTCATGTACCGTGATAGATAGAAAGATGAAATTTTCACAGATGGTGTATTTTTGTTGCCTCTATAATAACAATTACTAAAAAAAATTAGAATAAAATATAATAAGTATAATATAATATAATATAATTAAGGGGGCTCCAATACAACAAACGTGGTTTTGGTGCGGAACCCTTTGTGCGTGAGTTTGACTCGCATTGCCGTATTATGCTTGAGGAATATAGACTATGGCCATTACTAGAAAAATAACCACACGTTAATACCGAACGTAGTAACGAATCGCCATCTAGATAGGTATATTATTATGTAATTATCTTTAAACATATTCATAATGAGTTGCCCGACTCAGCAACCTATCAACTGTGACGAGGTACGTAAATTTTGTTCATTAAATTTCAATTCTAATAAAAGTTCTCTCGAATTTCTGGCGTCATGGAGTTTGGTGAATTTTCAAACATTATATTCTAGTGAAACTCGATGCCTGTAACGTTCACTGAACTATTGGAATTTTCACCGCGAGCTCAAATTTAACCAGTCGTTTTTTCATTGCAAATAATATTGGTTTGTTTTCTGTGCACCGATACGATTTCCTGTCCATTTTCACGTGGGGATTTTACGCTGTAGTTGAATTTCACGAGGGCTCAATAGCTTTTTTCGATACAATATTTTTAAGTTTTGTTCGTATAAATTCTTTATTCAATACATATTTTAATTTGAATACTTGTTCTATGTGAAACTTGTCGATGAACGTTCGTTTAAATATTGACTCCAAAATGTAAATATGTAAACGTAAAGTATTTTGGGTATTACACTAAAAATGTAACAATAAATTATTATGTCTGCCAAATAATTCCAACAGAAGCCCGCGACTTCGTTCGCGGTCTCGTTTTTGGAACATTGTTCAGCGCTGTTCTACTCTACATAAGGACATAAGCCTCCCTCACCTGACCCGATCACCGGGGTTTGGTCGGGATGAGAATCCCGCGTCAGTGAGTGAATCTTGGGCAAAGGCCCCGCAGCACGCAACCCTTCTAGCCTGCTTATGTAAGGATGGCGGGTGGTGATCCCGCCCTCCTCAGGCCCCGATCATGGAGGTCGATGGTCTTGGGCTTAGATGAGTCTGCGGCGCCCTCGCCGCTGACTACGGAACTCGGTTGGGAGGGTACGCACCCTCTCCCTCTCGGCCGCCTCCTTCGCGAGCAGGACTTGCCCGCAGAAGGACATGGTCGCGTTCCACCTACTCCCGCTGGAGACTATGGCCTACGGCTTGAAGCATGGTCTCCAGCGAGAGGGTATCTACGCCCAGACCCACTACGAGGTCCCGGTGCTGACTCGTCCACGCTGAGCACTCCACCAACGTGAAAGTGAGTGGGAGTGCGGTGTCGTCGTCGGAAACCTCGCAGTGTTGACACCGGGGTGTGATCTCACGATGGATGCGAAACAGATAGCTACCGAAGCATCCATGCCCGGTAACGATCTGCGTCGCACGATACGTGAGGACACCGTGCTGCCTCTACAGCCAGTCGTCTTACTATACCGTCTATATACTATATTACCGTCGAACTAACCTAATGTAAGCTTGTGTTACGAGTATGATATAACTTATGGTGGCCGTATATTATTTCTGAGTCTGACCTGTCGGAGAAACAGGTGAGATTATAATGTATGTAGGTACCCATAACATTCAAAATTTAGATTAGATGACCACTTTAATGCGAATTTCTTTCGAAATTAATAAAGCTACGACTAGTTGTACTATTGAAAAAAGAAGAACATTTAAATGTACAAAAACATTTCGTTACTTTTCGATTGAGAAACAAATCCCTGGGTGGGTTCGTGTAGAGTGGAGTGTTGAGTTTTTTCATCGATTTTGATTCTCGAATATAATAATGTCGGTAAGGTTATATATACTTACCTACCTAAGTTTTATGCTTACCTTAAGCAGGATTAGGAATAGGTAGAAATCTCTAGAGAGACAGACGGACAAGGTTCTAAAAGAATATACACAAAGTGCTTGGAAACGGCAAAAGGCTCTCCCCACAAAACGATTCCGATGTCCCTAAGGAGAGAAAGGCATAACTTTGGGTGTGTCTATGTACCTAGTAATAAGTTGTATAAAATGAATCAACATTCAAGAAATTGCAAACACTTAACACACCTAAAATAGCAACTAAAGTACGCTAAACTAGTGAAACTTTTCTATACCTACATTAGTTAAGGTTATGTAAACTAAAAATTACCATACAATTGGTTTTAAAACCAGTTATAATAAATGACCGAAGTGCCGTGAGACTGAGGTCAATATTAACCATTATTCGTACTAGGCTTAGTAAAAGTTTATGCAAATTTTATAATTAGCTAACTTACATGAAGTTTGCCTAGGACTTTCAGCCTCCATGATCGGAACCTAAAGCCTTCTTATTACAATAGCGCGGGCGCAAGGGTGGCGTGCTGTTGGACTTTTAAATCCTGCAGTGCCCTGGGGTAATTCGTGATTTTCGTGCTTTAAAAAAATGTGGTTACACAAAAAAATTAAGGTTTTATTCTTTATCTATTTAAACTAGCACATATGACCCACTAATAACCATATTATGTGTTTCTGTAGGAATTGGACTTAAAATCTTAACCACACAGCCAAGCCGCGTACATAAATTAGTTTTAAACTAAAACTATTACGACACAAAACCTATTTAAAATAAGATATTCTGCAACAGCTAACGTAACTCATAAGTAGCTACAACAACACCGTATGCCCATATATGTCCCTTATATTGACATAACCCGAACCTTGGGTATACCTTGTGGCTGTCTACTTGTCCGCCCACATAACCGTGTCTTATGTGCTATCGGTTGCTATGTTATTTTTTAAACACTCGTAACGAATAACTAAACATAATTTTAAGAAACGTATATTACGTCTTTACCCATGAAATTGCCGTTTTGTATGAAAAAAATGAAACGAATTTTTTTTCATGTATTTTTTACTTGTATTCATCGAAGTAATCACCCATGCAATCAATGCATCTTTGCCAATGCAGCGGCAGTTTATTGATTCTTAAAGAAATCAGCTGGACGGGAGGCAACAAATTCTTCAAATGCATTTTGTACTGCCTCTCGGGTATTGAATTTCTTCCCGAAGGGTCAGATCATCTATTTTTTAAACTGAAGGAAAATTATATGATGAATGAATGAGGAGTTTTATGAGTATATTTGTGACATGGAGACTCCTTTTTTTTTAAATGTATTCCGCAGTCCAAGGGCCGCGACCGCTCTAACGTCCGTTGCCGGGCGTCTCTGGTTACAAGCAGGTATTTCTAGTGGATGGAGACTCCTTACGTAAGTAGAAAGTACATCGGAAATCATGACTGTCAGCAAAAAAGTGCTGGATAGTGTAAGTGGGGTAGCCACTATCTAATCAGATATCCTAATATGAAATACGGAAGGAAAAAATAATATTTGTGTAAAGGTATTTAAGGACATGCAATTACAGAAATTGG
Organism: Nudaria mundana; assembly: GCA_963556515.1. Taxonomy (NCBI): domain Eukaryota; kingdom Metazoa; phylum Arthropoda; class Insecta; order Lepidoptera; family Erebidae; genus Nudaria; species Nudaria mundana. The sequence continues at coordinate 19,323,543 of OY748301.1, forward strand.
AAAAATTGCACAAAGATAACGTTGTCAAGTCTATAGCAGTTCAGCACAGGACTTATAAATGTGCGCGTTGGTTTTAAACTAGAGATATCATATAAGGAAAGAATGATATTAGGCCACAAGTTTCTAGTGTTTTCATATTACCAAATTCAGTCAGGTTGCACTTTACATTGCGATGCTTTACTTGAAGTATTTTTTATTATCAAATAAAGTGCACTAACAATTTAGCTTCAATAAAACAGGATACTAAAATTGTAAGAACCCTAATTAAAAAAGCGGCGCGTTCGTCCGTGCCTGGAGGAACTACTTACATCGCTCGAGTTTACTCGACATTGCTCAACAAGTATACAGCTCAACTTCGCTCAACTTGTCTCGAGTGCCGGTCCATGAAAGAATACTTTTGTTTTTAATTTTATATACTCGACTTGAAGGAGACTTATTGCTTGCAAGCTTCCGTAAGTTTTTAGACTTTCCCAAGTAAGTTCATCGGCGTTATACGCTTGGGATAAGTCCAGAAGATCAGCGACCTTTAAGCAGTCACCACCAGACAGCAGCCCACGTAGGAATTTCAAACAAGAACGGACGTTCTGGCCTTCCGTCACAATTAATTGATGAACGAACTATTGGACAATAGTTCGTTCATCAATTAATTGTGACGGAAAGCCTGTTATATTCAAGAACATAATGAAGTAGCTACACAGTTTACTCATAGTTGTAATAACGAATAGCAACAGGTACTTAATTACAGTTTTCTGATGTAAATGTCAAGGTAGTCTTTCGTTCCGCGTGTTTCTTAATTTGATACACCAATGAGGTTTTCTTAAAAACCTTAAACCTACTTGCATGATTCGATATCCTAAGTAAATTTATTTAAATTAAAATAACCATGTTTGTGCGAATCTGAAAAAAGCGCATCTAACACTTCCCACATAATATTTTAACGAACAAGTTAATACTTAGGGTTTTTTATTCAATGACGGTAAATCATCGTTTTTTCGTCACCATCAATCATCATTTCAACTAGTTGACCCCCACTACTCGGTAGGTATAGGTCTCTCCTAACGAACACCACACAACGTTCCATCTTGAGCTTGTCGCAGTCCTTCCCGCGACTTTACGATGTCGTCAGTCCACTTTGTGACATGTGTTTTATAATGTATTGCATATTTTACCAAATGAACCTTCTTTTTTCGAATTCAGAACTTTAACAGTTATTTAGCTTTACAGATTACATGTGTCTGCGACCCACGCTGCGTTTTCCACTCGAGGGCTTTTTAGCCCCATCGGTCCTACATGCGATGTGCCCTACCGTCCTCTTTGAACTATGTCGGTGACTAATTATCAATCAAAGAATTCCTCCTTTTAACTATTATTTTTATCTATCGGTCGTATTCGTTCACCTATTAAGTAAGATCAGCAAAATTACCGAACTATTTAAATGTCTTAACGTAGGTACCCCTTAAGGTATTCAGTTGTGATTTCATACAGGGTTAAGTTTTAAGTAGGAGCCAAAGTTAAAACATAACACCAATATGTAAATATAAAGAAAAGAAGAGTTAGGAAAAAATGCGTTGTCCACTTAGTCACGATATGGTATGAAATCAATTCAAGTGGTGACTTTTGAACTGACAATCAAGGTCAAGTTGAAAGGTTTTAGCATTGTCAGATGGCTTGCTGTGTGGCAGAAGTAGAAAAGAATAATACATTTGAAGTAGGTATTTATTTATTTAATTTTGCCACTGCCACAAAAAAGAAATGAAACCTATGGGGAATTTCACGTAAATAACAGTCGCTAAGACAATAGCCGTATTATGAGTCTGTGTAAGGCCCCTTTTCTTAGTATGGGAGGGGACATAACCTGTACTAGTCAAATATTCTTTATCACTAGTTATGCGTGATCAACAGCGTGAATTCACACTTGTGGCTATGTACATGTTTGTGTGACCATATTGTGATGTTTTTAACCGTTAATAAAATTTGATGGGCTAATTTTGCTAACGATTTCAATAGCTGCTGCAATCGGAATTGGTGGATAAATGAGACCGATCTGCAGCATCAGCCTCATCTATCCGCCAATTCTCGCAACAAACATAACTCTTTCAATCGATAACTGAAACTGCAAACGTACCAATTGAGTACAAGGTTTTAAATAAATTAATAGTTACACAGGGATGGGCTCAATAAATAGGTTATACCTACCTTTATTCTACTTGAAAAAAAAGGGGTAAGATAAAAACTTTATCCCTTATTTGCTGAGGAGTTCGGTAGCGGGTAAACAGAAGCGTTTATATCCCCTAACCCCCCTTTTTGGCCCCACGTTATGTGTGTTACGTGGGACTGACAAAGTGAATTCCCTTTCCGGGAACTACGCATGGGAGATGTTGACATGGACCTCATAGATGTTGATATCGGGAATAAAGGAAAGGTCCAGATGAAAGTAACCACGTCATGTAGAGCCGAATAAAAAATAAACCATCACCGATATCACTGTTAAAAATTCTGTAATTTTACATGCAAAAAAATTACATAAACCTGTAAAATTCCCTTAAAATCTGGGAAACTTACGGAAAAATATGAAATTTTACGTAATTTTCGTGAATTTTACATTTTTTCCTTAAAATCGCCAATTTTCATGAAGTTTTACATAAAATTTATGTAATAGTCATGTAAATTTATGTAATAGTCATGTAAATAGTTATGTAAAAATACAGAAAGGTTAGGACAACGAAAGTTGCCCAAGAATTATGGAAAAATTTTTAACAGTGTGGGGCTGGAGGTTTGACCATCTTAAAAAACAATTATTATCGTTACTATCTGTAAGCCTCAACGTTAATATTTTTCACAACCCATTGAAAATTCCGTTTTATTTTACCCGTATTGGACCGTGGATCCGGATAAAAATTGTTATCCCTCTACGAAACAATATGTTTTTTGTTTTGAGTGCACGATGGACAAAGTATTGATTAACGCCCGGCTCTCAACGGACCCGGGTATAAAAAAAAATCAACCGGACTGCATCGCCTCCGGTTATGCACTCGTGACCGTTCAAACATAGTACGGTCATAATGTATACGAGAAACGTCCAGTTAAACTAGACCCCCACACTAGTCTCTGTAACACATGCTAGACCTGAATCTCTGACGATTGTAGTAACACTAGGGCTTCTCATAAATTGGTACCCTTATATGGCCACGAGGCATGGTAAATGGATTTTTTATTCCCATTCAACGAATCATATGTGAATTTCTATATTTTTTATTTGATAGGTCAATGTAAAATGAATAATTATTTTTAAAACTTTCTAGAGGATATTACGGAAAATTTCCGCCTATTCTACACAACACTATTAAGTAAATGAGTAAATCTTTTAAAGTTTTTCACAATTGTTAAATACTTATATAAGTATGAATTAAAGCTTACAAGAAGAATTTAAGTTGTATACAGCTATAGGTCCGAGACCACCAGGGCTTTCATTGGCTGTGCCATAGCGGCTGGCACGTAAGATGTAGTTGCCTTTAATCAACATTTCATCGCAAGGCTTCAATTTTTATTTTTCAAAATTATATCATAGCTGCTATTCTTTATTATTAAAAACTCATTCGGCCGTTTTACACAAACTGTTAGATATATAAAACCTATAAAAACAAAACTTTATATAGTGTCAGGTTACGGCAATAGGCTTCTCCCTATTACGCCTACCCCTTCGGGGATATAGGCATGATATATGTATGTATGTAGGTACAAAAAGGATACATTGTATATTTTAAGTTATAAGAAGCTTACAACAAAATGTACCATATTGGAATCTTACTTAAGTGTCGAAAGCTTTTGATTTTGTTGCACAAGGTTTTCAAAAATTCATGGAAAAATTCATGGAACATTTATTTGTTTGCATTACTTTAATGCAAAAAATAAATGTTCCATGAATTTTTCGGTTTGAATTACAGAGTGATTATCGATTTTCTACAGTGCCTGCTAACGACGATAGGCTTGCCCCCTTGGAATCAACAAAATTACTGGAAAAGTGTAATGCTCCTTTGCCTAACTCGTCAGGGATATAGGCGGGATGTATGTCTGCCTTTAATAGTACATGTTACCCGGTAAGGTGGCGGCATTGAGTCCTTTATTATGGAACGACAGGCAAAATGAGAACTGCCTTTACTCACCGACGCGGGATAATACCCGACCCCAAAGATGCGGGTAACACCCGATCACCACGCAGCGGCCCCACAGGTGGCCAAGGTCCGCCGGTCGCCACTGGGAATTCTCTCAGTACTTACCGGAGGCGCTCGGCAATGGACGTAGGTGCGGCGGCGGATTAAAAAGAAAAAGGTAATGTCTACCCCTATTCAATCAAGAATCAATCAAGAATCAAGAATCAAGAATCAAAGAATCAAGAATCAATTTCATTTATTCAGTTTAGGCACATAAAGAGCACATATGAATGTCAAAATTTTACAATTTTGTCAAGTAATATTATAAAAATACTAAATTAAGTAAGTACATAAATAACCATTAGAAAATGATTCTTTCGCTGGTTCGGTAAGTTGGTTCTCCTGAGAAGATACCAGCAAGAAACTCAGGTAGATTATCCGTTTTCTATTGAGAATATAGGCGTTATTATTTGATAATGGGTAGGTACTAAGAAGACCCATAACTATCTCTTTGCTCGATTCCACCTCAGCTGCTGACAAACGGACGCAATGGCAAATTGACCGAAAACAGCAATAGCACTCCCATACGTTGAACTGACAAAGTTAGTGGAGGGAGCGAAGCGAGCTCCATCCCAAGTCTCTGGTGGTAACCGATCCTGTCTATCCTTAGGATAATGACGTGATCTGTTTAATAGTGTGTGTCTCTCTCTGTATGTGTGTGTGAGAGAGTGTGTATGATGATGATCATCATCATCTACCTGCCCTTATCCCAATTATTTGGGGTCGGCGCAACAAGTCTTTCTCCTCCACACATCCTTGTCAGACGTCATCTCTTTAGTCACTCCTCTATTTGTCATATCCTCATTCACACATTTCCTTCCATCTTTTCTTTGGCCTACCTCTACTTCTTAAACCCTCTACAGTCATACTTTGCACCTTTCTAACGACATTGCTTTCCTCTCTTCTCATAACATGTCCATACCATGACAGCCGCTCGCTTCTCAATTTTTCATTCACTGGTGCAACTTTCAAACTTTCTCTAATATACTCGTTCCTTACCCTATCCATTCTTGTCACACCACACACATCTTAACATTTGCATCTCCGCTACATGCAATTGTCTTATATCCGTCGCTTTTAAGGCCAAACATGACAGTCCATACAGGACGGCAGGTCTGATGACAGTCTTGTAAATTTTCCCTTTAAGTTTAGGGGAAAATAGAGGGTCGCAAATAGGGCCTTTGACCTGCCGCCATTTCACCCAACCTGCGTCAATTCTGTACTTCCCTGTACGATCGATTTCCCCGTCATCCTGGATAAGAGAGCCGAGGTACCGGAAACTGGAGCAAACTGGTATTGGTGCGCCGTCTAGCACTATGGGTGTAGAACTGGAGAGACCGCCGTAATCAGAGAACATGTACTCAGTTTTGGTTCTACTGATTTTCAAGCCTACACTCTCCAGTTTACACTGCCATTTTTACAATCTACTCTGTACCTCAGGCCCGTCTTCACCGACGAGTAGTGTGTATGATGATGATGATTTGAACAAAACCAAACGCAAACAAATACAAAGTTTGTATAGCAAACTTACTCTCATTAGGGTTGTCGCGTGATTTTAATATATAAACCGACGGTGGTAGGATCGCAATTAAGTGGAATGGCTTCCGTAGCGTAGGCTCAATTTACATATTTTTATTGTGGTCGGAAAGCGCTGTGTCCTCACGGAATGCCTACGAAACGACGCGGGTAAATGTTTATTGTACGCGTATTTAGAGAATCTCTGCTTTTTTTTTCAAGTCATCTTCATCGAAGATTTATGGTATTATATAATATTTTTCCTTCTAGTTTAGTAATTCGAGAAAGATGAATAACAAATAGGGGGTGTTAGTTACATATAACATATTGTTGCAGTGTGCACAGTAAATAGGTTTTGGGTAGAAGTTTGATGTAAATAAGTAATAGCAAAGGTTAAGTCAGTGGCCAATTAAATGTCAATATAACACAATAATAAGCTAGAGTCCTCATGCAGAACTGTCGCCCATGCGTCTTTATGCTCGGAGTGCCACTTCCTGATCAAATGAGATATATTTCTTATATCGTTTATTTACACTCTTAACTTTTACATAGTTAAAAAAAGCTACCTACTCTGAAATTATTCACGTTTGAGCATTGTCTGAAAATTACGTTTCTCTAAAGTAATAAAATAATAATTTACCCATAAAACTGATGTGTAATCATAAGTAGTCCTTTTTTGACGGCTTTAAATCCAATTCAGAGAGTATGGTATTATCTTTATGTAATGTGCTTAAGCTTTTCATTTACATATAATGCTATTGAAATAACGTTTTCCATTTATTTTTCAGCAGCTTATTCAGTAATTTTAAAAGGTTTTGAGTTCAGGAAATTGTATTATACATAACTGGTGAAGCCATTAACAGCTGAAAAGATTTAAAAAATATGTATTTAATTTTTTTTACTTTCAGATGTACGACATCTTATGAATCGCCACCACGGGTGGTATATTCCAACCTAAACATCGGGGAGCCATAGTATAAGGTATCGTATCTTAATTACCATCCTGAATTATTAGTCCTGTCAGATTCTAACTCACAGACTCTAACTGTTGCTTTGCGAATCTGGTAGTAAAATATAGAATTATTAATAACGACGCTTATAAGTGTTACTAACAGACAGACATACATCACACCTCTATTCTTAAAGAGGTAGGCAGAGGTGCATTACACACCCACGCTTTGCCAGTAATTTTGTTGGTCTCAAACCATAATTCTAACGGCCAGGACAGTTGTTACATACCACTAAATAGTCTCTTTAGAGTCTGAGCAAGCAAAATTACCTTATTAGTTAGTAACACTTATAAGTTAGTAACGCTTATTGATTTTGACACGAGACCAATGTACATTCGTCCACATTTAGTCTTAAGAAAATGTGTAAGTGTGTCAATTATTTAAAAAGAGTGACCGAGCGTTTTATTGCCAGGTTCTTTCTCTCGGTTCTACTTATTGCTTTGCCAATCTGGCAGTACATGTAAATATAGAAGCAATGATATTTTTTATTAAGTACTTACTGACGTTACTTTACTGAGGGGCTCGTGGTCTAGTGGTAACCGACAATGTTAACACATTGCAAAGGTTAAGCAACATCGAGTCAGGCCGGTCTTAGGATGGGTGACCATTTCTTAAGACACTGAGACCCTTCCGTGCCTCGGAGAGCACGTTAAGCCGTCGGTCCCGGTTGTCATACAAACATCTATGGCAGTCGTTAGGGTTGGAGCCCTAAATCAAAAATCCGACGAAGAACTTCGATGTCGCCCATGGGTTGTGGAGGTCAGATGGCAGTCGCTTCACGGAAAAATATCGATGTTCAGCCGAATCGCAGTTAGACTGGAAAGCCGACCCCAACTTTAGTTGGGAAAAGGCTCGGTGAATGATGACTTACTGACGTTTGTAAGAGCCATTTAGTGACCTATACAAATAAATAAATCATTTCATTTAAAGGTAACTTTGCTTGCTTGGAATTGTGTCCTAAATGAAAAATGTTTTGTATTAGTTATCAGGTATCTATTTATTTGGTTATTTCTATTTTATAAATATCGTTATTCGTCGTCGTTTCCGTCATGGCGAGCCTGCCTTGTCTATCGCCAACCGGAAACTTCTATATCTGCCCGCCTGAGTCAATAATGACTAGCCCCTCAATAAACTATTACAAAGTGTTAATGTCACTAAAGTTCAAAGTAGACTATGGTATCGTTTTGTTTCGAGTTGTAAACTGGTAGTTCAGTAAGTTTTAGTGTTATTTGTCAGCGACTACCGACAGATATGGAGCTGAGGCACGCCACTACGAGACAATCACGATAACTATGAACAGACTCGTAATACCATTTATTTATTTACCCCAATATTTTCCTATGAAATATGTTTTGTTCATACTCGAACTGCAGAAATTAGATTTTATCATAATTATATTGTATCATCATTTCAGGTCATTTGACGCCCACTGCTGGGCATGGGCGTCTCCCAAAGAGGGGGGAACATCCTGAAACATCCATCATCTCCGAAACATACAGTTGTGGATCACACAAAAATTTGATTCGACTTGGAAATCGAACCCGTGACCTCAGGGGCGGCAGTCGCATAAACTTACCACTGCGCAACCGAGGCAGTTGCAGATTCTATGGTAAGGAACATCAGTCCTGGCTCTTGGAATTCATGTGTGAAATACAAAGTGGTTACCTATGGATTTTCTAAGGTGCCCAGTAACGCCAATGAGCTTGTCTCCTATTACATGGGATCAACAAAAGAATTAATTTACACAATTACGGTAAAATACAGTCACACATTGGTGTCTGTGTACTTTCCCAGCTACTTTTTTAGTCTCACGTTAAAGGGGCGAGCCTATCTTCAGGATCTCTATGCAGCGTATTTATCTTTGCCATTAAACGTGACAGTTATTGTATCAATCTTTGGACGCTCTCCCGTCAAAATTAATGAGGAACCTTTACTTTTTTTAATCATTTTTACTCGTATTTTATTATAAAGCCTAAGTAAGTAGTCTCACTAGTGGCAGTAGCGGCTGCGAGCATACACATTATAAAGTTTAACTGCTAATTTTGGGGTCACACTGTCATTCGTGACTGAATTAATGTGAAAATGGATTTCTGGGACAATTTATCTTTTCGTCCTAGCGTGATATACCTAGGTAGCCTATGTTACTCAGAGATATTGTAGCTACATATCAGTGAAGGAATTTCCAAAATCGGTTTAGTAGAGCCGGAGCCTTTTCAATTCAAACAAGCAAACAATCAAATATTTCCTCTTTATAATATATTAGTATAGACGAAAAGCAATAAGAAATTAGTTTCTTTATAACTTCTATTTATAACTAGTCGAAGCCCGCGATTTCGTTCGGGTTAAACTCGTTAAACATCGTTCCATGGTGCTTGGCAAATACCCACCATATATATACCTACACATTTATGAAACAAGGCTAAAAGATTATAAATTTCTTGTTTTTACAACATATTGCAAATTGCAATATAAAAATTGTTGTTGTGTTAAACGGCCTTCCTTGATAGAATACTACTAAAAATTTTATATCGATATAATATAGATCGTGATGCGCCCAACCTTATTATTACCAGATGTCAGATCTAATTACTAAGCGATGGAAGTATAAATTTTGAAAATCCTGGAAAACTTACCATCATAAGGTACTAACAAAACTACTAATATTCTCTAGATATTTAGACCCAAGATCGTAACAATTTACGACGGTACATCAAGTAATTTAGTTGTATAAATTAATGCCAAACTAATTTAATTAGAGAAACACTACATCCGCCTAAACCCAACAGTACAATAAAATTAAACGATATAATTCGACAATAATTTAATTTGCTAACCCTTCACACATTTATGGGATACAGTTAAAGTTGTCTTAATTGCGCGATATCCCGACGTTTCGAACACTACTGAACATCTGCAGGGCTATTTATTACTACATAAATGTATACAGAAAATTGAGATGATTAATTCTTGTGTTACCAGTTTTGCGTGCTGGTAATATTTCATAGACAGTAATCAATTAAATGGAGTAGAATGTTAGAATGGTCAATTTAGTTGGACATGGGAACATAAATATTAAAATAATCAGGCTTGTGGTACTTAATCTTAATGGTGTAGGCAGAGGTTTATCCATACATACATACATACAGATAAATAAAATTTAAGTGTCTGATTGTAATTTCAAATTACTAGGTTTTTACTCAGTGCATGTTATAGTACCTTATACTCGATACTGACATTAAAAATGCAATTTTTAAAATTTCGTCTGTCCTTCCGTCAGATAGCTGAAGTAATAAGGTGTAATATATAATGTGTTTCCGCGGGCATTGGGACCCATAAAACTCCTAGTTTAGTCCTCTAGTCCAACTAATATTATAAATGCGAAAGTTTGTAAGTATGGATGTTTGTTACTCTTTCACGTAAAAACTACTGAACGGATTTTGATGAAACTTTACAATAATATAGCTTATACATCAGAATAACACATAGGCTACAATTTATAAAGATGCGGCGACGGGAACAATAATCACGCGCACGAAGTCGTGGGCGACCACTAGTTTGTATATAAACCTTAAAGCTCTATGCCCAATAAAGACCCTAGCTTTTAGGGTGCTTTAACGTCCATTGCCGGGTGCTTAGAGGTACGCCCTCGAAAGAATAACTCCAAGCGGCTGCTGTTGTCCAGGGAACCTTCTGTATTTTTTATTTTTTTGAATGCCATAGTTTTCCAATTCTATTTTTGTTCCTTAGGTACCGCCGTGGCCGCTCCTACGCCCGGCCTACTACTACGGGTTTTTACTGGATATACCTCCTGGTGCGTACCACCAGCGAGCGGCCACACCTAAGGCCGCGGAGCTTAAAAAAGAAAAGAAGAAATCCACTATGTGGTAATTATTTAATTCATTTTCAATTTAATAACACTAGGTATACACTTGTCAAATTATTAATTCATTATGAATCGTGTCTTTATCGATAAAGAAATTTCAAACTGAATTCTTAAATCGTTTTACCAATACTTACGTTGAAACGCCATGAAATATTAATAAAGAATAGCGTAGAACTAAGTGATGTATTGCATCGGTAATTACGCTAAAGAAACTAGCAACTACTATTATTGGCCTATTACTTGATCAAATATTTATGTAGCCTTCTATGACTTACAGTAAACTACAGGAATGAAACAGAAGTTCCATCAAAATTGATGAAGCTAATGTCAATGTATCAAAGCTTCAGAAGGCTGATTGTTTCCTGGCTCAAAGAATAAGTATCGCCAATTAAAGTGGCAACGCTAGTTGCGTTGCATTCTGGGAATTTTTCCAGTATGGCAATGACGCGAAGGATTTTTTCACACGATCTTTTATAGATATTGTAAGTAGGTAGGTACTTAATTTCTTAATTTTATGTTTGTGTAAGTTCATAGGGTGACGAAAGAACATTGAACTTCGTATTGGAAACCCGATGTCTGTCATTTGTCAAAAACTTTTTGGCGAGCAAAGAATTGCATACAAATGAAGTGGCAGGTGCAAGCTTATCCATAGATAATATCAGGGAAAGTATCAATGTAGGATTATAGGTACATGACAACTATAAGCTAAAGTTAAAACACAACTTTGAATTAAATAACAAGAACTATTTAATTATTGTAAATGCCTCATCAACTGCAGTAATAAATGTTCATAGTTGTCAGTTAGCAACGACGTACATCAATATTACTTATCTATCTACGTATTACCTTATCTATGCAATACCTAATGTTCTTCGTTGTAATTACTATTATAATAGAACAATCAATTGCAATATACCGACTGACGTAGTCATATGTGTAGACGGGTGTTAATAGTGATTCACTGACAGCTAATTCACGTACATGTATGATATATTAATACAGTCATATATTATTTGCTTTGATGCGATTACTACATGAATAAAGTACCTATATCGTCCTGTATAGTATTCCTAACATATAATCATAGTCAACCCTAATGGCTACACATTTTGCCAAGAGACTAGACCGTCACTGGTCTCATGTGTACAGCTGGCAGTATGTTGGTATTGGTTGTAGTTAGTTGGCGACAACACTAGCTAGCCAACCGCCGGTCTGGCCCCCTTGGCCCAATGTGTGCAGCGACCTTGAACACGACAATAGCTGCCTGTTGGTTGGATATTATACACTTTTTTGTTTTACGTAATAGGGCATTATCTACCAGTCAACCGTTGGATGATGCAGAGAGAACTAGTAGTAGGGGCTAGTAGTAGCAGGCCTATGTCACTCACCTAACAACCGCAAAAAATACGTGACGTCAACGACAACTTGAAGTTGTAAATCAGTAAGGGTTGTCTATTGTTTGTGACACGGCATTGACCATAGAGTTGATATGGAGGCATTAACGTCATAAGGTCAAATTATGCTGTTACTTTTCTATCAACCCTAACGTTCGAATTATGTTCTCTGTAAACAAAAGAATGTACGTTAATTAACGTCGGAGTGCAAGTTCTGCATGTAAGTACTTTTCCCTATTCTGTGGTAGTAGTGTGTAATAAATAATATTATGAAAAATATTTTTATCTGTATGAATATTTTCACGAGGTTTGATACCACTCGCGATATAAGTAATGAAGTTAATAAATATTTCAAAACGTCAAAGTTTTCAACACTTGTGCTACGAGCTCTAGCCAGCGGAGTTAGTCATATTGGCTTATCGGCACGTACGGGGTGAAGTAAAGTTTATCAGTGAATGTGCCAGATACATACCGTGACCAGTTACTGAGGCTATCATTGTTCCAGTTTTGTGATGGACATTAGTTTCTATGCTTAGTGCTTAGTGCCTACAATCTAGAAACCGTAATTAAACCAAGTTATGGTTTAGATAAAACCTGCCGTTTCATATTGTCATAAGTCGTTGTCTGCTTCGTTGGCGTACTGGAAAGTGTAAGCCAGCAGTGTCAAAGTGTCACGTTCGATTCCCGAGTTTGAATAATCTTCAGGTAACTGATAATAGAACAGGGTATCTTTATCTATACATCTCTATCGTCTAGTGTATATTAGTAATTCTACGTTAACAGCTTATTACTAAACGCATATGAAAGTGTATACAGTAGGTACTTAGATAATACCTACCTATAGTATTTTTTTGATCTGTCTGCCTGTTTGATATAATAAGTGGCAATAATGGTATTGATAGGAAAAAAACTTAAAAAACATTAAATCAATCAAAGTGTTACATAGGAATGTGCAAACCCCGAAATGAAAACTGTTGGCAACAGAACAAAATTTTCAGTGATTTATTATTAAGCCAAGAAAATGCTCTTAAAATGTCGTAAAAGCATTTTTCCGTTGTTGTGACTCCGATATAATGCAACACAATAACATTTGAGTAGACTTTCTGATTTGATTTCACTCTTTTGAAAACGAACAGTCTTTTACCAATTTATGTTCATGAAGAGGGATTTTTCAACAACTAAAAGAGGTTCCAGTTTTCAGAGAGCTCGAACCCTTTTAGCATTATTTAGTTAAGTAGTTTTATGATATAAAGTTTGGATATAATTAATTAGCAAATATTTTACTAATTAACTGGGTTTTTGTTCGTCGTACATGTTTTGTCCTATTTACTATTATTTTTGTTTCTTGAATCTTGTTTTTATTTTAGTTTCACTAAACTGGACACAACACAACATTGTACACACCTCTAAACATAATTCGTATACTTCTAGAATTAGCGAGTGTCCTTATTAATTAACAATTAGGTGCAACGCAAATAAGCAAAACTTGTGCTAAATGATAGAAATTCAATATCTAGGTATGTATGAGAATGAGCTGAAGCCAGTCCACCCGTGACCACGGCGTAACGTCGGGTAATAAAGAGGTATGTATTTATCTCAATAATCGCGTAAAAGACCCGTTAGTCTTAAGTTTATAATGTGTACAAAACGCGAAAGTTTAAAGAAGTATCTAGATATGTATTTGTAAAAATACAGTTAAATACTTTGAAACGCGCTCCAACTCCAGAACTCATTTTTGCAGATCGTTTTGACCCAACCCGTTTTGCGCCTTTTTTTTTTATATTCCGCAGCCCTGGGCTGCGGCCGCACCTACGTCCATTGCCGAGTGCCTCCGGTAGACACTGAGAGAATTCCCAGTGGCACCCAGTGGACCTTGGCCCCACTGTGGCCACTGCGTGGTGGTCGGGTGTTACCCCGCATCCCTGGGGCCGGGTTAAATCCCGCGTCGGTGAGTGAAGGCGTGCGTGGAGTGAATCCCTACATCACGCAGCCCTTCTAGCCTGCTTCTGTAAGGAAGGTGGGTTGCCAATCCATCGTTCTCAGGCCCCGATCATGGAGGTCGATGGTCCTGGGCGTAGTCACGTCTGCGGCGCCCTCGCCGCACACTTCAGAACTCAGTGGGGAGGGTACGCTCCCTCACCCTACCGGCCGCCTCCTTCACAAGCATCACCTGCTCGCAGAAGGAAACGGCCGCGCTCCACTGGCTCCCGCTAGAGACCACGGCTCGTAGCATGGTCTCCAGCGAGAGCACCCGTTTTGAGCCTAAGTTTCGATCGTAGAAAAGTTCACATTCCTATTTCCTGTAAATCAAGAATATGCAATTACCTTAAGAACCAGTATGAATCGATCCTATTTTCTGGCAAAAACTAATAAAAGTACCAACAACAAACAACTATCACCCAGTAAATCAACCTGCCATGTAACATACGCAGTTGTATAATATGTTTAAAATATCAGCTAACGTACGGGTAATGTTACGGTCCCTAATAAATCAAATTAGGGCGGTTCTGCTAACGAGTAATTTTGGGCAGCTTAGACCCGAAGGCTTTGGGAGACTCGGCCACATTCAACTGTAACTCTTTACGTAATGGTATTTAATGTTTTAGGGTTTAAATAAGATGACTGCAAAATAAATTTATAACATTTGAGGGATGTAAGAATCTTGCTATTAGAGTTTTCGGGTTACGAGTTACTTTGTTCTGTTTAGAGTTGCCGATATATTTTCGTGATCATGGCGCTTACAACAGTGCCGAAAATATCGAAACTTCAGACAATCCCATGATTATTATACCGAAAACTGTAAAAGGAATGTTAGTGACCCTGATAGTTTAAATACCTACATATAATGTTTTATCTTCTCGGCAGCCTTTTTCAAACAAGAGAAGCTTACTTTACCAACAGTCGGAAAGTATCACGTAGCAGCACCTAATTGATAATAAACAAAAAAACCTACGCGTCAAACATGAGTGTTACTACTATCTAATTTATGTCTTATAAAAACGATAAAACACAATGGATGTTGATGAACTACATTTGCGTTGCTATAAACGCATCTTTTAATTAAAACAATAGGAATACACCTCAAAGTGCGCATAAATTATACGTTGCAAATATAATTATGTCAAACAATCTGAGACAATGAATTGTTGTACTTTTATGTGTGTCAATTGTCAGCACTCTTGATTGAAAAGCTTTTAATTACTAATGGCCAAGGACTCGATTTGGAATTACACGAGTTTTACTCGAATTCATTCGCATTTTAAAAGTGTAAAACTCAAAATCCCTTTTCGGTATTTTTGTTACATGTAATGTTGGTTGAAAAATAATTAAGTTTTAAGGACCTAAATTAAGTACTTTTTAAGTACTAGACTAAAATCAGTCAGGCGTTACCTACCTGGCGAAAGTCCATGATAAAACAATGGAAAATTTGATGTTGAATTTTTAGATTATTGCAATGATTTCGCTAAATAGAAGACATGTTAAACGTCGACATATGTTTCACCTACTCACGAGGCATTATCAAGACTGTCTCAAAGAGAACAACTGTTCTCTTTGAGACAGTCTAAAATTTTCGAAAAAGAAATTTTCCATTGTTTGTATTACTTTAGTTTACTTCCTCAGACACAAACCAATGGTAGGTGCCAAATAAAATACTAATAGGTACTGCAACTGCGCAGTATCATTAAAATCAGTGTCTATGCCTACTGTAGTTATATTAAACAAGTCTATACTAATATTATTGAAAGTAAATATTTCGTTTGTAGTCGATAAACTCTGAACCGAAGGTATCTATTCTAGTATTCTATTTTATTAAGTAGTATCGTTCTCATAGAAATAGGCAATAAGACAACTATACCACACGTTTGATTTTGCTGTTTCCGGGCATTGCTCTTTCCAGCGCCTCGTCTGTTTGTCAGCAAGTGACCTCCTAGCACCCTATACCTGACTATACGCCAACGGAATTGAAGCTTACAAAACTGATCACTGATTCCTATCTAAAACTTTAATCCAAAACCATTGAATAAACCGCAAAAATGGTTTCACAATGTCCAATAAAAGATTACCATCAAAGGAATTGAGTGTGATATAAAAAATAGTGTAAAAAAATCCTGAAATTTATGAGCGCACTGCCGCCATTGCACAAATGTTGACTGTACAAACGTGGTTCGTGTGGTCGCACAACGCTTTATCCTCCCAAAACTACCAGTATATTCAGATCTACCCACCCCCTTCGGCTAAAAGCCAAACAATAACAAATACAGGAAGTTGTATAGACGATCAGAGATCTCGTTACTGTGGTTGTTCTCGGACTTTGACGATTTACAGCCCACTTTGATTTACTTTTAATGGGCGAATAGTAAATTTACACAAGTAATAAATCAATATGGTAGCAACGTTTAGATAATGGTCAAACGTTTGGGTTTAAATTTTAGGTTTCGAAGTCTTGCGTTAGTTTCCGTTCACACATACACACAGGCAAATGCACAAACATACACAGAAACAGACTGTAATAATTCTAATACCCATTTTTCGCTAGTCGAAGTGTCGGGGGTGGGTCCCAAGTGATTAGTGACTACGTCCTCGCCGTCCGCCCTGGACCCCAACTTGACCACGGTAACGCAGTGGCAAGTTGGGTGACCGAACGTCCTAGTCTGTACTTGCGATTGGCCAAATTCTTTGAGATTTTTGTGTTCCTGCTATGGATAACCCCGAAGAGACCTCCGGTCCCGACACTGCCCTTTCCCGGGCAGTGTCAACCGACGACATAATGCACGAAATATTGATTCCGATGCCTATCGATTTGGGGGCTTGCGCCGCGCTGCCTAGTCGCAGCGCAATGTCGACGCCCCAAGGAACTCATGCTGCTGGAACTGACGATGGGTCAGCTCCCAGCAGTGTGAAGAAGAAGGGCCGCTCTTCTGCGACGAAGAAAAGGACCCTCGAGGAGAAGGGGGGGCCGCCGCGCGACCATAGCACCAGTTGCTCCGGGTGGGGGTCCCTCCTCTCCAGCGATTCGGAAGAGGAGGTGCCGGTCAAGACGGTGCGTACGCGTCTCGACCCGTACAGAAGGCGGCCGCCAATTCCTCCTCCGTCCTCGGTCCAACTGTCCCAGCGAAGTCGCCGGGAAATCGGTAGGCCGCCCGCGCGGGAGCTGATGAGCATTTTTGCCCGCATGAACGCGGCCATGCGGGGCAACAGGAACGTGGCGGGGAGGAAGAAGATTGTGGCTTCACTGGTGGATGAAGCCCAATCTTCCCTCAACAAGCTCCTAAAGTCAAGTCACAAAGGAGGAGGCGAGGCTCCGGAAGCAGGTGACGAGCCTGGAGGTGGAGCTCGCTGCTTCCAGGAAGCAGATGGATGACCTGTGGCGGGAGGTCGCTGACTTGACCAAGGTGGTCAGGGCGCCACCCACGGCGCCCAACACGGCGCCCACCAAGGCGCCCACCACGGCGCCAACCACGGCATCCACCAAGGCGCCCACCACGGCGCCCACCATGGCGCCCACCACGGCTCCCAACACGGCACCCGGATCGCCGCCACAGCCTGTGCCGACTATGGTACAGGTCCTGACGGCGATCGAGAGGCGCCTCGCGGTCCTGGAGGGCCGGGCGTACCGCCCTCCGCTAGCACGTCTCGCATTCTCATACGCGGCGGCTGTTGGCGGTTCTCCCGCTCCAGGACCAAGCGGCACACCCGCTGTCCGCCGCCCCGCTCCGCCCCAGTCCGCCTGCCGGCCGAAACCGCAGCCCAGGCGCGGAAGGCGAAGGGGCGCGGCAAGAAGAGCGGCACCCCTGCCGCCTCCTCTTCCTCTAACGCTCCCGCTGCTTCTTTACATCCCTCCGGACGGGAGGGATGGGAGGTAGTGGGGGCCAAGAAGAGGAAGACGAAGGCCGCCAAGAAAGCGGCCAAGAAAGTGGCCAAAGCCGCCGCGGCGAAGGCGCCGAAGAGGCCCCGCGCTCCTCGCTCCATAGCCGTCGTCCTTACGGTGACGACGGAGGGTGTGGAGAGGGGTGTGGGGTACGCTGATGTCCTGAGGACCGTGAAGTCCTCAGTCAACCTCTCAGCCCTCGATATCCAGGGGGGTCTCCGGTGCAAGACGACACTCACCGGGGCTCGCCTCCTCGAGGTATCCGGCGCCTTCAGCGGCCCTAAAGCTGACGCCCTAGCAGCGCAGCTTAGGGACGCGCTGGACGCAGAAGCCGTCCGCGTCACCAGACCCACCAAATGCGCTGCATTGCGCATCACGGGTCTGGATGAAGCGGCCACGACGGAGGAAGAAATCTCCGCCGACGTGGAGACGGGCGGCTGCCACCGTGACCAGGTGAAGGCTGGAGACATCTCCTTCGGCTCCACTGGTCATGGGATGACAGTCGTCCAGTGCCCCGTCGCGGCGGCACTGAAAGTGACGGACGGACGAAGCCTCCTCGTGGGGGCTTCCTAAAGGCGCAGGTGCACCTCCTTCGTACCCGGGAAACCAGATGTTTCCGGTGCATGGTGGTGGGGCACGTCGGAGTTCAGTGCACACCGGAAGTCACCGTGGGCGATCGGTGCTTCCGTGGCAGCCGGCCCGGTCACAAGGCAAGTGCCTGTGATGCCCCGCCTCGCTGCTTTAGATGCGAGGCGGAGGGCAAAACTGCGGACCACCGGGTCGGCAGCACAACCTGCGCCGCCTCGAGGCCAAAGCCTCGTCCGTCCGCTGAGAGCGGTGGGGGTGCCGCTACTGCACGGCCAGATGTTTCTCGGCGGGATGCTGATATGGACGTCCATTAATGTCTGACGCCCATATCCGCATCCTGCAAGTGAATTTAAACCGCTGCCGCGCTGCTCAGGATCTTCTGTACCAGAGCATCCGGCAGTGGACCATAAAGTTGGCCGTGGTCGCCGAGCCGTACTACGTCCACCCGGGAAGCCCGGTGGACGACGACGGCTCGGCCTGTTATATCTTCGGGGGGTCCGCCGCAGACAACTCGCGGCTTGCTATCATTGCAAGGGGCCGCGGGTGTGTTGCGGCGGAATATGATGGGTTGGCAGTCGTGGCCACCTACATCTCGCCGACACTGGACGAGACTCAGTTTGAACTTTTTGGGTTTTGGGTGCAAAGGGGCCCTTCTTACATCTATCGGGCCCCAGCGACCTCACCTGCTAGTGGCGCACCTGCTGATTAACGGACGAGGTTCGTATATTACGGTACCCATGTGGTGGCTTTGGCCCCTACGTGGATACCAGGTGGTACAACAGTGTTGGTCCGGGGGGGTACCACCGTGCAGCTGTGCTAAAGCCCCCCAAGTAACCCAGCCCAGGCTGGGTTGCGTTAGGGGTTCAGCAGCTGCACTGCCGGGCCCGGGGCGGTGTATGGTGCGGCAGGCAGGGGTCCAGTGGGGGCGAAGCGGAGTCTAGTGTGGGTGGTGTGGGTCGATTCGCCGGCCAGGGAGACCCTTAGCAACGGCGTTGCCGCGGCCGCCCGCAACATAGTCATGGGGCCCGCCTGGGACCAACCACCCCAGTAGGCTGCCCCACATTTTGCGCATAATCCTGTTGTGGGGTCGCCGCTCCGGCTGGTAACCGACCTAACCACACGGTTCTAGACGAAGCTAGCCTCTGCACTTTGTCACTTACTGCCGCACCAAATATCGCCCTGTCTTCACGCTTCCCCATATTTCACAATGACAGTGCAACAAGAGAATAGACGGTACACAGCGGCCCCTAGAAACCCCACAAAGTTGACTTCGTTTGAGGTGGAGTTCGCGAATATCCGCGGACTCCATGCAAACCTCGATACCGTCCACCATCACCTGGAGTCGGCACGGCCTTCTGTGATGTTCCTAACGGAGACACAGATACGCCGCCCTGACGACACGTCGTACCTCTGTTACCCGGGCTATATCATTGAGGAACAATTCCGCGATAAAGCCGGGGTGTGCGTGTTCGTTAGGGCGGATGTTTGCTGCCGCCGGTTGCGCTGTCTGGAGAACCCCTCCTACTCCGTCCTTTGGCTGCACGTGGATCATGGCTCCATGAGCCAGATCTACGTGTGCGTCTACCGCTCCCACACAGGGGACACTGGGACAACAAGGCTTTTCGAATACCTCAGCGAGATGGCTGACGATGCGCAGGTGCGGTTCCCGAACGCTGACCTGGTTTTCCTGGGGGACTTTAACGGTCATCACGTTGAGTGGCTGGGGTCCCTTAGGACCGATCATGCGGGACGAACCGCCCATGCATTCGCTCTCTCCCACGGGCTGACCCAGATGGTACGGGGGATCACCCGGATACCTGACAGGTCAGACCACTCGCCCGCCTTGCTGGATCTACTGCTGACGAGTCGCCCAGCCGAGTACAGTGTGTCGGTACGCGCCCCACTGGGCACATCCGACCACTGTGTGGTGCACGCCGGCTTCCAAGTGCCACCGCCTGCTCGTGCTGAACAAATGACTCGACGACTATGGCACTACTCGTCGGCAGACTGGGACGGTCTCCGCGATTACTTTGCGTCCGTCCCGTGGAGCCAGCGCTGCTTTGTAGGGAAGGCGCCTTCGGATACTGCTGCCATTGCTGGCGAGATCAGTCTAGGGATAGAATATTATATCCCTTTCACTGATGTCGCCAGCATCCGCAAAGCTCGCCCCTGGTTCGAGCGTGAATGTGCCAAGGCTGTCCAGAAAAAACAGTCGGCATATCGCGCCTGGGTCAGGGCTCGGGCGGCACGTGACCCGAACGTGAACCGCCTCAAAGCAGCGTACAATCGGGCCACTAGGTTCAGCAAGAGGGCCTTCAAGAGAGCGGATGCCCAGCGCGTCGCGCGGCTTGGTCAGGAGCTCACATCCCATCCCACGGGCAGCCGTGGATACTGGCAACTGGCCAAAGCCACAGTCACATACAGTCAAATTTTTGTCAACCCTCGCTGCCACCACTGCGTTTTCCTGATGGATCACTGGCTCACAAAGCCCAAGAGAAGGCGGACATGCTCGCAGACCTCTTTGCGGCTAATTCCCGGGTCGATGACCGTAGCCTGCAGCCCCCCGCCATCGCCAACTGTGGCCACACTATGCCTGATATTGTTATCAGGCAATGTGATGTACGGGCAGTGCTGCGGTCACTCGACACGCGGAAAGCCAGTGGCCCTGACGGCATTCCGGCGGTGGTGCTACGAAAATGTGCTGCTGAGTTGTCTCCAGTATTAACGCGTCTGTACCGCCTGTCATACTCTACAGGCCTCGTGCCGGAGGCCTGGAAGGAGGGGAACGTACAACCGATCCCCAAGAAAGGGGATCGATCCGATCCAGGCAACTATCGACCCATAGCTGTCACCTCAGTCATTTGCAAGGTGCTCGAGCTTCTTATTAATAAGCAGCTCATGCGATACCTGGAGGATCACTCGCTAATCAATGATCGGCAATATGGTTTCAGGTCAAAACGATCAACGGGTGACCTCCTGGCATTCGTCACGCATGTATGGGGTGAGGCTATGGAAAAGTTCGGCGAGTCCTTGGCTATTAGCCTGGACATCGCCAAAGCTTTCGATAGGGTCTGGCATGCTTCGCTCCTTTCCAAGCTTCCGGCATATGGTCTACCTCCTCAACTGTGCAGCTGGATTTCCAGTTTTTTAAACGAGCGCCGAGTGCGGGTCCTCTGCGATGGCCAGGCTTCTCGCTTTTTGCAAGTGAATGCCGGGGTACCGCAGGGGTCCGTACTGTCACCAACTCTCTTTCTTCTGCATATCAATGATATGCTTTCCCTCGGGAACATTCACTGCTATGCAGATGACAGTACATTGCACGGGAGTTACTCGGTTCGTCCGACGGCGGGGCGATCTGTGATAGAGGAGGAGAGACGACATCTCGTGGGTGATCTCGACCGAAACCTCGACAGTATCTCCCAATGGGGTGCCGAGAACTTGGTCGAGTTCAATGCCCACAAAACACAGGCGTGTGCATTTACAGCGAAAAAATCCCCTTTCCTTCCCCTACCCACTCTTCAGAATGCAATATTACCAATGAAGGACAATCTAGACATCCTTGGCATAGACATTCGTCGAGAGCTCAATAACACAAAATACATTGAGAGATGTATAGGGCTAGCTTCGCGGAAACTAGGAATACTGAACAAGGTAAAGCGATTCTTTACACCGCACCAGAGGTGTCTGCTGTACAAAACGCAGATTAGACCCTGCGTTGAATACTGCTCTCACCTCTGGGACGGCTCCGCGAAGTATTTGCTGGACGCACTCGACGCTATGCAGCGACGCGCTGTTCGCATTATAGACTGTCCGGAGGTAACGGGAAGCCTTGAGCCGCTAGCCCAGCGCCGAACAATTGCTTCCTTGACCGCGTTCTACCGTATTTACCACGGTGAGTCTTCTGAAGAGCTCTTCAACCTGATCCCACCCTCTCCCTTCCGATCCCGAACAACGCGTGCCGGGCAGAGATGTCACCCTCATACCGTGGAAACCGTCTTCGCGAGAACCGAGCGTTTTAAACGATCGTTTCTCTGCCGAACGATGGTGGCTTGGAACGCCCTGCCTGCGCACGTGTTTCCTCCAACATATAACCCTGGGCTCTTTACGCGAAGCGTGAAGAGGCACATTACAGGGTCGTCAAGTTGAGGGCCACTCTCTATAGTATTCCTGTGTACTGTGAGAGTCGCCCTCAATTGCCAGACGTCGCCTCAGCTTACCATCAGGCGAGTGGCGTCAATTTGTCGACCTAAATATAAAAATAAAAAAAAATAAAAAAAGAGCTATGGCTCACAGAGCTCGACGTCGTCTTCGCTGCGTTCCGTCCTCACTGTCCTGCTCCTGGGAGACTTCAACGCCTGGAGTGAGGCGTGGGGCTCCCGGGAAACCAGGGACAAGGGGAGGATTCTTGAGAACTGGACCAGAACACGTGGTCTGGATGTCCTCAACCGAGGGAATGTCGCCACCTTCTGGCGGCGGGGGACCAGCTCGGTCGTGGACGTATCGTTCGCGACCTCTGCCCTCGCCGCCCGTATTACTGGCTGGCACGTGGAGGAGGGTGAGGAGACGCACTCGGACCATCGGTACATCCGATTCGATGTCCCCCCCCCACCTGAACTCCCACAGCCGGTAGAAAATCCCCGGGATCCGCGTTGGGCACTTCACCATCTGGATCGGGAGGCTCTCTTGGAGGCATCCATCGTGCAGGCCTGGATTCCGGCACTGGACTGGCCTGCCACTCCACCTCGGCATCCACATGATGCCGAGGCGGAATGGTTCAGGAGAGCTATGTCGCAAATCTGTGATGCGGCGATGCCTAGGGTTACACCCAGACCGGCAAGGAAGCAGGTGTACTGGTGGTCACCGGAGATTGCACAGCTGCGCGCTGCATGCATCTCCGCCCGCCGCCAGTACACCAGGTTCAGCCGGAGGCATCACCGCCCAGACGACGCGGCAACCCGAGAGGCGGAGCTTTATCAGGCTTACAGGGAGGCTAAAGGTAATCTCCAGGAGACAATAAAGCGGGCCAAGACGGCGGTCCGCGAGGAGCTCCTGGAGACCCTGCAGCAGAACCCATGGGGGCGCCCGTACCTACAGGTCAGGGAGAAACTCCGACCTAGGGCGCCCCCACTGAACCAGAGTCTCCAGCCGCAGCAGCTGGAGCGGGTCATGGGCTCCCTGTTTCCGACGATCGCGGAGGAGCACGTCCCTCCGCGCATGGCTCCGTCTCTGCCCGACGCGGATAGCATCAGTGAAGACGACGTACCCGAAGTCAGGGTGGGGGAGCTAGGTGCGGCAGTACTCCGGCTTAAACGCCGGAAAATCACTGCCCCCGGATCCGACGGCATTCCTGGCCGTGCATGGGTCCTGGCCCTCGAAGAACTCGGGCCTCGACTGATGGGGCTCTTTAGCGCATGCCTCGAAAGGGGCCAGTTTCCCAAGGTGTGGAGGACGGGGAAACTGGTCCTGATTCGTAAGGCGGGGCGGCCGGTGGACTCACCGTCCGGATACCGGCCGATCGTGTTGCTCGACGAGGTGTGTAAGCTCTTTGAGCGAATTATCGCGGAACGCCTCGTCAAGCATCTCTCGACGGTGGGGCCAGACCTGACGGACAACCAGTACGGTTTCCTTGCACAAGTCCGAGGTTCTATGTTTTCACAGACCTTGGAACGGTCCACCTGAAGGTTCCAGCATAAATGTGGGAGGCGTCAGCATCGGCATCAAGCCCTCGATGAAGTATCTAGGGATCGTACTTGATAGCCGATGGAACTTCGGACCACATTTCCGAAGTTTGGTCCCCAAGGTGACACAGGCATCGGTCGCGCTTTCGCGACTGATGCCCAACCTAAAGGGACCCAACGCCTCCTGCAGGAGACTGTACCTGGGGATCGTGCGGAGTATGGCCCTATACGGGGCTCCCGTATGGGCGGCGCGGTTGACGGCCAACAACTCAACGCTCCTTAACAGACCGTTGAGGACCTTGGCCGTCAAAACAATAAGGGGCTACCGCACGATCTCCGGAGAGGCTGCATGTCTCCTAGCCGGGACCCCTCCATGGGACCTGGAAGCGAGAGCCCTTGCGTCATTGTTCCAATGGCGCAAGGAGGCGCTGGAGCGGGATCACAGGCCTGAGTCTCGAGAAATCAATGACCGGCGGTCCTAACTCCGACAGGATCTCATGGAGTCATGGAGGGTGCGACTTGAGCAACCCAAGTGGGGTGCCACCATCATCGCGGCGGTGAGACCGATCATGGACTATTGGCTGCAGAGGCAGCATGGTGACCTCACGTATCGTGCGACGCAGATCGTTACCGGGCATGGATGCTTCGGTAGCTATCTGTTTCGCATCCGTCGTGAGGTCACACCCCGGTGTCAACACTGCGCGGTTTCCGACGACGACACCGCACTCCACACGTTGGTGGAGTGCTCAGCGTGGGCGAGTCAGCGCCGGGACCTCGTAGTGGGTCTGGGCGTGGATACCCTCTCGCTGGAGACCATGCTTCAAGCCATGGTCTCCAGCGGGAGTAGGTGGAACGCGGCCGTGTCCTTCTGCGAGCAAGTCGTGCTCGCGAAAGAGGCGGCCGAGAGGGAGAGGGAGAGGGAGCGTACCCTCCCCGCCGAGTTCCGTAGTCAGCGGCGAGGGCGCCGCAAACTCATCTACGCCCAAGACCATCGACCTCCATGATCGGGGCCTGAGGACGGCGGGATCGCCACCCGTCGTCTTTACAGAAGCAGGCTAGAAGGGTTGCGTGCTGCGGGGCCTTTGCCCCATAGCACGCAACCAGATTCACTCACTGACGCGGGATAAAACCCGACCCCAACGACGCGGGATTCTCATCCCGACCCAACCCCCGCAGAGACCACAGAGGTGGTCAAAGTCCGCCAGGCGCCACTGGAAATACGTTCTGCTTGTAACCAGAGACGCCCGGCAACGGACGTTAGAGCGGCCGAATTAAAAAAAAAAAAAAAAAAGTCGGAATAGGCAGCGCGAAAACTTTAACAATAGAGTATAAACTACTAAACTTGTAAGATTTCGGGTGCTTTTGTGCTATGCCACGTTGCTGTAGATGCTTTTGACATTCACCAATCATATTTTGTCCACACAGCACCCCTTAGCACAATCCTTGTCATTGGTGGGCCAATCTTAATCAAACTATCACATCTTCGCAGCATGGGAGTATATGTAGCACATCACTGGTTGAAAAACACCCATAAAAGATAGTTGTTTTTCAAACATCGGACAAAAACACACGCAATCAAAAATACGGAGAGGTCAGAAAATTAACCTGTCTGTGCCACGAGTGTGTACTTTGTGTGTGAGACGTGTAAGGGGAGTTCGAGCGCGGGTCTATTTTGTTCAAGAACCTCCTTGGGTATCGACGAGCTGAGTTTCTATAGGGTTTCTAAACTTTATTAATTGATGTTCTCCGTGCGGGAACTAAAGCGAGCGATTACACGGAACTAGTGAATTTAAACTAATTTGTGTATGAATAAATTTATTTATAACTACTTTATGCCCTATGGCATATACTATATGCGTGGAATGGATTTCTAGTTTTTATTCCCACGCGAATACATTCCCAGATAAAAGTATTTTCAAAGATTTCAAAAGCCATTTCAAAGATTAGCCGGAACAGACAGAAATACTGCAGACAGCCAGACAAAAGTTTACCAGTTTTTCAGTACCACCTAATTCGAAAACTAGTTTCCTTAAATTTCTCTAAAATATATTTATAATCTTGAGTAGGTATTAGCCGTGTCGGAATTGACAATATGTAAAATTGTTCAGAAAACTCTGTTGTTTTTTTTGCTTTTCTGAAGATGAAACCCACCTGGTTGAGGAAGCGATCTTTCAGCAACCTCACAAAATCTTTGTTTACAAAAGGGGCACTGGGCTATATCATACTAACACCTCCATCTCAAAAGGCTTAGAAGGCTTATGCGGTTCCGTTTGAACGTAAAAACAACTTAGAAATATTTTCCCCCAAATTTACAAAGGTTCATACGTAGTACCAACTCTACCTTTATTCCATTGATTTTTTTTTTGTTTTTCTTCAACCTCTGTTTCTTTTTGCCTCGCCATGTGTAGTATATAAAATATGCGAATGATACAATAATATTATTTAAAATAAACAGTATCAAATATCAAATAATCAAATCAAAATCATAAAAATTGAAAAAAAGTAGACCAAATTCAAACTCATCGTCTTGTCTCTTACAACTTGATCAGGTTTCTTTATTTGAAGTCAAAATTAAATATACAGGGTGGAATTAGGAAGCTTATTTTTTAAATCACAAAGATGTGTATTTAGCTCTGCGGTGGTATGGAGAGAGATATCGGGACCGACAAATACCAACTCGATTTGTTGTGAAGAGAATGGTTGATAATTTAAGAAATACTGGTAGTTACAAAAGACAACGTCCTTAGCAACGTCCTCAGCAGGACTGTTCCGATTTTGATGTAAGTGTTTTAACATACTTCGAAGCATATCCAAAGGCTTCAAGCAGAGAAGCTGCCGATGATATTGGAACCACCCACACTCACGTACTTGAAGCCTGAAAGAGTATAAGTATAAATGTTATCGTGAGGGTCGGTTGGTTCAAAAATTGCATCCTGGGGATCGTGAGAGACTACTACAATTTCTTTGTCAAAACATTCTGACTAAAGTTGCCCGTAACACCACTTTTTTGAGTAACATTGTATGGTCTGACGAAACCAACTTTAGTAATAACGGCATGTACAGTCAGCTTCAGAGAAAAGGAACCCCCCTTGATAATGACATGAAAGCATTAAAGTTTTTTGAATCATTCTGTATATGGCATGTTGGTCTAGTGGTTATGACCGCTGCTTTGTGGACACGGCAACCGAGGTTCAAATCCTCGGACACAAGTTCTTTTTTTGTTCATATTATAATTATTATTTTATTTTCTTAAGCACTTTTTGTTATTTAATATTTAAGGAATCAAATTTTATAGTAGGTATGAGGTTTGTAAGAAAAGATAGGCTTATTGCATAAACAATATTAATTTATTTCTCGAATTACATTTCTAGGTTTTTTTCTTTCCTCTTTCCATTCCTGGTTGAGTATACAGTTTTTCTATCTGAGTTAAATTGGGGGGGGTTACTTATTTTTAAATTTTACCTGACCTAAATTTATTGACAAAATACTATACCCTAAGTGAAGTATAAAATGTTTACTTAATATACTGAATATCGCCGCGTCACATGACTCACGAATGACGTCACGTGATGCGATCGTTCGCTGAGCTGCGAACGAGCGAGCAGCTTCATCTGCCTTTTTTTTGGATGTTCATATTAATTTGTAATTTTCTGATATTTTTCGTCTTTCGGCTCAATTGTATACAAAGATACAATTTACTCACAAAAAAATACCACATTAATTTATGTGCTGTTTGAGGATATGAACTCGCATCTCCAGCGCCAGCCGATCACCTAGGCCGTGCCTTATACCACTAGGCTATCGGTTCACTTGATAATAATGGCGAAAATATGAATAGCATTATTCCTTTTATCGAACAAAGTTGATTACGGTGTAATGTTCTAGACCTTAAGGTTTAAATTTCAACTTCCACCATATGTGATAATAATAACTGCTCAATAGACTAAAAGATAAGGTTGAAATTAGTATAGATTTCTCGTTTAGTTCAATAGATTACGCTTGATACAGCTTGTTGCACTACCGTCATGTTTTACTTCAAAAACTTATCTCCTGTATGAGCTGCGGCTATAGTATTATAATATC
Organism: Nudaria mundana; assembly: GCA_963556515.1. Taxonomy (NCBI): domain Eukaryota; kingdom Metazoa; phylum Arthropoda; class Insecta; order Lepidoptera; family Erebidae; genus Nudaria; species Nudaria mundana. The sequence goes on from OY748301.1 coordinate 19,351,774, forward strand.
TGTGACAGCGCGCTAAGGTTGCAATTAGAATACTTCTTTGCCTTATTTACTAAACTGTGATTGAAGGTAACTTTATAATTCGTGGTAATTTGCATTGGTGTTAATCCTCCTCGTAATATTATTCAATTTATTAAGTTTTTGATCAGTTTTTTGAGTAAATTGAAAGTATGGTTTGATTTACAACATTTTTGAAAGCTAAAATTATTGTTCTCTGGAAGCAACTCTCAGCAACTCTGGAACAAAGTATAAAGAAAATAGCACGAGATATGGGCATAACGGTAAGAGTTACGATAAAAATATATTATATACCTATTTATTGCTTAATCATGTTACATTTTCATTAACAAGTTAGTTTTTTGGTGGTTTATTTCTTTTATTTATTATCATTTTCATTACAGAGAAATACAGTGCGTAGATGGATTCGAAGGTATCAAGCGACGGGTGATATAAAATGTGAACGCCAAGGACCTCGCCCAGTTGCTTACACTCATGAATCAGAGCGGCACCGTGATATTGTGGAAGTTCACTCAGTGGCACCCTTCAAAACTACGCGCTCAAGTGCTGAAACTTTTGGAGTGTCGCTGAGTACTGTTCGACGACATCTACACGCTGCGAATATCCATATTTATAAGCTAGCCAGAAAGATTCAACTTACTGACGATCATCGCACCAACCGAGTAAATTTTGCTACTCGTTATTTAAATTTCGACTGGGAAAACGAAATTGTTATATTTACCGACGAAAAATGCTTCAAGTCACATAGGGATGGCCGAAAAATTTTATGGAGAAGAAGTGGCCAACGGTTCAACCCTAAAAACGTATTAGACTTGAGAACAACGGGCGGTTAACATTCGGTAAGTAAATGATTATATTCTTTAACATAATAAATTAATAATAACATAAAACTAATACATACATATATCAATATATATATATATATATATATTGATATATGTATGTATTATATTTCTAATTATTATTGCTGCTGACATTGATTTACATATTGCAACAGATTTGAATTGGTGTCGGGGTGAAAAGTCATCTTCAAGAAGTGATAGACAGTGAGGGCCATCCTCTCCGTTATTAATGCAGTTTATCGATTCTTACCCAGGACAAATCTTTGTGTGCTGAACACGATTATTTGTTATGTGTCTGGGTGTAATTAATCTAAAAAAAATATTTAAAATAAGTATTACATCCGTTGTCTAGTATCCATATCACATTAAGGTGCTTATTTTAGGCTAGGTGAAGCTGTATATAAAGTGTCCTAACATTCATAATATTTTTTCTAGAATTATCTAATAATTTTATACTTCACTTAGGGTATTGTATTTTATCAATAAATTTAGGTCTGGTAAAATTTAAAAATAAGTAACCCCAATTTAACTCAGATAGAAAAACTGTATACTCAACCAGGAATGGAAAGAGGAAAGAAAAAAACCTAGAAATGTAATTCGAGAAATAAATTAATATTGTTTATGCAATAAGCCTATCTTTTCTTACAAATCTCATACCTACTATGAAATTTGATTCCTTAAATATTAATTAACAAAAAGTGCTTAAGAAAATAAAAAAATAATTATATGAATAAAAAAAGAACTTGTGTCCGAGGATTTGAACCCCGGTTGCCGTGTCCACAAAGCATCGGTCATAACCACTAGACCAACATGCCATGTACACAATGATTCAAAAAACTTTAATGCTTTCATGTCATTATCAAGGGGGGTTCCTTTTCTCTGAAGCTTACTGTACAACCGCCGCAATAACCATTATTGGTCTCAAGTGAATCCTGTTCGTTTTCATGAAACTAACAGTCAAGTAAGATTCTCTTTTAACGTTTGGTGCGGAATTATGAGAAATACAGTCGTGTTAGTCCACGTGTACGAAGGTCATATTCTACATCAAGATGGTGCTCCGGCCCATAACAGCAGAATCCCACTATGTTAATAACCATTTCAATACCTGGATTGGTACAAACGGCACAATCAGATGGCCTTCGAGATCACCAGATCTCACCCCTTTAGATTTTTTTTATGGGATATGTAAAAAATCTAATTTATTTTATTAATTCCTATGCAACTGTAAACGAGCTAGGAACTGAGGTACACAAAACGATTTTGAATATTCATCACAACTCGCTATTAAAAGTTACTGAAAATGAACTCCTTAAAAGAATAAATTTCTGTGTCCAACAAAATGGAGCTCATTTCGAGCAAATAATTAGGTAGTATACCCTTTTTTTTCGTTCAATTGAAAAAGTTTAAATTTTCATGGTTTTCCTTTTATTTAATTTACCACGTTTCTTAGAGAGATTTGATCCTTATGATTGACCCTATCGATCGATGCCTTAAAAGTACAGGATGTTTTTTGTGTTTTTTGTGATTTTTCGGATTTTACCCGGTTCGATTCCCAGGAGTGGTAAACAATTTTTCGAAAATCCGTGAATGCAGTTCTGTTTCTTTTTAAAAATAAAGGAATGTTTCCTTTGAGTAAAATTGTCTATCTCTAGCATGTAGAGTACTTTCCCTCCAGGTGTCGTTAAAAAATTCCACTCCGTATATTCAAAGTTCACAAAATAACAAAAAAAAAACCGTACGTCATTGGTTCTAAATTTAATGCCTGATTCACAAGAGAGATAGGTAAAATCTGCGACAAAACAACGCTCTTACCGTAAAAAAAGTTAAATTCAAATACTGAATATCATGACTAAAAATCGAACTTAAACTTAGCCATTATTTTTACAAGTAATCAATCACTTATCAGTTGAAGCAACGAGTATACCGTTGCACATTACACGGTGGAAAGATACAATGGTACTAAACTCTACTTAATTGAAAATTGATGTAAACTGGGTATCGCTTGCCGAATTCAGCATTCTGCATTATGTTCTGCTGAACGTGTCGCATATATTTTACAGGCTTCATTACTATCCTTTTAAATTTTCATTCGTCAGAAAAAAGCTCTCGATTTGGATGATCTTTTGTGCATAAAACTATTTTCGAACATAATTCCATGACAGATTATTTTTTTTATTCTAAAAAAACCTAAATATTTTCATAACAATCAGATGACCTGAATATAAAATTTAAATTTCTATAATAAGACTAATAGGAAGTGAACTTATTACCGCTAATAGGAAACTTTTATGTAAACCGGAGACACGTCCGTTGGGAGACGGCATGAGGTTAGCTGGGGCCCCAAGGTCTTGAAATAAATACTTTTCATCCGAGTAATTATAACATAGTATAAAACAAAGTCACATTTGTCTGTCCGTCTCTATGTATGCTTAGATCTTTAAAACTACGCAATGGATTTGATGCGGTTTTCACCAATGATAGATCTCAAGGATGAATGGTAGTTCTCAAGGAAGGCGTCCGCTAGTAAACAATAAATGGTTCCGTAGAAATTGAAAATAAGAATAACTTGCCACAAATGAGCTGATTCGCAGCTCATCAACTTGTTAAGATACATTTAGAACCGAAAAGGTTTTAGCTGTAAAAATGTAAAAAGCTACATGATAAATAGGATGTCCACTTTTGTAATATTTAACACGGACGGTAAATATTTAGGTAAAACACGTCGTGGTTACCGAAAGCACCCCGAATATCTTCTCTTCAGGGCTACTTCAAAATTCAGGTCACGTCTGAAACGTAGAATTTGTACAAACCTTTGTGGTTTACAATGGTTTAAACTTGATATTATGAAGTAAAGGTTTCTGGAATTACTTGATTTCTGGAGAAAGAATTTTTTAAATAAGGAAAATACATATTTACTTTCTTTTCACTGGGTGTGCGGTAATTAATGCCAATTTGGTGTAGAATATACTTTTATTTTGACAAGGTTGTACGAGCATTGGGTCACACTGCCTGAGTTTAATAGTAAGTATTCGTCTTGAGCTAGTTTTATTTTATTTATTTTATTCATCCTGCAATATTTATTATAGAAACGTAGTCCTTCAAAAATATTTGTGAAGAAGTTTGGCTATTTTATTATTCAATCTCGTGAAAACTTTCGAATCGATTTAATGAAAAGGTCACAAAACGAACCATTTTATAAATCAACACAGAATACTTATGAACTTGGTAATGTTGTTTTTTAGGAACTGGGAATGAGAAAACTTAAACAAAGTGGGCGCAGGAGTTAAACAAGAATGATTTAAATTTATAAGGTAAGTATTGACCTCTTATTCACATACTGAAACATCCTTTACTTCAAAATCCCCAAGTTAAACATCAATAGAACTATCAACAAAAGAAACAAGGAGTGTTCGTGTCTCTGCGGCTATCAAAGCTAAGTCGAATAAAGCAGGGAAGTTGATCGACCAGTGTTATTAGCAATGACGTACAAACATTGACATAACGTCTAAAGCCGCCTTTGATCGGGCATACACTTCGTGTTCCATAACCAGCGACCTACTATAGATACTCGAATTCATTTCGATATAATAGAGTACCCACCTACCGATGTTTGGTTAGAGTTTTTCTTTTGGTATAATATATTACTAACGGAAAATATTTTTTTCATTTTTTGAATTTTTTTCCAGAAGATAAAAATACACGTCAAAAATTGACTCAGCTAACTATGTACCGAAATGGGACCAAATAGTTGTCGGAATGGGACCAAATTGAAATGGAAAGTACTAGGTACCTTCCAATAAAAATAAATTTCAAAATCAGCCGATTTAGATTTTTTTTTTATCAAAGAATCATTCAAGAATCAAGAATCAAAGAATCAATTTCATTTATTCAGTTTAGGCACATAAAGAGCACATATGAATGTCAAAATTTTACAATTTTATGTCAAGCAATATTATTAAAATACTAAATTAATTACATAAATAACCATTTGAAAATGATTTTTTAAGTTGGTTATTGGAACCCAGTTCGAAGATATGAGATAACAAACATAAAAAAATAATCCAATTGTTAAATTGACGGTATTTAAGACGGTAGGTATGATATCCCAAATCCCAAAAAATATTTACATTAAAATGAATTCGAGTATCAATAGTAAGGCGACATATTATTCCAATCAGCGCTCAAACTCCCCAAACGATATTAGCATTCATCACCAAATAGGTACAGTAACATTCAAAGAGCCACCTAGTAATAATTCTGACAGTCTTCATGACAACATTTCGCCAGCGAATTTGTTAGTTTCACGTCATATAGGGCTAGCGTATTGCCTTTTTTAGGAACTATGGTCTACTAGGTCCAAAGAATAGAGAATATTACTACGTACAAGAGCTTTCGTTGAACGTCAGTCAACAGGCGCAATGCAGGTGACAACCTTGTACCCCTACCCAATTATACCAACCATAAAGATAATTTAATATTTAAAATTTGAATTAACTGGTCTGCACAAGAATATTTTTTTCAGTACTAGGTAAGAGTACCCATAACTTTTCATTTAGACTAATATTTTTTGTTGTTGTAATAATATTGATAATTTTACAGGAACTATTCTTTTCTTACTCTCTTCTCCTCCACGAGTGGTAACGATGAAATAATAATTCTGGTGTTACGGTATCACAGATAATATAATAAAATTACGGTACCCATTTACCATGATATGGGACGATTGTTTACAACTCAAGTAGAATTAAAAACATGTTACACCTTTTTCCCTTTGGGGTATGCAGAGACTTTGGAGTTCTTCTAACTACGATCTTGAAATACTTCTTTCGCTTTGCATTTTGCTAAAACATCTCCAAATTGGTCAAAATACATCCAAAACAAGATTACCCACTGAGTACAATGAACTATTAACTCCTTTATTATGACTAATCAATATTCGCATATCTCAGAACATAGATTCTAATTACAAACCTTCAAATCAGATATCGTTCCCTTATCTATCGTATACTTATCTGTTTGACGTTCTGGCCTTTGTCTTTGAAAGTGCCATGCACAAAGGTAGACACGTTCGTGTTCAGTGCCTCCTATACTGATTCCGAGAACATTTGATACTCAACGTACATATGTGACGTGATATCAGAGAAGACATCTTGTTTCAAATTGAAATACCGACGTTATTTGGTTAATTGAATACATAGTTACTCAGGCTTTTGTGATAGACATCATAATTGTATTAATTTTGCCTTCCATAAGGGTTGTTATAGAGTTCAATCTAAATTATACATATTTACTTACATATAATCGTGCCTATATCCCCGTGGTGATAAGCAAAGGTCTATTGCAGACTCACATTTTGATAGTCATTTTGTTGATCCCATGTAATAGGCAAAACTATTGCTGTTACCGGGTACTATTAAAGGGTTGGAGGTCTTTACCGGCAGAGGCACTGCCAGAAAATGATAACGCATTCACGTATTAGGTAATCCTAGTAGTATGAGGTAGTTCTAATCCTAATAGTCTATTCCCTATAAGTAATTCCAAAATATACACTACACGCCTTTATAAGATCCCTTCATACTTATCGTCTACCTCTATAGATATTTCCATAACTTATCCATCAAAACAGTCAAGATTCATTACCCTTTCATATGTCGATATTAATAATTCTCTTTGATTAATTTGAGTACGGCGTTTCGTGGCGTTACAGCTTTATCGTCGTAAGTGAACATTCCGTATTATTGCGAACTGCTAATCTTTGAGATAATTAACTAAGTCAGTGTTAAGAATGTGCTGGATTTTGTAAATAATTATGTCATTATAAGGTGAGGATAATATACGTTGTTAAAGTGAATTACGACAAGTTAATCTCTGGTTTAATTAGTAGCGGAGGAGGTTATTTATTGGTATTGCAGTTACACGCGAAAGCTCAGTTCAATTGGCGATCAAATACTTTGTAGTGTCTAAATTATATTGCTTAGTCATCTTATACAGCCACTGCATAAAGCAGAGAAGGACAGACTTCTCGCGGTACATTTTTGAGATTTCTAAAAAGTTATCCACGGGTTCTGATTGGTGAAATGTGGGTGGTAATGAAAGCTTCTGTTTCTCCCTTCGCTCATAAAGACGTACTTTTCTGTTGTATTTTAATTAGGATTGGCATAGTAAAATTATAACAACAATATTAATATACCGTTACGCCTTTTTGTGGTATATATTAATCAAATTCCATAAGTGTCGGAATATGAAACCAGGAAGTTTGGAAAGTGTCGGGAATATTACGAGTTTTCTACGCCTTCGCGATATTTGAAACCGTCTTATTATTGTCGCATAGTTTAATACGTAAGTAGGATGATTTCTAAGTACCAAGCAATTTGTTTCTGTCTAAATTATCAACATTTAATGATGATAGTAGCACAGTGTGATACAAAAAGAATCTGTAAAGAAATCCGTTGCTTAAAAATAAAAGGCAAAGACACAGATAAAAACTAGAGTTTTGATTTGAAAAGGAATGAACCGTAACATTTTTCATTACTATGTAATTTCTTTTGATCATAGCGTGATGTTATGCATAGTCCAAATGGAAAGATTATCCAATACTTTTTAATCGGAAATGAATATCCTGAATGAACCAAGAAATATGTTCAACGAAATAAACCAAGAAGCAAATATGGAATTTTGTAATAAAAGTTGCGAGGGGAATGTCCTCTTTTCATATTTCTACGAATGAATTTTGAAAAATTGTACCCGACCATAACCATTTTTTTTTGTATGGAGCATTATATGTGAAACATCTTTTTCTTTCAAGTAAAAATATCACTGCATGAGTGACGCATTTTTAATTAGCATAATAATTATAGGCCTTAATGCAACTTAACAAACTCTACGGAATCTAATTAATTCCAATAACATTTGTACCTTATTTCTTATAGCCAAGGACTTCTTCAAGGCATTATTATAGGTCCATTATGTAAGTCAAATATCCGACAAAAGGAACATCACGTCAATGTAACTATGTATATAATATGCTACGCCAGACCACCCATGAAACAATTTCCCCTTGCTGCTCTCTTGCCACTCACGATGACTAAGAGTTCTATTGATATTTCATTCATCATCATTATCTGCGCATTTAGCTGCTACTAGCGCCCTTGTACTGCCAATTTCATTTAGCAATATGTTTTTGTATTGTTAGGGTAACTATACTCACGTTCCGTTCTTAATCTTGCCTTTATTGAAGACGTTATATATTGTTATTACTAAAATAAATAGTAGTTTCTTGTTTGTATTATTTGTGCTTAGATTCGTATGTCTGTTACGGATAGGTTTCCTTTCACTAAGGTACACGTACATGTCTTGCACAGAAAGCTTTTTAGTGTTGATATTCAAGATTTATGTAATGTGGTCAGAATTGCTTTTAAACTTGTGATAATTTTGATTATCACTAGCTTCTTTTCTAGGAATCTGGAAATTAACGGAACTACTAAATCAAGAGTGTGCTCAAGGATGATTACGTTCACAGGTTACTTTGTGAATCAGGGTTGTTTAATTAATTTAGGAATTATTGGATGCACTTTTAACTATCCGAGTACGAGTACTTAAATCCAAATACAATAGTGAACCCAAGTTTCGGTTAAGTTATTGATCTGAGTATCAATTTACCATTCTAATTTGCGATGTAACTTCTAAACTAAAAACACTCTTCTAAAAAGAATTCCCGAAAAACATAATTGGGATAAAAAATATCACTTCATCTTACAAAATTGTTTGAGTCTGTAATACTCCCTTGCTAAAAAGACTAGTACTTCCTTGAGTAAAAGATTTTCTTAATCTAGGAACTAACTAATCCGTACATTAGATAGCAGACGCCAACAAATTGTGGCAGCAAATCCAAACAACTAGTAACAAATAGCTGCACTTGTGCCACTAATTTGCAATTAATGCACGGTTCAAGATGTAGTTTAGACTTAGAACATAACTAATGGAAGTTTCCTCGATACCGTGTTAAATTAGGTTTTAAAAACCATTTATTTTAATTAACCTTTTACTGTGCAATGTCTAAAAGAGCATTTAAAGACTAATTGATGAGCAGTTAACGTAAAGGTAAAGAAATTACAAATTTAAGGGCAGTTGATTAAGAACATTCTGCAACCGGTTAAGAAAGTTACATAACATTTATTGTTATTAAAATGCTTTATTGAAACTAAACAATCCGATACTATGATGTTCATATTATTATCTCCAATTTTGATAAGAAAAATCTTCAGAGGTCTCATGCTTGCATATAAAGGAATATAATGTCTGTAAATAAACTAAACAATTATGCCATCACCTCACAAAAACCAACAATCATATAACAAATCAATACGTTAATTACTTTAAGCCAATTCCACATTTATAACCTCGAAGACACAGTTCTGTGCAAATTGCACAATTAAGCCTGAGTGCATAGACGGCGCAGTGCATCGTTAAGTTGACAATAATTTAAATTGGTTCTTCCAGTCGATACGTAGTTGTAAATGAGCTGGAATACACGAGCATAGACTTGAACACCAATTCTACTCGTAGACAACGGAACTATGAGCTACTATATTATTGGAGTTGACATCTGTTAATATGTTTATTAAGAAATGTATCGTTCTATCACTTGCAATATATTATGTTCCAATGTGGGTTCCCTATATTCATGCAATTTTTTCTCCTGTACTGGCGAATTTTTACATGCCTTATGTTTAGCCTGACGTTTCGACCGAGTTACATCGGGTCGTGGTCACAGGCTGACTGGAACTGGCGGCGTTGAAACGTCAATTATTTTTATGTAGGTTATTTCCGACCTCTTATTTTCCCACGTACCTCTGATCTCTCAATCTTATAAGACTTTAAAGATGCTTTTGAACTTGAAACGCCATGTCTCCGTTGTAAATTAAATTGATAAAAAACATCTTCTTTCATGGCTCGTGTATCTCGCGACACTACCGCTTGTTCCAGCAACTTCAACAATTAATTGGCGAGCTCTCCGATTTAACTTGTAAACGAATGCAGCATACGTTGCTTTAATACAACTCGCTCGCCAATTAGACTTACTGGTTAATTCCTATATAATTTGTATAGCGCGGATTTTAAACTACCCAAGGTTTAATGGGAAAAAGTTTAAGAAACTCAGTGCACTATATCTGTATGGATTTCTAACAAGCCTCCGTGGCGCAGTGATATGAGTATGCGACTGCCGTCTATGAAGTCCCAGGTTCGAATTAAATATTTGTATGATCCACAATCATTTGTTTTGGGGTTTGGGTGTTTTCTATGTATAGTATGTATGTATTTAGAAGTCGTCTTGTACCTTTTTTCTGTGGCAAAAGTTTATATTAACTTATTTTGCCAAGCCCTAAAATCCATCGTGAGGTCACACCCCGGTGTCAACACTGCGAGGTTTCCGACGACGACACCACACTCCACACATTGGTGAAGTGCTCAGCGTGGGCGAGTCAGCGCCGGGACCTCGTTGTGGGTCTGGACGTGGATATCCTCTCGCTGGAAACCATGCTCCAAGCCATGGTCTCCAGCGCGAGTAGGTGGAACGCGGCCGTGTACTTCTGCGAGCAAGTCATGCTCGCGAAGGTGGCGGCCGAGAGGAAGAGGGAGCGTACCCTCCCCGCTGCGAGTTTCGCAGTCAGCGGCCAGGGCGCCGCAGACTCATCTACGCCCAGGATCATCGACCTCCATGATCTGGGCCTGAGGACGGTGGGGAAGCCACCCGCCGTCTTTACAGAAGCAAGCAACCAGATTCACTCACCGACGCGGGATAAAACCCAACCCCAACGACCAAACCCCCGAAGAGGCCAGACTGTTGGCCAAAGTCCGCCGGGCGCCACTGGAACTACCTTCTGGGGTCACCAAAGACGCCCGCAGCAATGGACATGGGAGCGGCCGCGTGCTCGCGGAAGGAACAAAAAAATAGCCCTAATATCCAAAAACAAACTTAATTTCGGCTAGATGATGATGTGTGTCAGAATGTCCAAAATTATTGATTTATTTAAATGTAACAGTAGGTACCTACTTACCGCCACACACATCGACCTCTACAGTAACTTATACCTACTTATCAAATACTCGTAACCCTCGTTCCTTAAATATCCATACTGTTAAAAGATTTCAACAAATTAGTCATAAAACAGGCATTTAGCAGGCAAGTGTAAAATATCTTTAGTATAATATGATGAACTATTTTCTGATTTAGGTTTATAACTGGCAGTGTCTCATTTTGCTGTACAACTGTTTCTACCTGGGATTCGATTCCAAACCTCTGTCCAGTCAGTCGCACGATAAACACCAAAAGGCCGATCAGATTATCTACAGGATAGCAATATTCGTTATAACAATGGTTACATAGAGGGGTAACTGACCTAAACAAATAAATACCGCCAGAATGTTGATAATACAGGGAATTTTGATTCAGTTTCATGTTTCAACATTGGAATTATTTACGGGCAACTAGATACCGTAATAAAATCCCTGCACAATACGTTTACACAATACCACTGGTGACTAGTAACAATGTGACCCTACCTTATTCTACATTCTCAGATCATTAAAATAATTCCAAAATTTTAATAAAAGGTCTTAAACATCCAACTATTCATTTCCATTCAAACACGTACCCCTTTATTTTTATGAACACACTTCTCGTTGGAGTACAAAACCAACGTAAGCTTGAAGCCAGTTCAGAAATCCCTAGACAAAGAAATATCAACTCTATTTGTTTATATACAGAGTTCTAAGCGATAGTAAAGGAAACTTAGCCCGGCTGTCCATACAACAGATGTTACGAACACTTTATAGAAGACCAGTTGAGGAACTTCAACCAGTTCAACTTTCTCAGTTCGTGAGATGAAATTTTATTTAGCAAACCTTTTTTGAATATTCTGCAGAAGTTTGGAGCTCCTATTCGTACGACTGAATTCATCCAAGTTCCAAACTGTACTGAATTTTTGGCAGTCAATGACTTTTATTGGTTTCCGAGATCTGTTTGCTTGGCTTGTTGTGTTTAATGCTGTTGGCGTGGGGAACGTGTGTTTGGTTTCCCGTAAGCTTTATTGGGTAGACGGAGTGAAATTGAAATTTTACTCGCTCAGGCTTTTGCTTCTGTAATTATTATTCACACTGCTCTGAGTTTTAATTCTTGGTTCTTAAATAGGATTAACTATACAGTTCTTGATGAGATGATGATTAATTTTGAGCTGATTAAAGTCTATGTGTGAATAAACGTCTCATGATAAATATTTATTATCTAGAGTAGGCAATAGTTGTAGCAATCTGCATGGTATGACCGAAAATTAGGATAAGCTTAGCTATCATTATTTACCTTACAATATCTACACAAACATTATAAAAATAGATATTTTTATTTTCGTAGATTTGTGAGGAATCAACTTTAAAATTACAGGAGGAAATTATATATAATATATATAATAATTTTTAAACCGTTCTTTTAGAAAATGCGATATGTAAAAAAAATAGAGCATACCTCTAGATATACCTATGTACATAGATGTTTAACATTTTATAAATACATAATACTGTTCGTAGAACATTTTTTAATAACAAACCTTTAATAAGATCGACTTGCCAACTTTTACAAACGACCTTTCAAGGTTTTCAAGTGATGCTTTAACTTCCGTGGGACCACAAACAGCTGGATCCATTTAACGTCCTTTGAGGTTCGTACTAGATAACGAGCATGCAAAATATTTAACTGCATTTGAATGACTCGAGAGAAAAACTTTTTTAAGAACCAGGATTTTTATTGGCTTTTACCATAATACCTATAAAGTTTGTATCATTCACGAATTAGTTCAAAAGTTAAAAACTTAGTTATTACGAAAATATGTGAGTGTAAACTTCCTAAAATAGAGAGAATTCGAATTTGCATATTACGTTTGCATAAAGTTTGGTAACTTTTTTTTTTATATTTCACAATATGAATAGCAAGCTTGGGCTGGATTCGAACCAGCGGGTGTGTCTATTCCCTTTCCAGGACGAAAGTTATGCAAACTGACCAAGATAGAAATAAGAAACATTAATTAAATTAACTTGTGCTTTGTGATCAGAGCAATTTTTTTATGTTCGCAGATTAAAAAAGTAGCAGAAGTAACTACGACTAAAGAGATCCCACCGTTGCGTTGACAGGTTGAATTCGGTTCACTATCCATTTGCATAAAAAAAATAACCATAAAATAGTTTGGCATATGGTAATGTAGACTAATGATATTTATGCATAATGTTTTTATCCATAACAAATTTAGCATATTTGTCTAAATCATAAATAAAATTAGCATAATCATATTTAAGCATAAAATTTATAAGCATAGCTTTATAAAGGCATAACCGTATCAAACTATAATGAATATAGTCATAATCATCTTATGCAGAATAAGTAACTATGTAAAATAATTAAAAGGCGGCTTAGGGGTGGCCCAAGGGCCACCCCCGCCGCACTTAAACCTACTTTGACACTATATAATCTAGAAAATATTAGTTAAAGTAACTTTTTTATTTTTATTAATTTCATTAATTTATACCTATTCAATTTTAGTAATATTTACTATTAGGCGACTGTACACTATGCCTAAAAACATTGTGCAAATTATAACTATGCATAAATATATTAGACCTAAATATAATTATGCCACGGTACAAATGCTGCTAAAAATCAATTATGACCAAGTATAATTATGCCAAAAAAGTATGCCAAATTCATTGTGCCAAACCATTTTAGGATTACATATATTATGTTAACGAAAGGTATCCCGTTGAATTCAGCTCTTAATCTTCTGATCATGAAACCAGTCAAGCTAACGTAACAGATTGTGATTTACGAACAACTAAATCTACACTTGACTTATGACTAGTGATAATAATCTGATAATGATTGAAGAAAAATTGTCGTTAAATAGGATATTTATTCCTAAATGACCTCCAGCAGTAATTTTTGGTTCAAAACCCCATTTAAATGTCTGTAGTAATTTGATGCATTATTGATTTATGGCAACCCAGGCCCAGGGGCTGTGATCTTCACTTTTGTTTCGTTTTTTTTTTTAAGGTTGCCTATATTTCACGATGCTGGTTTAAAAAAAACTTACTACCTGAAACTGAACCCTCGTAAGCAAATTTTAAAGTTGATTATATTTTTTGGAATTGTATATTTTAAGTGGTGTGTACAGAATAGTCGTACAAAAAAAACTTTTGAACATTAGCAGGTAGTTCTTAGAAATGTTCGACCGTTTCTTGGAAGTTTTTTTCTTTGAGAGGATTTCCTTAAACGTGTTTCATTATAGTTATAGATTATTTCTAAACACGTGGTATAGTAAATCTTTGTATTGTATTTATGAAAAAGTTTAACAGGTTGGGTACCTGATGGACTTTGTCTGCTATTGTTCATTATATTTTAGTATTAGAGTAGGTGCATTCAAGTAGCTCGCTCGGACTGCTGAGATTTTATTTAGTGGTTCATCTTACCTATGTAACATCGGTCCTGACTGTTGAAATTTTGGTTTGAATTACAGGTGGTTTTAATTTTCTATAGTGTCCGGTAACGGCAATAGGCTTGCCACCTAATACGTGGGACTAACAAAATTACTGGCAAAGTGAGGGTGTGCACACCTCTGCCTCCGTTCGTGGATATTGGCGTGATTAGAACTTACCACAAAACTGTCGAACAAGACTAATAAAATTGTTTATATAACAATTAAGATTTGTATTAGACAGAGCTTTATAGGCAGGGAAATTAGAAATTAAGGTGTAAACAATAAAAATCATATGCCAGCACAGAGGTTACTTGATAGATTATGCACTATGTAAATTAGACCATCCTTATTAAATATCAAACGGAACGCTGATATAATATTTTTCGAGTGGCCTTTAATCTGAACCCCATCCATATGTTTAAGGCGCCATAAGGGTCCTCGAAGATATACATAATAGGATTTTGTTTCTTCTCTGACCATTATGATATTTTAGCAAAATGTACTATGGAGACTGTAGATGGATGGCAAACTGTAGAGGTCATCATTTTTATCCACAACCACCGACATACACAGATAAGATGTCAAAGTCAAATATATTTGTTCGAATGCCATATCCGCAAAGCTATACAAATCTCTATGGCCGAAGTTGTTCTCATCTGCACGCGCTGCACCTGCTGTAAAACGGACAAGGCTCTGACAAAAGATACTCCCCGTAAACTTCAATAGGCTCGTTACCTATTACTAAGACGTAGGGGTAAAGAATTGAAAAAAATGTGTGCGTAATGAGCCCCTTTGAAAAAAATACGTGAATTGTGGACACAAATCACGTATTTTTTCTAAATAAGAAGCAAAAAAGTTGTTTCCGCATAACAAAACCTTTTAGAAGGCAATGTTAAATAAGGAAGCCACATGCAAGTTGATACTCACGATAATTTGTATACGACTACCGCTATCGGAATTACCATACATACTTCTGACATCCATGAAGTTTGGAATGGATGTCAGTGTTTTACGCGAAAACTACTGTACGAATTTTAATAAAACTTACCATAACATGGAATAGGTACACATATATACATATAGGTGAACAGTATAGTTGTCTTAACAAACAAGTAAAGTTTAGTAAACTTCGGTTAGAAGGCTCCCCTGTAACGTGGTCTTTTTGCACTTTGGCCCTTATGGCTATGGCTACCTACATTATGCTACTATCGCCATCTATTGAAAAACTGTATAAGTAATTAATCTATAAAACCTGTATACAATTATCTTAAAGCAAATCAAGTTACATTAATACATCTATACTAATATTATAAAGAGAAAAGGTTTGTTTGTTTGTTTGCCCCGCAATGGCAGATAGAGGCATATTGCTTGTCCACTTATAACCAGTGACTTTATGTAGATAAGTAATACCTAGTCAAATAATTAAAATGAACCGCCTTGTACCGAAGTACTAAAAATAATAGTGACTACCGAGTTCCATTCTCAAAAAAAAATCAAATGTGTCAAATAGTTTGCACGACCAGATGTTACTGTTATCTACCCTATTGAAGGTTGATTATATAATTCTACAAATTCCAGGGTCACCAGCTGGGGATTATCCCTCAAACCTATCTCCCTACATTACACCAGAACTCCATTACTGGCTCTTAGATAATATAACAAACGTTCTCGATTGATGAATAACGCTTAAGTAGATAAAGTATGTCCTTTATAGGTATTATATTTAAGTATAATATTTTACTAATTTAAGTAATAGCTGTCCCGGCGAAATTTGTACCGTTTAAACCTTCTCTGAACTTTAACAAATATTTCAATTCCAAAATTGGCACTTTATTTTTAATTCCGCGAGACCGCCGCCTCTCCCATGTCCATTGACGGCGTCTCTGGTATTTCCAGAAGCGCCCGGTAAACTTTGGCTACCTGTGTGGCCTCTTCGGGAGCCCAATTGGTCCTGCTGTAAGAAAAAGATTATTTTATTTTTATGCTGTTAATTTGATAGTACAAACAGACACCTGTGCAATGTAGTCATATAAAACATCTTATTTTCCACTTCGGGGATAAATATTTATCTCAGTCTGTTTATACTCGTATTATGTACACGTATAAAACTCAAAGCATTTTCTATTATCAAGGATTTTGAAGAAACGTGCGTCGTCCATCGTAACATAAAAATTAGTTTTTTTACGGTTTTAGTTTGAATTTGGCACAAGTTGAGATGGGTGTAAAAAAGTTTCAATTCTAAAGTTGTTATTTGACGAACTTGCCCCACCCAGTTCAGCTCAGTTGTTTTATGGCCACGATTTGTATTATGCACGTGTTCTTTGCACGTGTTGTAAGGGTCGAATTGTTCTACTCTATGTGAACATTTACATTGAAAATTATAAATTCAATGTTTAATTTTTCACTGTGATGATAATTATGTAAGGTAAATTTTTACCTCAAATAATGGACATCACTTAAAATATTTTCTATTATATAAATTAATACTGTTCGTTTGGCTACTTTAGGCTTAAATATTTAATAGACGCTAAGAGAAAATATAAACGGTGATATTAATATTACTAAGTTCTAAAACGGCACCTACAAAGTTCAGCGTCAGTACCAGAGACGCTGGACAGCAATGCCCGCGCGGACTTAAAAAAAAACTTACAAAGTAGGTTGCAAACTATAGGTGTTATATTCTTTAATAGAACAGTTTACTTAAGTAAAATGTGTGAAAATTAACATAAAATGAGAGTGAGCTATATAATAGTAGTTAATCCACTCTCGTCTATAAGATAGAAACTACTATCTCTATAAAAGGTTTCTTTATTTTCTACTACAAAACTTATAATTCAAACTCTCTTAAAATTACACTCCACATTATGTAATATATATACAAATTATTTTGTTGGTCATAGAGAGCATTCCTTAACACGTGGACGAGTATTCATTTTCCCTTGATCTAACGCTAACGGTCCAAAACAATGGCCCCGTTAACTCGCCGCATTCAATACCATTATTTAGTTACGTATAGAGTTTAAAACCCGTTGCAATCATTGTATTCTGAATATTTATGCAAAGTTACGTCCACATCTCTTTCTTTGAAAATGTTGTTTATATGATTGATGTTTGACTGCTGGATTAACACCAGCTTGAATATGAAAATGTTAAAAGATAGATCGTAATCTATACTTAGTAGTAGACTTGACTTTGACTGTTCTAGTGGCGTGGTCGGTAGTGCATCGACTTTCGACGCCGGAGTCTCGGGTTCGATCCCCGGGTCGAAACAAATATTTGTGTGATCCACAAAAGTGTTTCCATGTATATTAAGTTATAAGAATCAAAACGATGTGCTTATGTAGGTTTATTCTGTAGTTATGAAAATAGGTCATAAATTTATTTTTCAGCCTACTTCCCACATTTTTTGATTATTTATATGACAGGACACGTTTGTCGAGTTAACATGCATTTTTACATCTACCTAATACCGATTGATAAGTACCCTATTTGTACATAAAACTATAATAAGGGTTACTAAATAAATATCCCAAAAATTAATGGCATTATTAATATTACAGCAATGGGCAAGACCTTGTCAGTGTTTACCGGACACGGGCCCAATATCCGGCTGTCACTCAAGGTTTTAATGAGATTTCTGATACCTACTATAAGAATTTCATTAACGTGATTACAGTCTAGGCGGCTGGTTAAATATAAATACAGCTTAATAATGAACAATGAGAATTAATAACTAATAAATTCTAAACATAATAAACTTAGGAAACTTACGAAATATTCAAAATTTTGTTATTTCTATTAAACGAATTCAGCTGAAATTGAATATCAACTATAAATAAGTGATAAAGTAGAAAAGGGAACGAGTTTTCTAGTTTATAAAGGCGTTGGATAAAACATGATTTTAATGATAACATTTATATAAGCTTAGTTAATAATCATCATCGACATACTGCTGGTTCATAACTATGAATATAAGTTAAGTAGCATGACTAGCAGTTACAGCGACTTCGTAGCCGACACTTACAGCCAGTAACCCCCAGGTACCTGGTCAATTATATATGGAATCAAAAAGCTATTCTCTTCTACAATAGTGGTCATAAAATCCAAGATGGATCGTCCAAAAAGTACAAAACATTCAAATCAAAACAATACAAACCTAACTTATGCAAGTAACACGCTGTACTATTTGTGTGCCCACCCTTTCTTGAAGGACTGGTATAGCAAGAATATAGAGAAAAAAAACTGAGGACACACACACACATATACATTCAAAACACGTGAGAGAACAAAAAATAAAAGATGTTGGGTATTCATGTAACCTTACAAATGAAAGCTAACTCAATGATGATAACAATAGAGTGGAAATTGAAATTGAAATGGATAGTGTATTATGATAAAACATCAGCTGTTTAGACTGTGAGCTGAAAAGAGAATATGGTGCAGATAAATTAATGTAAGCATTTGGTAACTGTCACGTCTATGGCGGAGATAATACTGAAGTAAATGTGTGATGAGAGATGGTTTATGTTGGACTTAATTGTATTTGGAGCACTTGAGCTAGTACCTATACAACTTAATGTAGATGATCTCTATATCAGTGGATACATGCAGACAATATTACTGTTACTATAATTGAAGTAGTATTTAGCTGGTCAATAACGGAGGTCAACATAGAAACAGATGCTTATTATCTGTACTATAATAAAATAGTGGAAATAGTGGCTGCTTATTTAGTGTGGGCGATACTTATAGCAAGATAATAAAACACAAAAAAGTGTCTTTTTTTATTTCTGTCTGTCTGTTTGATTGTCGGCCTATCTATCTGTATGCACATACTAATCTCCGAAGATACTGAACGGATGAAACAAATTTTTGTGGTTATAGATTGAGTTCAGCTTAAAAAAAGTTGTCCTCACATATAAACTCAAGCGTCAGCTAGTCAAGGAATAATAACAGTAAACTTAAGTCATGTGTGAGATTCAAAGCTGAAAAACATTGTCTGATTCGTGAACGATAAATTGAGTTAAGAAGCTATAATATTCTATGGATGGATAGATAATCAACGATTGATATACACTGAGGAAGGCACGATATAATATGTCCTTAAATGTCCTTCCCAGTCTACAGTTGTTAACAGAGGTTCATTTAAATACAGGCTCTGCACGAGTTTAACAATATCTTAATGCATTATCTATGCCAATCCCGATCTATAAAACCACATGAATTTCAATACTTATTCCTATACAATAGGATTCTTTCACGTAAAGTTTAATATCCCTTAACATGTTGTTCCAACTCGGAATCTATAAAAAAAGCTACCTGTCTTTGAAGTTTCTTCATAAATGTCTTGTGTTTTTTTGCAATACATCTTGGAGCTTCTGTTAACCGTTCGTAAGTTATTGTTGAACATACTAAAGTTTCTTAATATACTTTGTGAATAAACGTGTGAAACCAAGTTTTATATTTGATGTTTTTTACGTAGGTAAAGTGTGAGGCATACGATATTAAAAATCTAAATCATAATAATGATTTAGAAATAAAGCAATATGAAATGAATTAGTTACAGTTGTCAGTTACGATTCAAGGCGTAGTAAATTGAAGTAAGCATCTAGAAAATTTTAGAACTAGCACACTGTGCAAAACAGCCTATTGCAGCAGCAACATTGATTATGTCAAATGAGTCTTTAGACTAGGCATGCCTCTACCTCCAAAAAAGGTTAACGAATCTGCCACCATTCTGTAGTTTATTCACTGATAAAGTTGTTATATAAGATACAATATTACTGTTTAGAGCTCAAACTGACGTTTTTTCAAAAAGTCTACATCGACAACATAACCATAGAATTAAAATTTGTAATAGCTGACCAACTTGTATGAAGACTTTTCTAACTTTTATATTATTCTTGGGCAGATTAGATTTAGTTCTCTTGATCTCAGTAAGAATAGACTAGATATACTCGTACTATAATTTATCAAAGAAAATACCAAACTTAAATTTTGGATTGTAGTGAAATTAGCCGTCATGAACCCTTTATATTTCTTGACTTTAACAAATCACTGTACGCAGCTGACGTTTTTTTAAATGACTTCTCTTCAATAGCGACATTTACACACAACATCGTTAGAGTCTGACAAAATAGTTTTGTACAAAAAGTGTTAAATCATCCCGCATTTGGTTTATTGTCAATAAATGTTTGACTGATTGATTTCTTATAGTGAAGCTTTGCTCCTACAGAGTGATTAATCGGTGCTGTCTAAAGTCTGAATTTTTTAATTCAGACTTTCGTAATTTTGTAATTCATTATATTTTTTGAGGTAGAATTGATGTGTCTATTTGACGTATTCTTCTCTTTCACGTTCCCTTTTTTAATAAATTATGACATAAATAATGGGTGTTCAACATTCTCCTTCACTTACAAAAATATCTGATAAACACTAAGCATTGGACATTACCACAAAATGCAGTAAAGAACAGTATTCATCTTAAGCAACTAATTATTATAAACATTATATAGTCAATCTTTCTTAGTTTAACACTTTACCTAGTCTCATTTCGATAGGTTCGGTATAGCTATGTCCTAAAACTAGCACTAATTCTCAAGAATATTTATCTTATTTGATTCAGAAAGTAAAAATGATAGTATTATTTTAGGGATTATATCTAAATAAGATTCAGTTGCATTCAGCATTTATGTATTAACTGCACAGTACCAGTTGTCAAAATCAGCTGTCCTCCACCCTCCTGACTTAGAATTTGTTACTATTTACGACACCCGCAGGAAGCTCTGGGGTAATTCTATTTTTGTCGTACCACACGGCCAGTTAAAGTTTAGCGTGTCTGGTGTACTCGTACCTACGATCGCATTTATTGCGTTTTGTGCAGCTGTGCCTGTATTATGTCAACGAACCTTCAACGTATTATATTATTCTACATATTTGGTGTAATAACCTATTTAAACATAGCACAAGTTCGAAAGCTTATTAAACTTTTCGTAGCAAGCGTAGGCAGTCTACCACTTACGCCCACACTCTCACTCACGACTCACGCACACCAACACATCTTTGTTTGTGTGCGTGTAGTGTCAGGTAGCATCAGCTGTTGCGCCCGCGCAGGCCATATGACTTCAAGGACGCCGTGTAAGTATTATTTTTTTCTATAATTTCCTACAAACGTGCAGATATAAGATAAGTAATCTTGGTAATGCAGACACGCTGGCTTATTGCAGTTGCTTGATAAGTCAACGATTCTTTTTATTTTAGGATAATTATTAATTTAAGAATTTATGGAATTACTTACAATCATTACTTTTTTTTAAATTGGAAGTTATTTGTTGTTTATTTAATTAAGTGTTACTTACTTTACTTTTAAAGAAAAGAAGTAGAAAGAAAAGCATGCGTACCTACCTGCTTTTCTTTCTACTTTTTGTTCTACTTGTTATTGCAAGTGCAGATTATGAAAGAGCAATATCTTTCCAATATATAATAATATAATAAATAAGTTTATTTTAACGATTTCAAGCTGAAATAAATATTTATCTTAAATACTGAATGGAGTCAGGCGTTACCTGGCGAAAGTCCATGATAAAACAATGGAGTATATGATGTTGGATTTTTTATATATAACTGCTGTTCTCTTTGGAGTTAGTCTTGATAATGCCTCGTGAGAAGGTGAAACATATGTCGACGTTTATAATGTCTTCTATTTAGCGAAATTTGTGCAATTATATATAAAAAATCCAACATCATATACTGAATTAAAATATTTATCTCCCACTTTAGGATCATAATGAACTAAAAATAATAAATATTTTAAATAAATAAAAATAAATAGTTTAAATAATATCCGAAAGTTTATGTAAATACTTACAAATGTGTATAAATTCGAAAATACTTCTTCTATC
Source organism: Nudaria mundana (assembly GCA_963556515.1). Classification (NCBI taxonomy): domain Eukaryota; kingdom Metazoa; phylum Arthropoda; class Insecta; order Lepidoptera; family Erebidae; genus Nudaria; species Nudaria mundana. The sequence goes on from OY748301.1 coordinate 19,374,052, forward strand.
TTATGGCGACCATAAACAATAACCCTCTCACTGACAACCCCGGGTGAAAAAAGTAAACGTTAATTTGATTTTTAAAGCTTATTAGTTTAACTAGTTACCCCGGCGAACATTGTATCGCCTCAAATATAAAAAAAAAAGAATATTTTAATATTTCATGCAAATGTACATACTCGTATGTATTATTAATTATAATTGAAAAACGTGACGGACGGACATACAGACAAATTGTCGTATTAAATATATAGATGAGTACCTTTCTACTACTTTTTTTAACTTTATATTCTCAAAGATCAAGTGTTCAAGTCTTGAGTTTAATTTTATGAAATAATTATCTAAAATTATATCTTTCACCCGTATTCTCCGGGAACCTAAACAATATCCGTCCACACACACACTTTGACACATATAATCACGTGTTGCATGAAGGATTTACTCAGCTGACTACACACACATGCACAGCCTTACAACACAAATAAACAAACGTGATGTGTTTACACAACTTCACTAGGCATGTAGTTGTGTGTAGCCTGTACAGTAATGAGTGACTTTAAAAAAAATACAAAAGATGCTATGTAGTGTGGTCGAGATGGCAGCTACATCTAAAACCAGTCTAAAGTGAATGTTGAAAAGGGATGGGGATATTTTATTGATGTGCCCAACAAATCGTTCCTTTTTTGTGTAGCTCGCCGGGAGGCAAGGTGCACGAATGCATTCGATTTTTAAATAATGACCTGAGTGATGTGTGACGTTCAGTCATTTTGAATTCCGTTGCTAATATCGTTTGCTAATTCGTTGCAATTAATTACGTTAACAACTACTGTTTCTAAAAGCCAGTACTCCTTTGCAATCGTGATATCGAGTACATCTTTTTACTGTAAAATATTCACTATGCTTTTAATCCAGTCTCCTATGGGTTATATTCCTCACTAATACCTAATACTCTATATTAAACATCCTTTTGGTTAACAGTGAGAATGCGGGCATCAGATTTTGGATATGGCTGGACACTGACTAAAACCAATGACGATTCGTAGGTATTGTGACCGACTCCCGGGTTGGTGATCTGTAAGCTAGTTTATTGAGAATTCATTGGGACCATTAAACATGGAGTCCAAAAATTATCTTGTCTGCCAAATACACTACATCAGGGAACGTAAATAAATGCAGTCACTAGTGATATAACCGTAATAGAGAACGGCCCTATTTCTAAACAGTGCCTAGGGTCTAAGTTCATAATAATATGGTGAAAGTTATAGTTCTTACGACGTAAGTGGATTAAAAATTAATCAGAAGTCGTTGTTGTTCTATAGAGATCGATAACAGAATACATAAGTATAGTCTTTGAAACAAGAGAGCTTCTTTCATAAAATATGAACGCCTGAACCATAACTAGTGTCGTTTTCTTACACCACAGATAAAATATTAACAGTGTTTGTGATTTTTATTACCTGTAACTACACGGAAACACGCAATTTGATAGTTATTGGACCATGTGTATGTATCTCACTACTAATAACATTGAAACATTAACGTTGACATGTTTAATACAATATTAATGATAATGTTCCTGCATATCGGACCTATGTGTACCTACCTATATTGAAAGCAATATAAAGGCCTTTACAGACAAGGGACTATTATCCGCAAAGGACAAAGCCAGCGAAGCGTGAAAATATTCTGCCTGAATATACTAGCTCAAAATACACGGTGGGATACAAGTATTGTTTCTTGCATGTTAAAACGTAGACTAAATTTGACTTAGAAATTGTTCTTGAGGAAAATGAGTGTGGGCGATATAATAGTTGTTTTTGTTAAATTGCGGCCGCAATCACGTCTGTTGCCGGGCGTCTCTGGTACACACGCAGAAGGTGCGATATAATAGTAGTTTAGAAATTGTATCATAATGAGGTGTATATATACAGTTTTGGAGAAAATCTTTTAGAAAAGGAGAATGTCCCAGTAATCATTTCTTTTTTAGAAACCTAAATAAAAAGTAGATGGCTAACTAAGTAAATTGATAAATCATATATTATTTTTGTAACAATCTTTTAATTCCCTCGAACAAAATTGTATGTGGCGTTTAAATTTTTATATAATTCGTGGTGTAATCGTTTTTAATTGTCTTCTTACTCAAATGCACTATGTCGGAACGGATGTCATGATTCGAATTTTACGATCCTGGATTAATCCAGAAATGGTTAGTACCTACATCTTATTCAATTATATGTTACTAGTGGTCGCCCGTGACTTCGTCCGCGTGGTAATTTGGATTTTTTCCCGTCCCCGTCGCACCGCGTCATATTTTGAACAATTCACACAATATCTTTATAAATTGTAGCCTATGTGTTATTCTGATGTATAAGCTATATTATTGTAAAGTTTCATTAAAATCCATTACGTAGTTTTTACGTGAAAGAGTAACAAACATCCATCCACACATACTCACAAACTTTCGCGTTTAGTTTAGTAGGATGTTCCACAATATTTAATAGATAATGTTATACTGAGATGTCATGGCCCAAGATTTTTGGCATTATAATTAGCATGGCGACCATGCATTAAATAGAGTTATAATATAAACATTGATGTGTAGGTATCTAGGTAGGTATTACATTTTCAGAGTTATTTATAAATGTGTTGAAACTATTACTTCTATCTTATTTGAATTAAATCCATGTTCATCCATGTAACGATTAGCACTTTTTAGACAAAATTGATTTAACGGATTGATGGATATTTGCTTCAAAACTAACCTCTAATTTTAACGGCAAAACGAAGAATGAGAGAAAACCCCACAAAATAATAGAATATTTTTTATTTCCTATGAAATTACGATATCAATACAATTTAATATCCGATTTTCGCTGTCATACAAAATTATTTGTTACGAAACCGCGGTCCATTGAAAAGTGGGCAACCTCCTTTGTATCATAAAGTAACTTTTTAATTTAGTAGATAAAAACACTAATAATACTAAAACACAAAACAGATACTTTTTCATCTTATCTGTCTGTATTATATTATTATGTACCTACACGCTAATCTCTGAATATGCATAGACAGACAGGTATAGTTTTCACATTCTGCTTTTGTAAGTATCATCATAAGATAAAACAAAGTTGCCTCCGTTCCCTATGTAGGTATGCTTAGATCTTTAAAACTACGCAGCGGATTTTGATACGATTTCCACCAATAGATAGAGTGGTTCTCGAAGAAGGTTTTTGTGTATATAATTTGTCAAGCGAGCGAAGCTGCGGGCGTACGCTAGTTATCTATACTTATAATAAATCTGTAGAAGTGAAAATGTACATTGAAAATATCAAAAAAATAAATGGCAGGGGGTGTTACTTGACCGACAACGAACCTACACACGACTACAAAAATGTGATTAAAAAAAAATTTGTCTGTCTGTCTGTTTGTTCAGGCATCACGCCAAAACTACCGGTTCGATCACGATGAAACTTGGTATAATTATTCTTTAATATCCTGGGCACCACGCTGGGTACTTTTTATCCCGGAAAAGTATATACAATAAAAAACAAACTTAATTTTGCGGTTCTATCCCTAGATCCGATTACTGTACCAACCGCAAATAATAAGTTTGTCGTAGGTTACGTCGCCCGCAGTGGAGTTCACTAAGGGGCGCTGCACACGGCTAAGATACTATAATATTTTATCTTTTAAGATACAATATCGCTCAACAGCTATACATAATAAATCAGTAACTGGTGATCAAGAAAGCTATAACACGCAGGCGGAGCTGCGGGCAACAGCTAGTTTATTATAAAAGCAATCAACATCCATTTAACATTAAGGAAAAAATTAAAAGCAATAATTTATTATTATTGTATTTCTTTAATGTTATATAAATAATCTCATGTAGAACAGAATTACGCTCATTTTGGATCTTTTAATTCTGTAGTTTGTTTTAGGAAGTTTTTACCGTCTCTCTAGCAGCTAACAGCTTAATACAGCATTCTAATGCCCAAGAGGCTTTAGAATGCCTTTGAATACTTAGAAGATGTACCAATTGTAGACGACTATAGGTAAAGTAGTATCTGTTGTTCTAACAGCGCGTGCAAGTTTCCTACATCTGTATCCCAACGGAAATCTAGTCTAACTGATAATCTCGACGATGTATTACATCAGTCTCAGGAGTAAATATCTGTCTCTAAATGTTTGGACTGAGTTCATTCACTTAGATAAGTAATGCCTGTGTGAATCCTAAACAAATGTCATGTAACTTGGCGCTAATTGCACTTCTCTTAATTGATATTTGGTTGGAGAAATGTGGTGACTGTTTTATTTAACTGTGACGAAATAATGTTATAGTTTATAATTGTTTACCTTATACCCTATCTGAAGTAATTTACGTGTCAATTAAAAGGTGAAACAGCTATTCAGCTGTTAGTTTCTTTTGAGTATAACCAAAAGTAGTTAGTAATCATGACATTAGGAATGCATTCAAAATTAAATCAACTAGAAAGTTACTTAATTCAGAAGAAATCACTTAAGAAGAGTACCTACACGGTGTTGGGTTGCTTATATTACGGATTTTTTTTTTTATGACTAAATTTGAGTGCGTTTGACCACAATCTTACCTGATGTTAAGTAACGATGCGGTCTAAGATGAAGCACGCAAACTCAAATAATGCCTATTTACCCTTGCCTTGAAAATCCCAAGATTATATGTATCGGGGAACAATGACGCTGGAAGGGAATTCCATTCCTTAGCGGTTCGCATGATGAAAGAAGAAGCGAATCGAGAGGTACGAAGAGGTGGAATATCGACCACATACGGATGGAATCTCAAACCACGCAGATAGCTCAAAAGAACGTAAAATAACAATCTCAACGTTCTTTTAGTTTAATAAAGTATCTCAATAGGTATAGATTTTTGTGAGACATCGATCGGTCAGCATAATTATTTATATGCCATCGATTCTTCAAGACAGATAACAATAAGAAAATGTCATTGAACTCAAAAAGTGAAAACAATCTTAATGTCAAACAAATAACAAGTCTATCAGAATTCGGTTAAAATTCCTAACGTCTACCCATTGAAACATTAGGTAGTTTCGTAAAGTAAAAACTGTATGCATTCCTCAATTAACCGAACAATGCCGAACGTACCCGAAGACACGACCCTCCCTCGTATACCGATTCCTGACATACCAAAGTTACGTGTCCTACAGCTGTTCACATCAGCTGATCGTACGCACACACAATATTGTGAATACTTATGTGTGTGTTTGTGGGTTCGAGGCCATAGAGGCAAAAAAGTGGGAACCCGTCTGACGGGCCCTGCCTATGTGCATCCGTTGCATAGAGTATGTAGGTGGGCAGATGTGTAACCACATTGACAGATCAAATTTTTGATATAATGCAGAATCAATGTAGACGACCGTTACTTTCATATTATGTTTGTTAGTAGAAGTTGCTGATTATAGAGATTTCATTTATTTGTATTACACAAATCGTGGGATCGTGGGAGTAGAAGGGTAAACAGTTTTGGAGGTACATACTTATTTAGTTTTTCGCTAATTAAATATGTTGCTGATAGTGGTTCCAAAAACCGTAAACCCGTAGGTAAAACCATAGGTATTCAAAATAGAATATAGGTATTATCTCTCTAAAACTATTTATTTGACAATAATGTGAGATGATTTGAGTCCGAAAGCATCATCGGTTTTTCAACCATGATATTTTCGCTATCAATATTCATTCGGATATATATATATATATATATATAAATTGCAGTTTGATTGTCTGTCTTTAATCTTGAGATACTTGTGGAATCTCGGTGATGGTTTACCAGGTTTTTTTAATTTGAGGCGGTACAAATTTCCAAGCAAAGCTAATACTAAATAGATAGATAATAAATAAATAAGTGGTGTAACAGGACTACCACCAAAGATCAACAGATTGCGTCACTCGCCATTCTACTAGTACGTACTACTGCGTTAGTACCATACGTAACTAGATGGCGCTACCGGTAAATATATAGGTCAATGTTGAGATTCTCGGCGGGTCAATGACCTCTCTTGTACATCACTGATATTGGTTTGAAATTACTTCCTACGAGTGGGGCTAGGGGAGCGTGCTGGATACCTCAACCACTGCTTGAGTATCCATGTGGGCCTCGTAGGACTAACTCAAGGACGGTAGATGGCCAACACCACTGTTGGATGCCTTATACCTACTTGAAGGCGCTCGTAGGAAAGCCGTGTGTAAAAGGCTGTATTTTTTGTACAATATATAATTCTTATAACCCGCTCCGCCACCCCGTTCTACAGTAACGCAACTCTGTGGGGCGATTATGGTACCAGAGAAAAGTCATTGTTCTACAGTGGCGCCCAACGTGGGGCGTTACTGTAGAACGAGGTGGCGGAGCGGACGTTTAAATCCCCCCCATATACGGTACAATTCATCGTTGCGATCCATCGCTACCGACCGATCGAAACGATTGATCTGTAGTGTTACCGCTCATACACGAAGCGATTGGTCGTTACGATCGATCATTTATACATTTGAAATGGAACGATAAAGACGTGCTCAAAAATTCAATACGGGTCCTGTAAAATGGAAAACGAACTTCTTTTCTCATCTGTGGCGGTAACTTTTATTATGTTACAGAAGAAAATAAGAAAACTTGGTAAAGTGTGGGTTAAGAAATGGCTATTAAAGCGATATCAGTATTCACATGTAAATATTTTAAATGAATTAAGGAACAAAAATCGAATCGTTGATCGCAAGAGCCAATAAACTGTCGATTAATCGTTACGATATTCATTATTGCATGGGTTTTTGTTGCGACCTCCGATGTCGTCTGCGATCAAGTAAATCGTTAACGATCGTAACATACATTACAGATCCGTCGTTTCGATCGGTCTAAAGCGATTGATCGTAACGATGAATCGTCCCGTATATGGGGGGCTTTAGAGTTTTCGAAGCGAAAATCTCTTCTACAACAGTAATGTCCGTCCGTTTATTTTTTCAACTCAAGAACGGTAAGCGCTAGAGACTCAGTGTAAACGCCAATCGACTCAGCATGGTCAAAGACCTCTAAAATGAACTTGACCTTTGACCTCTAATCTCAAGGTCAAAGTCAAAAAGACGTCAAATCGAGAACGGTAATAGTTAGAGACTCAATACCAGCTGCAATCAACTCAGCATGGTCAAAGACCTCTAAAGTGATGTTGAACTTTTTTTTTTTTAGATTTTATGAAAAACTTTTGAAAACTCTAAAATATATGGCAAATCATTGCCTTATTTTTAACTTGTTTTTACACAGCTCTTAGATAGTGCTTTGGGGTAGAACTCAAAGCTAGCCAATAAACGCTTGTGTTAAAGGCTCTAGATATTAAGACACATGTTACATTTTTGTTGCACTCGTTTTGGGGTTAAATTTAGTATGGACAACGTTAACTCTATATTGACAGCGGTTTGCCAGGCCGCCGGCGCCGTCGATAGCTAATCAGATTCTGCCTATCCGGTGGCCCGGCTAAAACGAAAGAGAAACGCCGTGGTGGTTTAGTGGGTAGTCCGGCCCGTTATCTATCTCAAGGGCAGGGAATCCCAAGCGAAGCCGTCACGCAGACCCCGCAGCGGGGAGCCAAAGTGCGTAAATGCATTCCCGACCACGATAAAAAAATAAGAACAGAGATTATTTTTCGCATAAACACGACATTATTTGACTGCTTCGGTGGCGTGGTCGGTAGTGTATCCGCTTTCGACGCCGGAGTCTCGGGTTCGATTCCCGGTCGGGACAAACTTTGTGTGATGACACATACGTTTGTACCGAACTCTGGATGTTACCTATGTATAATATGTATGTATTTACAAAAAAAAATGTATATAAGTATTTATATCAGTTTATCTAGTACTCATATCACAAGCTCTGCTTAGTTTGAGACTAGATGGCGTTGTGTGGATTGTCCTAACATATTTATTTATTTATTTATTATTCCCATGCAAAACGGTCAGCAAAACTATACCAAAAATGTCGAGCGTTTTGAAAGTCCAAACTTAATCTTTGTCATCAGCATTTATTTCATTTCCATGCTCTGCATGAATGTTTTATAAGGCATGTCCGAGTCGTAGTGATTTTTAGTACCTGCTGTCGAACCCTTACTACCGACCGTGAAGATTGTGGAGTTCCGCCTCAAGTCATGCGAAAGAACTTTAGTGGGTTCCTAATATTATTATTATTACTTCACCACTTGTATTACCCATATCATTGTGTAGACAAATACATACATTCATATTATTACGTCTATGTCCCCTAAGATGGATGTTACATAAATAATATCTCAATGGTTCGGACAAATTACAATTCATATTACATCATATTTAGTGAAATATTTGCTTTAAAACAATGACAAATGAATCTAGACATCCTTGACATAGACGTTCGTCGATAGCTCAATAACACAAAATACATTGAGAGATGTATTGGGCTAGCTTCGCGGAAACTAGGAATACTGAACAAGGTAAAGCGATTCTTTACACCGCACCAGAGGTGTCTGCTGTACAAAACGCAGATTAGACCCTGCGTTGAATACTGCTCTCACCTCTGGGACGGCTCCGCGAAGTATTTGCTGGACGCACTCGACGTTATGCAGCGACGCGCTGTTCGCATTATAGACTGTCCGGAGGTAACGGGAAGCCTTGAGCCGCTAGCCCAGCGCCGAACAATTGCTTCCTTGGTATTTACCACGGTGAGTGTTCTGAAGAGCTCTTCAACCTGATCCCACCCTCTCCCTTCCGATCCCGAACAACGCGTGCCGGGCAGAGATGTCACCCTCATACCGTGGAAACCGTCTTCGCGAGAACCGAGCGTTTTAAACGATCGTTTCTCTGCCGAACGATGGTGGCTTGGAACGCCCTGCCTGCGCACGTGTTTCCTCCAACATATAACCCTGGGCTCTTTAAGCGAAGCGTGAAGAGGCACATTACTGGGTCGTCAAGTTGAGGGCCACTCTCTATAGTATTCCTGTGTACTGTGAGAGTCGCCCTCAATTGCCAGACGTCGCCTCAGTTTACCATCAGGCGGGTGGCGTCAATTTGTCGATCTAAATAAAAAAAAATAAAAAAAAAATGCAATTCTAAGGGTTCTGTGCAATGAATTTTGAAGGGAAACTATAAAGAATTAGGTAACTGTGTTGGCTCAGGAGTTTTAGAGGCTTCTATTTATTTATTTCCAACAGGGACACATAACAGTTACACGTTAAAGTATTACTATAACTTACAATACTTAAAATTAAGTAAACGCATAACATTACATCTCACATCTATGTCCGCGAAGTAATATTATGTAAATTATACGTAAAAGTAGAAGCATGCGCCAAAATACACAAGTGCCAAATGAACTGGATATATTAGTCCAACATTTCAATAGCCAAGCGTCTAAATCTGTAAGTGCAAATATACTCGTATATACTATGGGTGACTTGACGGTGCTCTATTCTATGCGTGGCCCGAGATGCACTTGGTTTTTTTAATACTTGAAATCGAAAAACGACTGATCTTAGTCAGGACTCGTACTTTACGACAATATTTTTCAAGAACACTTTTACCTTCTAAAAATTGAGACCACACTATGTTTTCCTGGCTGGGAATCAAAACCGAGAACAGACCACGCCACCATACACCGTAGCAATCAAAGTACTTATACCTACAGAACCTAAAGTTAATGTCATTCCCCCGTGCCCGCGAGTGAATGTAGGGAAAATGTGTCTAATTTTATTTGATGATTCGTACAAAAAAAACTTGGTTATGTAAGTTAAGTTCATCACCGATCTGTTAGTTTTGTTAAATCTCTATTCATTAATGTTAAAATTTACGGTTGTGAATATGCAACCATACTTTTGAAACCAGAAGCTGTGGGCAGAACTATTATTTTGTAAGGTTTATTGACCCCTGCAAAGAGTATAATTATAATCACTCCGTTTAGACTCCTGTTTCTGTTGGTTAGTACTCTTTGATCTACATTTGTCACGGGCAAAATTGCAAGCCAGTGTCAGATTGGATGCTCATATTAGGGTTAAGAATACTAATGTATTTAAGAGGGAGATGGCTGCTTTTAAAATGACCACCGTGGCTGGGATCAGCTTGCAGAGATGGTGTAATCGCGTTGTGGAGGGTGATAATGCGACAAAGCTTGGTTCCCGGCACTCGCTGACTGCATTAGAGTCGCTCAGGACCATCATAAACTGCCATGGGCTTCTTATGTCAGAAGAACCTACAGAAGGATATGCCGCTCATGAACCGGTCTATACAGCCACCAAAAGCATTGTATCTCAGATTAAATACTAAACTTAAATCTTGTTTTATAGACGTAAATGCCATTGTTTAAAGGGTTGAATTCCGAATGATCCAATGATTTGCTTCCGATATACGTTAAAACTACTAAATTCTAACCCAGTATCAATGGAATGGAAATTGTTATCGCATTATTAAATAAATGTCATGAATTGAGCTTAACTGGCTTCTTGTTGACATTTTAATCCTAGGCAACCCTACGATATGAAAATAATATGGATGTGGTAATATTTACTTTACAGTTTGTTTTCTGTCAATGACGACCTAGTTGGTAAGTACCTACTAAATTAGAAACAGACTACTCATAGATTTCCAAGTTCAATTTAGTCTCATTATAGTAGGTAGGTACACTTGCTACAGCAAAATAAGTTGTTGGTGGCAAGAGATGCGAAAATAAGTAGTGAATTGAGGGACTTACACGTCTTATTCTATCTATTTCCTCCAAATTCTGGATATTTAATAGACCTAACCGTGATGTTGATGATGAGATCAGAAATTATCGTTTTATCGTTTATCCCAAAAGGGATACAAACTTCACTTCCAGTGAAACTTATGTTTGTAATCTTTATTGGCTTAAATCACATCTTGGGATATAGAAAGGGGTAGGTAGAAGTGCATCACATACCCACGCTATGTCAGAAATATATGTTCCATACCACTAAATAGAGTCTCTGCAGTCCGAGTATCTTTATTCGCTTTAAAAATGAACATAATGGGACTGACCGGTACTGTTAATGACCAGTAGCAGCTAGGGGAAAATGACATTATGTCGTTTTTGACAACCCTGAACCACAAACAGGGTTGTCTAATTCCATAGAAAAGATGCCACATCCAAGTTTCAAAGTCATTTAAAGTGACACACACACAGATGTATTGTTTGCATATTTCATAGTGCACGCAATCCCCTGACTTTTCGTACAGTATTAGTGTCAATGTGTGCGTGTGGTATCTGTTGTCTGTCCCTCACTTGCATGTCCATCGATTTTATACCAAATGATGTACAGCTCTGTGCATCGAATATTTTGTATTTCTAAGTGTTACTTAATTTTACTTACTATATTCCCATGTATTAGCATTTAAGAAATATAAGGAACTATAAAATAAAACTGAGCTGAACTAGCTAGGTCCATCTTAGGATGGGTTGATCATGTCTTAAGATATTGAGACATATTAATTCTCAAATTTTGAGTCTTGAGATTAGTGGTGTCTTGTTCAGTAGTTATGAACATTCCTCCTGAAAAAAGGAAATGTCGCTGAACATATCATAGTAGGTATAATGTAGTTAATTGCTTAACTGTTGGTAGGTACATACATGACTTTGAACTATCGCAAAAGACATAGGTATCGATACTATGGTCTCAAATTTGGAAATCTTCAAGGTTAGAAACTGGTGTCATGGTCAGCTGGCATGAGCTTTCGTTCTGCAAAGGAAGCTGTCGCTGGTTAGTCCGGCTAAATGCCAATGGTATAAAATACTTGTGGAAAATGAGCAAACTTGATTTGCTTAGAAAAATATATCTATCAGCTATTATAATATATATATAAAGTAGCGTACATATAGTCAGAGAGCTACTGTTACATATGTTGTGATCTCGGAGCCTTAGTAATTTCCGACATGTCATTTCCACAGTTTTACCTGTTGAGGGGAATCTTGATAGAACAATTGGAAATGGATAAGGTGTGAAACAAAAGCTATTTTCTGACACTTAAACTTGATCTTTAATGTAAGGGTATTAGGTATTTTATGCCTTATTCTAATACTCACACAAACACGCATTTCTACAAGTTATAAATGTTAGTTGTTTTTTATCGTTAAAACAGGATCGAATAGAAGTGTCATGTTCAGAAATGCAGATTAGATTACACACATACTTATAGTCCGAGACGCCCAGGACTTTAAAAGGCTGTGCCATAGCGGCTGGCGAGTAGTATTTTGTTTCCTTTCATCAAGATTTCATCGCAAGGCAACAGGTTTCAATTTTTTATTTTTTCAAATTATGTGTTCCCGGTGACAGCAATAGGATTGCCCCCTATTACGTAAGATTAAAAATACTGGCAAATTCTGGGTGTGTAAAGCGGCTCCGCTTACTACTTACACAATATCATCTTGCCTGTTTCCTTCGAAGGGTAGGTAGCCTAAAGCAATTAGAAATAATGCATCTAGATACCAGGCAAAGAATTTAAAGATATCCTCCTATAAATGGACTAAGTAATTATAACTCTGTCCATAGAACATTATCACAGGCTACGATTGTAATGTAATAGTTACAATTACTATGTAACGTTGAAATAAAAATTTAAAGTAGAAAAGTGAAAAAGTGTCACGTTAACTTACTAAAATATTCACAAAAGAAATTCCATTCCCTAATATTTGGTAGTGTTGTTGTTATCTAATACAAACGAAACCATATGTCTGGTCTAAGTATGTATTATTTAATTTACGGTAAACGTCCCGGCCACGTCACGCAACGTGCATAAAAAAACTAAATTATTAATGACTGTTAGAAGGCGATATCATTAATCCTGAGGTTTTCGTTGTGTGGCCACTAAAACAAGTAGCATAGTAAAGAAAATAAACCAAAAGAATCGTAAACAATCAATTAACTGTTCAGGACTACGTACAAAGGACGGGTCAGGTAAGCGATACATTATTGAACTCAATAATAACACTGAAACACATATATTATTTGAAATTGAATAAAATCCACTGCAAACGGGAAATTTAGACCCAATAAGAGGCTCGCGTGTTCTGTGGCCCCACGCTTACAAAGCTAAAAATCTGTTAAGATCAAGCATGTGATAGCAGGACTCGATGACTGCAAGACGACGCAGCGAATCCGACGCGAATAATTATACACCATTTATCAACTTATTAATGAGTCTATACCACGTCCCGTCAGCAGATAAAGTTACTTAACATTCTGTAGGGTATGCATGTCAAATGTAGATTTAATATACTGTAGAATGTTAATATATTAATATGTTGATTACGACATTCTGAGTGCTACAGTGCTGTTTAGTTACATCATAAACAAAATGTTTATCAAAATCCTTTTTTAAACTAAACGGGTCAGTTTTTTATTACTTTACATCACGTCAATTTCGCTTTAAAGGGTTATTAGATTCATTTTGAACTACTGACGTAAAGTCTGCGACTTTGCCTAAATAGATTTTTCAATAGGGATTTTCAAAAAAAGCTGTTGGTACAAAAATTTGCCAGATGTCCGCATCACATAACGTGAACGTAAAAACAGTCAAGTCAGTTCGTGGAATTTAGTATAGAGATAGGAACAAGCATAGTTTACTTTTTATTTGTACTTCAAAGGAATATAGGAACGAGAAACCTACATATTATTAGCTGCAGGTGGAACGGCAACCGTTGCCGTGTTTTATAGATACAGAGGTGTCGTAGAAAAAACTAATGATAGCTAGATTATAAAAGACGTACATAATGTTAAAACAAATAATAAAGAAAGTAATGATTTTAATAAGGCTTTGATACCGATATCAGCCATCGTTAAGTGAATAAAAACAGCTTTCAGATCATTATGATGGTTCAGAAGTAGAGCAACCTGCAGCTGCTGGCGTTCATTGATTAACGATGTATGGAGATAACAATCGAGGAAGACAACTTTGATTATAGCAGACTAGACAGATAAGGTTGTCTGGTTTGATATTTGTCTTCTTCGAGAGTATACGCTATGGTGTATTGTAATTTATTTAATATTTAGGCACATTTAAATTATCTAATATAATAAATAACGCTTAACTTCACGCGTGGTGTATTAGTTGCAGCATCTTGCTGGACACGTTGTGTGTATTATTCTATGAACGTAAAAAAGAGTTGGAAAAGAGTGGCCGGGAATATTTATTGCCAGGTTCTTTTCTCCTTGGTTTCACCCACTGCTTTTCAAATCTGGCTGTAAATGTAAAATTCTTATGTGCTGTATTTTATAACCTAATAAGTATACTAATCAAAATTTTTGAGTTTGAGTTCGATAAGTGGGTACTTTCGAGGCTTTTTGAGACAAATGACACTTGGGCGTTTGCTTGAGTAACAGCAATTATTGTGCACTTATTGGTTGAAAATTTTTAAGATACTTCAATCTTTACTGGCTTTTATGTGAATTAATACTTTTTCAATCGCGACTTTAGTCTACTACCTAAGTAAAGGTATAGTTTTTCAAAGTGAACCAACTCAGACATCGATTTGCTTAGTCGATGTCTGAGTTGGTTCACTTTGAAAAACTGTAAGAAGTTAGATACCTACATCCTCCACCGAGCCTTTTCCCTACATAGTTGCGCTTCCAAGTCTAATTGCGATGTGAACTTCAATATTTTCCATGAAGCGACTGCCATCTGACTTCCACAACCCATGGGCTATATCGAAGATCTGTAGTTAGACCAGTTTTGTTATAAGATGAAATTCTGAAGATGTAAAAGTTGTCAATGACAATAGCCAAAGTGACGCCCGATGGAAAGCCGTGGTGACGTCTAGCGATTGCGGGCCACTCTCACAGTACCACAATACTATTGAGTGAGGCACTCAAGTCGACCCAATTATGTACTTCTTTACGCTCCCACTTGAAGAACCTTGGTTGTAAAAGGAAGGAATCACGTGCGGTGATAGTAAGTTCTACGCCTCGATCGTTATACAAAGGAACGATAACTTGGATAATTTAATTGCTACCGATATTTCACTTTTCAGTTCAACATAATATACTTACAATTAAAATATTTTTAAGAATCTTCTTCTTCTTAAAACTAATTAAAACCAGCTTCATTAGCTTCAATTAGTGACTTGAAAATACTTATAGCTGAAATAAAATATTTCAGGTTTTTTTTAAGAAATCGCCTATAAAATGATTTATAATAATTATTTTTATTAAGAGTCCTCCTATTAAATTTTACCGTTTTCGCTGATTTTACAGACGTGTCTTTACACTGAAAATACTGTATTTTATAAATTTTAATGCACAACATGAAATTTACTACAGCTACTTTCTTATTTTTGTCATTAAATTTTGATTAATCGACCTAAAACAATCGGTAGTTTTTCGTATCTCTTGCTGGAAGAGGTTTAGAATATCACAAATTCACTAATCGTTTTGACGTCTAAAAAGTATTACAAAAATACAGTGTATTCTTGTAAAAGTCATCTATCAAATGTATGGATTACCTTTTATCACTTTCACAAAAAAAAATTGAGTAAACAAATATTTAAGTTAGTCAAATTTTAGAGAAAATGGGCAATGAATTGGTTCTTATTTCGGCTACATAAAACTCTCGTTCATAAAATTAAAACAACATAAATGAACCTTGGTTCAAAATCAATCCATTTCCAAAAAAAAAGAAAGCTAAATAATAAAAAATAGGCTGTAAATAATCTTTTAAAAACACCTAAATTTCGCTTTATAATACTCGACGCATGCCTCAAGTAAGCAGTCCGCGCCAAGCGCTTACAGGGAGAGGACGTGTCGCTCTGCGCGCCAAAATTCGACGCCGTCTGCAGACGAATATAGCGTGGCGTGAGATTTTGATACTTTGGTAATATTAGTTATTATTTTGTGATGATTAGGCTTCTTTTTAAATACAACAAGTGATTATGTAGAATGTATTTATCATTGTTTTTGTTAAAAAAAGCTGTTATATTTTATAAAGCTGGATTACTCACTCACTCACTGACACAATTTTATTGTTCTCCTTGATGGTGGAGGGGAAGGTACCTATGTTTTTTTTGCAGAAATGTAAAGGGGGTTCGGGGACCTAGGGAAAATTCCGAGTTTTTGAGATTTGCCCTCCAGTCCCCCAAGGGGGGCTACCGAGTAGAGTCAAACTAGTAATAATTTTATAGAAGTAGTTTTTTATTTTATTTTTTGGTATTGGGTTCGCCAATTTGACGCCACCCGCCTGGTAGTAAGTCGTGACGACGTCAAGCGATTGTGGGTCACTCACAGCACACTATACTATAGAGAGTGGCCCTCAACTTGACGACCTACTGAACCCAGGATTAAATGTGGGAGGAAACACGTGCACAGGCAGGGCGTTCCAGGCCAGTATCGTTCGGCACAGAAACGAACGTTTAAAACGTTCGGTTCTCGCGAACATGTACCTACTGTGTGGGAGTGGCATCTCTGCCCGGCACGCGTTGTTCGGGATCGGAAGGAAGATGGGATCAGATTGAAGAGCTCTTCAGAATGCTCGCCGTGGTAAATACGGTAGAATGCGGCCAAGGAAGCTATTGTTCGGCGCTGAGCTAGCGGCTCAAAGCTTCCCGTTACCTCCGGACAATCTATAATACGGATAGCTCGACGCTGCATAGCGTCGAGAGCGTCCAGCAAATACTTCGCGGAGCCGTCCCAGAAGTGAGAGCAGTATTCGACGCAAGGTCCAATCTGCGTCTTGTACAGCAGACACCTCTGATGCAGTGTAAAGAATCGCTTTACCTTATTCAGTATTCCTAGTTTCCACGAAGCTAGCCCTATACATCTTTCGATGTAGTTTTTATTATTGAGCTCTTGACGAACGTCTATGTCAAGGATCTCAAGGTTGCCCTTCATTGGTAATAATGCATGAAAGGGGATTTCTTCGCTGTAAATGCACACGCCTGCAATGTGCTGTCATCTGCATAACAATTAATGTTCCCGAGGGATAGCATATCATTGATTTGCAGAAGGAAAAGAGTTGGTGACAGCACGGACCCCTGCGGCACCCCGGTATTGTTCCTCGATACATATATACATAACCGGGGCAACACAGGTAAGGCGTGTTGTCAGGGCGGCGTATTTGTGTCTCCGTGAGGAACGTCACAGCGGGCCGAGCCGTCTCAAGGTATGGTGGACGGCATCGAGGTTCGCATGGAGTCCACGGATTTTGGTGAACTCCACCTCGAAAAGTGAAGCTGTGGGGTTTTCCTGGGGCCGCTGTGGAACGTTTACTTATTTCTGTTGCACTGCCATTATAAATTTGAAGAAGAAGCGTGAAGACAGGGCGACATTTGGTGCAGCAGTAATAAGTGACAAAGCGCAGAGGCTAGCTTCGTCTGGAACCGTGTGGTTAGGTTGGAGCCGACCCGCCGGACGGAAGGGCTACCAAACCCCCCTGGTGCAAGGCCGCCGCTATCCCACACCGGTTACCACCCGGAGCGGCGATCCCACATCAGGATTATGCGCGAGAACATGTGGGGCAGCCTCCTGGTGTGGTTGGTCCCAGGCGGGCCCCATGACTGTGTTGCGGGCGGCCGCGGCAACGCCGTTGCTAAGGGTCTCCCTGGCCGGCGAATCGACCTACACCACCCACACTAAACTCCGCTTTGCCCCCACTGGTCCCATGCCTGCTGCACCATACATGGCCCCGGGCCCGGCGGTGCAACTGTTGAACCCCTTACGCAACCAGCCTGGGCTGGGTTACTTGTGGGGCTTTAGCACAGTTGCACGGTGGCACCCTCCGGACCAACACCCGGTACCCACGTAGGGACCGAAGCCACTTCATAGGTACCGTAAATTAACGAGCCTCGTCCGTT
Source organism: Nudaria mundana (assembly GCA_963556515.1). NCBI lineage: Eukaryota > Metazoa > Arthropoda > Insecta > Lepidoptera > Erebidae > Nudaria > Nudaria mundana. Next base: position 19,391,897 of record OY748301.1, read on the forward strand.
GATCAGCAGGTGCGCCACTAGCAGATGAGTTCGCTGGGGCCCTAAATATGTTGGTAGAGCCCCTTTGTATAGAGGAGGTCAAATGATTTTGATTAGGAAAAAAAATTAGCCCTCGCCCCCCCTTTGAGAGTGCAACGACAGAGGAAAGGTAGAGGAGTTTTGATTACGGGATCATACGAGTATAGAGGGTCTTTTCTTGAATTTAAGGAGAGAGAAAAAACACCCCCCCTCCTAGCCCTCTTTTCACCTCCCCCACACAAGACATTATTATTATAAAATGAAAAAAAAAAGATCAAAACCATGTAATCGCCGTACCTACTGGCTGACCACCATCGGTAACTCCGGACTCACGCACAAAATGTGTCAAATACCTAATTCCGCCCGTTTCGATTCTGCATACGGACTCTTAAGTTAAAGATCCGACGAGTGGACTCTCGTTTTTAAATAGTCGCAATTTTCCCTCATAATACTCTACAAACAGGCGTTTATCGCGATAACAATACATACTATGAAAGGTTTTATTATTTATTAGGTAGCTAATGCTCAGGCTCCGCTCTCGTGAAATAGTATCTCATTCTCAATCTCTCAGGAATACATTCCTGGGTTAAAAATAAAGTTACTCCTTATAACAATAGCAACCTGTCAGTGAGAGTACCGTTAAAATCGGTCCAGATCGGTCAAGCCTATTTGTATATTACATTACATTACATATTGTATTTCGAATTTTTTTTTTTTTTTTAGTTCCGCGACCAAGGCCGCGGCCGCTTTAACGTCCGTTGCCGGGCGTCTCTGGTTACAAGCAGAACGTATTTCCAGTGGCGCCCGGCGGACTTTGACCACCTCTGTGGTCTCTGCGGGGGTTGGGTCGGGATGAGAATCCCGCGTCGTTGGGGTAGGGTTTTATCCCGCGTCAATGAGTGAATCTGGTTGCGTGCTATGGGGCAAAGGCCCCGCAGCACGCAACCCTTCTAGCCTGCTTCTGTAAGGACGACGGGTGGCGATCCCGCCGTCCTCAGGCCCCGATCATGGAGGTCGATGGTCTTGGGCGTAGATGAGTCTGCGGCGGCCTCGCCGCTGACTACGGAACTCGGCGGGGAGGGCACGCTCCCTCTCCCTCTCGGCCGCCTCCTTCGCGAGCACGACTTGCTCGCAGAAGGACACGGCCGCGTTCCACCTACTCCCGCTGGAGACCATGGCTTGAAGCATGGTCTCCAGCGAGAGGGTATCCACGCCCAGACCCACTACGAGGTCCCGGCGCTGACTCGCCCACGCTGAGCACTCCACCAACGTGTGGAGCGCGGTGTCGTCGTCGGAAACCTCGCAGTGTTGACACCGGGGTGTGATCTCACGTTGGATGCGAAACAGATAGCTACCGAAGCATCCATGCCCGGTAACGATCTGCGTCGCACGATACGTGAGGTCACCATGCTGCCTCTGCAGCCAATCGTCCATGATCGGTCTCACCGCCGCGATGATGGTGGCACCCCACTTGGGTTGCTCAAGTCGCACCCTCCATGACTCCATGAGATCCTGGCGGAGTTGGGACCGCCGGTCATCGATTTCTCGAGACGCAGGCCTGTGGTCCCGCTCCAGCGCCTCCTTGCGCCATTGGAACAATGACGCAAGGGCTCTCGCTTCCAGGTCCCATGGAGGGGTCCCGGCTAGGAGACATGCAGCCTCTCCGGAGATCGTGCGGTAGCCCCTTATTGTTTTGACGGCCAAGGTCCTCAACGTTCTGTTGTTGCGTGCGTTGAGTTGTTGGCCGTCAACCGCGCCGCCCATACGGGAGCCCCGTATAGGGCCATACTCCGCACGATCCCCAGGTACAGTCTCCTGCAGGAAGCGTTGGGTCCCTTTAGGTTGGGCATCAGTCGCGAAAGCACGTCCGATGCCTGTGTCACCTTGGGGACCAAACTTCGGAAATGTGGTCCGAAGTTCCATCGGCTATCAAGTACGATCCCTAGATACTTCATCGAGGGCTTGATGCCGATGCTAACGCCTCCCACATTTATGCTGGAACCTTCAGGTGGACCGTTCCGAGGTCTGTGAAAACACAGAACCTCGGACTTGTGCAAGGCCACCTCCAGTCCCAGCCGCCGTATCCGACCCACGACTTGAGCAACACCCGTCGTGACCTTGAGTGCTGCCTCCTGGTACGTTGCACCCCGCGCCGAGACGAGGGTATCGTCGGCGTAGCACGTTACGCCGACGCCCTCAGGCAACGCACCCCGCAGCACCCAGTCGTAGCCGATGTTCCACAGAAGCGGCCCCAGGACCGACCCCTGCGGAACACCGCACGACACATCTCGCCGAGCTGGCCCGAGCCAGCTGGGGAAAGCTATGGCCCTCTCCGAGAGATAGGCCCCGACAATACGACGGAGGTAGAGAGGCGTTTCGTGATACACGAGCGCCTCCCTAACGCAGCTCCATGGCAAGGTGTTGAACGCGTTGGCGATGTCAAGAGACACCGCCACCACCACCTTGCCCTGTGAGACTGCTTCCTCCGTCAGGCTCCTGACGCGCATGATCGCGCTCACGGTGGAGCGTCCCCGACGGAAACCGTACTGGTTGTCCGCCAGGTTTGGCCCCACCGTCGAGAGATGCTCGACGTGGCGTTCCGCGATAATTCGCTCAAAGAGCTTACACACCTCGTCGAGCAACACGATCGGCCGGTATCCGGACGGTGAGTCCACCGGCCGCCCCGCCTTACGAATCAGGACCAGTTTCCCCGTCCTCCACACCTTGGGAAACTGGCCCCTTTCGAGGCATGCGCTAAAGAGCCCCATCAGTCGAGGCCCGAGTTCTTCGAGGGCCAGGACCCATGCACGGCCAGGAATGCCGTCGGGTCCGGGGGAAGTGGTTTTCCGGCGCTTAAGCCGGAGTACTGCCGCACCTAGCTCCCCCACCCTGACTTCGGGTACGTCGTCTTCACTGATGCTATCCGCGTCGGGCAGAGACGGAGCCATGCGCGGAGGGACGTGCTCCTCCGCGCTCGTCGGAAACAGGGAGCCCATGACCCGCTCCAGCTGCTGCGGCTGGACACTCTGGGTCAGTGGGGGCGCCCTAGGTCGGAGTTTCTCCCTGACCTGTAGGTACGGGCGCCCCCATGGGTTCTGCTGCAGGGTCTCCGGGAGCTCCTCGCAGGCCGCCGTCTTGGCCCGCTTTATTGTCTCCTGGAGATTACCTTTAGCCTCCCTGTAAGCCTGATAAAGCTCCGCCTCTCGGGTTGCCGCGTCGTCTGGGCGGCGATGCCTCCGGCGAAACCTGGTGTACTGGCGGCGGGCGGAGATGCATGCTGCGCGCAGCTGTGCAATCTCCGGCGACCACCAGTACACCTGCTTCCTTGCCGGTCTGGGTGGAACCCTAGGCATCGCCGCATCACAGATTTGCGACATGGCTCTCCTGAACCACTCCGCCTCGGCATCCACATCGGCAGGCCGGTCCGGTGCCGGAATCCAGGCCTGCACGATGGATGCCTCCAGGAGAGCCTCCCGATCCAGATGGTGAAGTGCCCAACGCGGATCCGAGGGATTTTCTACCGGCTGTGGGAGGTCAGGTGGGGGGACGACATCGAATCGGATGTACCGATGGTCCGAGTGCGTCTCCTCACCCTCCTCCACGTGCCAGCCAGTAATACGGGTGGCGAGGGCAGAGGTCGCGAACGATACGTCCACGACCGAGCTGGTCCCCCGCCGCCAGAAGGTGGCGACATTCCCCCGGTTGAGGACCTCCAGACCACGTGTTCTGGTCCAGTCCTCAAGAAGCCTCCCCTTGTCCCTGGTTTCCCGGGAGCCCCACGCCTCACTCCAGGCGTTGAAGTCTCCCAGGAGCAGGACAGGGCGAGGACGGCACGCAGCGAAGACGACGTCGAGCTCAGTGAGCCATAGCTCAAACTGAGTCTCGTCCAGTGTCGGCGAGGTGGCCACGACTGCAATGATAGCAAGGCGCGAGTTGTCTGCGGCGGACCCCCCGAAGATAAAACAGGCCGAGCCATCCTCGTCCACCGGGCTTCCTGGGTGGACGTAGTACGGCTCGGCGACCACGGCCAAGTTTATGGACCACTGCCGGATGCTCTGGTACAGAAGATCCTGAGCAGCGCGGCAGCGGTTCAAATTCACTTGCAGGATGCGGATATGGGCGTCAGACATTAATGGACGTCCAGCATCCCGCCGAGAAACATCTTGCCGTGCAGTAGCGTCACCCCCACCGCTCTCAGCGGACGGACGAGGCTTTGGCCTCGAGGCGGCGCAGGTTGTGCTGCCGACCCGGTGGTCCGCAGTTTTGCCCTCCGCCTCGCATCTAAACCAGCGAGGCGGGGCATCACAGGCACTTGCCTTGTGACCGGGCCGGCTGCAGCGGAAGCACCGATCGCCCACGGTGACTTCCGCTGTGCACTGCACTCCGACGTGCCCCACCACCATGCACCGGAAACATCTGGTTTCCCGGGCACGAAGGAGGTGCACCTGCGCCTTTAGGAAGCCCCCTACGAGGAGGCTTCGTCCGTCCGTCACTTTCAGTGCCGCCGCGACGGGGCACTGGACGACTGTCATCCCATGACCAGTGGAGCCGAAGGAGATGTCTCCTGCCTTCACCTGGTCACGGGGGCAGCCGCCCGCCTCCACGACGGCGGAGATTACTTCCTCCGTCGTGGCCGCGTCATCCAGACCCGTGATGCGCAATGCAGCGCATTTGGTGGGCCTGGTGACGCGGACGGCTTCTGCGTCCAGCGCGTCCCTAAGCTGCGCTGCTAGGGCGTCAGCTTTAGGGCCGCTGGAGGCGCCGGAGACCTCGAGGAGGCGAGCCCCGGTGTGTGTCGTCTTGCACCGGAGACCCCCCTGGATATCGAGGGCTGAGAGGTTGACTGAGGACTTCACGGTCCTCAGGACATCAGCGTACCCCACACCCCTCTCCACACCCTCCGTCGTCACCGTAAGGACGACGGCTGTGGAGCGAGGAGCGCGGGGCCTCTTCGGCGCCTTCGCCGCGGCGGCTTTGGCCACTTTCTTGGCCGCTTTCTTGGCGGCCTTCGTCTTCCTCTTCTTGGCCCCCACTACCTCCCATCCCTCCCGTCCGGAGGGATGTAAAGGAGCAGCGGGAGCGTTAGAGGAAGAGGAGGCGGCAGGGGTGCCGCTCTTCTTGCCGCGCCCCTTCGCCTTCCGCGCCTGGGCCGCGGTCTCGGCCGGCAACCGGTACGCTGGAGCGGACTGGGGCGGAGCGGGGCGGCGGACAGCGGGTGTGCCGCTTGGTCCTGGAGCGGGAGAACCGCTAACAGCCGCCGCGTATGAGAACGCGGGACGTGCTAGCGGAGGGCGGTACGCCCGGTCCTCCAGGACCGCGAGGCGCCTCTCGATCGCCGCCAGGACCTGTACCATAGTCGGCACAGGCTGTGGCGGCGATCCGGGCGCCGTGTTGGGCACCGTGGTGGGCGCCATGGTGGGCGCCGTGGTGGGCGCCTTTTTGGACGCCGTCGTGGGCGCCGTCGTGGGCGCCTTGGTGGGCGCCGTGGGTGGCGCCGTCTTCGGCGCTGGTCCAGCCGTCGGAGGAGGAGGCGGCAGCATGGGACCGGGAGGCGCCTTGACCACCTTGGTCAAGTCAGCGACCTCCCGCCACAGGTCATCCATCTGCTTCCTGGAAGCAGCGAGCTCCGCCTCCAGGCTCGTCACCTGCTTCCGGAGCCTCGCCTCCTCCTTAGTGACGCTCCGCGCGAGGAGCTTGTTGAGGGAAGATTGGACTTCATCCACCAATGAAGCCACAATCTTCTTCCTCCCCGCCACGTTTCTGTTGCCCCGCATGGCCGCGTTCATGCGGGCAAAAACGCTCATCAGCTCCCGCGCGGGCGGCCCACCGATTTCCCGGCGACTTCGCTGGGACAGTTGGACCGAGGACGGAGGAGGAGTTGGCGGCCGCCTTCTGTACGCGTCGAGACGCGTACGCACCGTCTTGACCGGCACCTCCTCCTCCGAATCGGTGGAGAGGAGGGACCCCCACCCGGAGCAGCTGGTGCTACGGTCACGCGGCGGCCCCCCCTTCTCCTCGAGGGTCCTCTTCTTCGTCGCAGAAGAGCGGCCCTTCTTCTTCACACTGCTGGGAGCTGACCCATCGTCAGTCCCAGCAGCATCAGTTCCTCGGGGCGTCGACATCGCGCTGCAGCTAGGCGGCGCGGCGCGAGCCCCCAAATCAATTTGCATCGGAGTCCGTGATGGATGCGTAAAGTCGTCGGTTGATACTGCCCGGGAAAAGGCAGTATCGGGACCGGGGGTATCGTCGGGTTCACTATTCATAATGATCACAATTTTTATTGGCACCAAGTTCAGACTAAATACGTTCGGTCACCCAACTTGCCACTGCGTTACCGTGGTCAAGTTGGGGTCCAGGGCGGACGGCGAGGACGTAGTATCTAATCACTTGGGGCCCCGCCCCTGTATTTCGAATTGTATAATCTAGCGCTCTATTAAATAACTTGGAAAACTCACAATAACGAGTACAATTAACGTTTTAATAGCTGTAACCGAGTAGATATCCTGTCTCAATCTGTTTATTATATACGAGTGCCTGTTCCCATAAGATGCTATGCTCAGGAAATAGGGAGTTATACTATGTACCTATTCTCCAAGGCCACCAGCTACTTGTGTAGGAAATTTCAAGCAAATCCGGATCAACAAACATCAAAACTTTCAAATTTATTATCAATAAGGATAGGTACCTACATACTTCCATATTTGATTTGTGGCCAAATAATAAGAAATTCGTCAAGTGTATTCATCAGAATGCTTGAATAAAAACGTACTGTCGGCTCACAAAGAGAATAACAAATAAACATATACAATATGTTGTATGCCGTTGTTATTAACAATCTCATATTTTCTTTTATATTCATGTACGGTAATCTGAGACATGTGGCTTAACGAAAATAGGTCGAATAATGTTCATGAGGTAACAAAGCTTGTTACCGTCCCGTGCTTCCACGTTTTTCTATTGCGGCATAATTTGTTTTTGCTTTTAAGTTTTATATTTTTAAGAAAAACTAAAAATTTAAAATAAATTATGAGCAGTAAAAAAATATGTATTGTGTTTTGTGATATCACTCTAGAATTAAACCAATCTGAATTTCTTATTAATAAAAATAATTAATAAAAGGTATTTCATTTAATTTTTCAATAAATAAAGTGGAATTTGAAATTGAAACATTAAATTATGTATCAAACTATCTATCTTAGTTTCTATGGTGATGATAAGTTGGAGGTCATCCAAGATTACTATCAAGCCGGAAAGAAGGATACCTAATTAAAAATTTAAAAGCTTTCGTGTTAATGCTTAGTTAATGCTAAGGAATATAGTTATTACACATTATTAGGCAAGGAAAGTTTTAAAGATGCAAAATACCTACTCAAAATATAACTATGAGTGAAAATTTATGTGCGAGTTTAGCTGGCACAAATGTATATATTTGTGCCAGCTAAACTCGCACATTAATTTTGAAACAAATTACAAAATAATTTCATTTACAATATTATCCGTTGATTTATAGCGGTGTGAACTATTCATCATATTCCGTTTTACACCGACTTTCCGTGCCCAACTTACCAAAATCTAATTTCATCTAACAATCATAAATCACTCCAAATATTCAATCACAAATGAAACCCCGAACTTCAAACTTAATTAAAAACAAATCAACGGACGACAATTGTTTCGCTCACCCTACATCTCAGTGCTTAAGGTCAAAGCCCTTAGCTGTTGAGAGTTAACGAGATTAGGTTATTTTTTACTGCTTACGTCTTAGTATGTTTACCGCACTGTACTGTACCTATTACATAATTAGTGTAAGACGCTTAGTTAAGACTCGGTTTAATTATGTAGTGCCCTTAAGGTGTTAGTGCTTAGAACTAAGAAAACTAGACTTAAATTATGGGTAATTAAAACACTTTTGTAAAATAACACTACATGTTGAAGCAGTAGTTTTATTTGCAGTATATTTTTAATTTTATGTATGAGTTACTTTGTATGCAAAGAAATCAGTGTAAGATGGATTTTTAGCCTTAAGACTTTAAGACTATATTACGAGATAGTTTTTCAAATGAAATGTGTGTATTTCTAGTTATCTTGTGTAATAAACTTCCTGAGTAGCCGTAGTTCATTTGGGTCAGATTTTATAGCAGGGCTCTCAAATTGAAGAAGAGAAGAACACCTGGTCTGATAAACATTTGGTTTGAATTACAGAGTGGTTATGAACTTTCTATAGTTAACGTTGCCCGTTAACGTCAAAAGGCTGGCTCACTGTTACGCGGTACCAAAAAATTACGGGCTACAGAGTGGGTGTGAAATACACCTCTGCCTACCCCTTCAGGGGAAGGACCTTGTATATGTAGAGTAGTTTCTCTATTACTGTCTAGTGAGTGATGTGCGTAGTGAATGCTTCTCTAGTATGTAGCTACGAAAACGTACTCGTAAAGTTTATAATAGTCTTTACCGAGACTGTATTACAGTTCGCGAGGCGTAAGCTGAGCTTTGCATTTGTGTGAGTGCACATACGTGAACGTGTAATGTGACTGGTTTTACACACACATGTGTTGTACAGCTCAGCTTAGGCCTTGCGAACTTTACTATAATAAATGCATAATTATATTTGTGATTTACCTGAAATATGATTATAAAGGTAACTAGTAATCAGAAATAAGATGGGTAAGGTACACTTATATCCTGAGATCAGGTAGCTTTAGAAAATGGGATCAGAAAATATAGTTAAAAATGCGGGCGTCCATTAAAAAACAACTTTTTCACACGTAAATTGGTAATCAAATCCTTGAACCGTTAATTATTGTACGAAAAATGATTAATTCGAGGTTGTATCTTAAAAATGTAAGGGTTGTTAAACGATATTTCATATTAAATTGCGTCATATTTCACTGTTCACAATAGTGGGTTTGACGGGAATGACTGTAGGCGCGCACAATAATGTCTGAGAAACAATCGGAAGATTTAGATGAGTTTTAGAACGAAATTTATGAGTTTATTGGAATCGGTGTATGGCGCAGGTCGTACTGGCATCATAACGTAATTAACGTGGTGATTAAATCGTGATGGAAGATGCAAAAGCCTCTATTGAAATATATATATATATATATATATATACTAGCTGTTGCCTGCAGCTCCGCCTGCGTGTTATAGTTTTCTTGATCACCAGTTACTGATTTATTATGTATAGCTATTGCCTGCACCTCCGCTTGCGTGGTACTTTAGATCGACATAACTTTTTTATTTATGAACCGATTGAAATAATACAAACCTTAAATGTTAAGTTGAATAAACCACAACTAATTACTAAAAACCACATTCAAATCGGTTAAGCCGTTTCTGAGATTAGCGTGTTCAAACATTCAGACAAACAGACAAACAGACACACAGACAAACAGACAAAAATTCTAAAAACATTGTTGGGGGGCTTTATGAACGCAATAGGTACTATTGCGTTCATAAAGCCCCCCTACAACAGTTTCTCTATTATATCTTCGATGTACAGACATCGACCACTTACAATTTTATTATGTGTATTGATTGATTGATGATATATATGTGTATATATATATATATATAGAACTATAATGCTCAAATGCAACAAGTGATAATATAATGACTAGGTAAAGCATAAAACTAAAGTCATAATTACAAAGAAAGCCTAGGGAACAAGAATAAAAATAAGCAGGTAAATATTGAGTCGAGTCGCTGGACGAGTCTTTAAGTGAAGGTAATCTTAAGGCAGCAGATATATAATGGATATCAGAATACTCATAGGAATATGACAAGATGGTTGCGAATAAAAAAGAATGAACCTAAAAATATGGTATGTTTTACGATTCCTGCCTTAGTGGATGGAAAGCTACAGTTTGACCTCTATAAACTAAATGATCATGTAAGTGAAGGTGCCAGACCTTATTTCAAATATATATATATTTTTTGATAGCCACTAGCAAAGAAACAACTAGGCATATATATATATATCATCTACAACGTAGCACGTCTATATCCCCGAAGGGGAAGACCGAGGCGTGTTGCTTCTCTCACATTTCGCCAGTCAATTTGTTAGTCCCGCGAGATCCCCGTCTGTTTGACAGAAGATGCACCGCATGCCGGTGAGGATGGCCTTGCTCCTTGAACACGTCGCGCCCTGAAGATGTGAAGCCGCTTGCACTCTTCAAAATTCCGGTACATGGAAACAGACAAACTTGTACCAAGTGTACGATTGGCCTCCTAGTTGTGATGGACTGATTGAGCACTACCTATATCAATCTGGCAGTCAAGTGTTAGTAGAACTGTATTTTTTCCTTAGTGTATTAAAGTAAACCACAATATAACCAGTCTTCAGGTCATGACAAGCACCGATCAGAAGTGTTGCGATATTTCTAAACAGTTATTTAAGTATATAGGTAATAAATTTGTAATTTATTTTGATAAAATTTTCTGATAGTATACCTAAGCCTAATCTAACATTTTTTGAGTACAACGGATGTTTAAAAAGGTTGGCGTAAATCCATCACGATAAAATAAGACGGATTTCCTTGAAAGATTCAAGCCGGGGCGGGGCTTTTGAGATGACCTTTATGGTGGATATTTTTATTTTATTTCACTTATTTTTTCCTGAATGCGATGGATTAACTGTGCGAATACAGATCTTCCATAATTCATGCTTAGACTTAAACGCGAAATTATTAATAACGTTTATATACTGACCTATAAATGCAAAAGTTGCCTCTTGTTGACCCGACTCAACTTCTTAGCCAATAAAATTGGCTAAGAAGATTTATTATACTCTTATACTGTAGCGGCTCAGAGTCTAGTGGTAACCGACAAAGTTAACACATTGCAATGTTAACACAAGCAACATCGAGACAGACCGGTTAGGATAGGTGACCATTTCTTTATACTTTGAGACCCCTCCATGCCTCGGAGAGCACGTTAAGTCGTCGGTCCCGGTTGTCATACAAACATCTATGGCGGTCGTTAGGGTAGTTGGAGCCCTAACTCAAAAATCCGACCGGTCTAACTACAGAACTTCGATATCGCCCATGGGTTGTGGAGATCAAATGGTAGTCGCTTCACGGAAAATCCAGCCGAATCGCAGTTAGACTAAAAAGCCGACCCCAACCGCGTTGGGAAAAAGGCTCGATGGATGATGACTGCAAAGTGGGTTTTTGTTTGGTTGCGATATTTGACACTCACACTTACGGAACTGCGCCTAGTCTTAGACGTTATTGCTATTCAAAATAAAAGGGGAGAAACAATTTAAAATGTAATCCATTGTTCAAAGCTTATGTTACGACAATATTGAAGAGCAGTTGGCTCGACCCGGGGATCGATCCGCAGTCAGTAGCAGTCTTACCGGTTGTATAGGTTCAACTACTGCAACAACAACACCTCTGAGGCAGTCTGCACAAGTCGTGCGTTCAACTAACTACGCCCGGCAAATCAATTATGTAATCAATATACCTACTAAGATAGAAATTATAAACAGATCACAAGAACTGATGTCATCGGCAGGACTCGAATCCACGGTCTTTCCCTTACAGGGGTAATGCTCTGACCACTGATCTACGATGACAGAGCCCAGATTCGAGTCCTACCGATGACATCAGTATTTGTGATCTGTTTATAATTTCTATGTTAATATTTTAAGACTAGTTTAAGCAAACTCGTTGCTTTAAAATAGAAACATATAATATTTTAATTATTAATACCTACTGGTATTAATAATTTTGTAATTTATCGCTTTGAAGTTAATTAATAATTACACGTGCCAAAAACGATTATATACACATGAACAACTTCAAAAACAAACAGAGATGCTTTTGTAAATGGATGCGCCTCCAGAATTATTGGTAGCGGCAAACCGGAAATCAGTGATTGCCGAACCGTACCAATATCCGCTTATACCGCTTTTATCCGCCACGCCTCTGTAGGTATAGAGCCTACACTGCCTACAGACATAGATTAAATATAATTAACCCTCAGCATGCCTGGTGACCAAAAGTTACACGGTATGCCTTGTAGGGTCTCACGGACCCGGACTATTAGCTCCCTATAAACATGTAGTAGTGTATTTAACTAGTGTATTAAATTAATTGATAAGCTAGCAGTATAATATGCTACAGTATGTAATAAAAATACACCACAATCAATATGTTTTGTTATTTATTCTTATAATTAAACGTAAGCAGCGATTTTAACAAAAGCGTAAGCGTAGCGTTTTTGCTTTGCATCATGTATGAAAGTTGTACTTAAATAACAGGAACACGGGCACTTAAATCACATCTTTGTTCTAAAGAACCGTACCCTGGACTGAAATGGCGGGTGTCGGACGTCTAGAGATTCATAACGGTCAGTTACTGAAGACGGTTGCGTGCAAAATTCAAATTTGAATGAACTGCAGCAATTTATGTTTAGTGATGGGTCTGTGGGACCCTACCAGGCATGCCAAGGGTTAATCGCTATGGTAACAGATGTCTCATGGTAAATATCACGAATGTAGTGCAAATTCAATCCAAATAAGGCAACCAAGAAATTAATCCAATGAATATTATATTTTTATAATTATCAAGTATGCTAACGTTTTCTCAGATATTTTCACAATATGAACTACAAAATCTATAGTCTTGGACATGAACCAGCGACTGTTCACTTTCCGGAAGGAACGTACCACTAACTGTCCAAGACACCACTAGCCTCTTAAATTGCTACCACTATTGTATCAAAGTCGCGACCTACGGCATCGCCATAGCGCCATCTACCAGAAGTTGAGGAACTAATTCAAAGTTAAACAAAAATATAATATTAAAAAATGCAAGATTTCAACAATTATTGTATTACCCATCACGTCAGGAACACAAAAACACATGTCTATTCCCGAATGGATAGTCAGAGCTATTTGTTGCGTCAACATTTCATCAGTTGCTGCTGGTCCTATGTGATAGGGAGTAAGGCTATTGTCCTTTTAAAGTATTTTTTATATATTTGCTAGAGCCTTGTCTGCCAGTGCACTGCATGCTGTTGTAGATTTATTTATGAGATGTTAATAAGGCTCTTTTAACTTAGCATCCTAACATCGAACGAAGTTTTTGTTAATTTAAAAACAAATTTAAAACTTTACCGAATCAGAACATCGTAGTCATAGTAAGATAAAGTACCAACCACCACAATCTAGATATCTAGACATAAATAAACATCGAAAGGTTTCCCTATCTTGTATCGAAGAGTTATTTATTATAACCAGGCCAGATACTAAACGATAGCTTGGCACCTGCTTGCCTTTCTAAGGTGTTAACACATTTTGCGAGAAAATAGTGAATTTTAATGAGGTAATACTCGTATGTATTAAAGTGAGTTACAATATTAGGACGGTTGTTAAGATTCTATATTTAAAACCTCAGGCGCTTTAAGTTTCATATTTCTAGTTGTCAAAGGAATTTATATAACAGTTGTTATAAGAATAAATTGTATTATGGAAACTGTATCCAATTAAAGTGTTATTTGATGGAGCGAGCGACGACGCTTCTATACTTTGAGACCATATTGAATAATTTTGCTTCCGTCGCGTCTTTCTGTTTGTAGGTTCGCGGTTAACGGCTTGATTTTATATCAGATCTGCACAAAAATTGTCTAGAAATCATGAAAATCATTAACCCTTGTTAACAGTTGGAGAAGTATAAAATGACGCCAAACACATCGGGTGCTTCTGAACGACAATAACAAGTACTAAATAATACTAGTTATCCCGACGAACTTTGTATCGCCTCAAAAAAAAAAAAAAAAAAAGAATATTTTAATATTTCATGCAAATGTACGTAAATTGAAAAACGCGACGGACGGACAGACAGACAGACAAATTGTCGTATTAAATATATAGATAACATGCCAAAGAACAAAAACAACACAACAGGAATTTAATTTAGTTATTATACTGAAACTGTAAACAATACAGTAACCGTGTCAAGGATTATGATAAATTCTTGGATCACCAGGTTTAAAACACAACATGCAACGACAAGGCCAAACCTGCTTTTATCATTCAGTTAAGTTAATTAAAAACTTTAATGTAGCAGTCAAGTTAGTGTTAACAGAGCCATATTTGCCAAGTTAAACTTACTGGTATACTAACTCTTATTCTAAAGCATTAAAGATTTTATTTCTATCTTCATTTACATTAACAAATGTAAGCTATATTACATTTCTCTGCACAAGACTCGGTTATATGTATACTCCACAAATTCATTACAGTTTACAATTCAATTGGAATAAAATATGTCTGTTTAAAATGGCATTTTAACGAAGAGATCTTAGTTAAGACATAAAACTTTCTTATCAGAATTTGTGCCAAGCAAATATGTATGTAGGTTGTCATGTATTTATGAAGGTTCGTAGTTTTTATTCATTTATTTATTTAATCTTTATGCACAAGTATTTGCACAAAGGCGGACTTAATGCCAAAGGCATTCTCTACCAGCCAACATTAGGGTGATGCAGAGAATCGACTGAGTAGGTGCATATACGGTACACTCACACAAACTAAAAGACTTACTTACATAAATATATACCCAACTATACTAGACATATAACATTAATAATAATATAAAATGGATATACATATGTAGTTATAAGAATACTTACATACATATGCATATTACGCTTTAAGATAGTTGTAACTTCTTTAAAACGCATTTTTTCGAAAAAATCATAAGAGTAAAAGTATTTGTAAGGGTAAAACGGGCAACGTTTTACCCTTAGAAATACTTTTCCAATTTAAAAACCAACTTTTTATCAGTTAACAAATTAATTTGTTTATAACAATAATTAATAGCCCACCCGCACAAATTTTGTTTTCTTACCAATTGACTCCTTTTGGTCCAAGGTTTACAAAAAGTACAAACTTGTATAGGCGCATTCACATTTTCAGTGATTGGTCAGTCATTTTAGTTTTTCAGGGTTTGCTGCTTGCCTAATAGGCTAAGATAGTGCTGACTGAACTTTTCTTTTATTTTTTTTGAAATCGAACATGTTATAATATAATTAGAATAAAATTGGCGAGTTTCCTAAACTAGAGGTAAGCGTTTATATTCTTGATATGTAATACTTATCAGATTGTATCTTTTAAACCTTATTCTCAAATCATTTGCTCCTCATTTGCGGACAAGTTTGAACTTAATTTGATATTAATAGACTTGGTTCTGCTAGGCAAATTGGCTTGAAATATGAAGCCAATTTGCCTGTAGTAAACCTGCGTATCCTTCTCACAAAACATTATTCTAGTCTTTAATCATATTATGTAGGTCTAGATGATACCTTACGTAGGTAATGTTGACCATTAATGGCAGGAAAAATTTATACATGAGATAAATTATTATCCTGCTATACATGGGGCACACTAAAAGTTTTGCACTTCTAGCTAATCGGAGCTATTTGAATTTCGAATGTTATATTTTTTTAAACGTTGCAACCTTCTTAGTAATAAAAAATAACAATTGGCGGGAAATTAGTGGTCAATTGTTTTTTATCACACATCAAAGTTCTACGTATGCAACGAAAATGGAATTAAGTCGAAAAAATTTTAGAGCGATGATTTTTTATGATTTTAAAAGTTGTCTCTCTCCGCAAGACTGTGCCGCTCGTCTTCAAAATGCTTTTGGGAGAGAAGCACCTTGTCTGAGCACCGTGAAGCGATGGTTTGCTGAATTTGAGAGAGGTCGAGTGTCTTTACATGACGAATTTCGTGAAGGACGGCCTTGAACTGCCGTCAACGAAAATAATGTAGCTACTGTTAAGCGGTTAATTGAAGAAAACCCGCGGATTACCTATGAGATAATTCGAGGACTATTGGGGATTGGTATGAGTCAAATCCAGAAAATTTTACACGAAGAATTGAAAGTTCGGAAACTTTGTTGTCGTTGGATCCCTCATGAACTGACAGCGGAGCAGAAGCGGGCTCGCGTGGAATGGTGCTCACAGATGCTACTGAAGTACGACCACGGACATTCTAATGCTGTTTATGACATTGTCACAGGAGACGAAACGTGGATTTTTTGTTTTGAACCCGAAAAAATACAGGAATCTTGTGAACGGGTGTTTGAAAATGAGAACAAGCCAACAAAAGTGAGGCAGGCGAGAAACGTTGGTAAAAAAATGATCGCGTTTTTTTTCTCAGCTACGGGTCCCATCTGTACCATTCCACTTGAAGTTCAAAAGAGTGTTAATGCCGAGTGGTATTCTACCATTTGTGTACCCAGGGTGTTAGAAAAAGTTCGCGAAAGACGACCCAAAAGCCGCGTTCTCCTACATCATGACAACGCTTCTTCACACAGGGCCAACAAAACAAAGTCATTTTTAGCTTCCGAAAAAGTACAACTCGTCACCCATCCTGCGCATAGCCCCGACTTAGCACCCTGTGATTTCTGTATTTTCCCCAAAATTAAAGATTTGATGAGAGGTTTCACTTTTTAGGATAAACTGGCTGTTCCTAAATTTAGGCTTCATAAAGTGAGTAATTCTTTTGCGGGGAACTTTATTCGAATGTACAATACATTGCCAACCGAAATAGCAAATTTATCTGTCAATAAATTTAAAAAACTAATAAAAAGTAAATTGTGCCATAAAGCTTATTATAGTATTAATGATTTCTTAGATGACAAGGCGGCCTGGTTGTAACAACGTAACGAATTGCTCCTTTCTAAATAACTCTGTATTAGATTTAAGATGAAATATTTTGAAAAAATGTTTAAAATGTAAAGGAGAGTATTTTGAAAAGCAATAAACACAATATTTTGGTTTTAACATGTTGTTTTTTTAAGTTACGCAAAACTTATAGTGTGACCTACGTATAACACTTTTTAACTAATCGCGAGTTATTTTTAAACCTGGCATTTTGAAACCGTTTGTAAACACGTGGTCGCAGCGAGAAAGGTCCTCTTTACAAGCAAAAAACTAAGTTTCACCAAGTGCCGACAATCGAAAGGAAAAACTCCAAAAGAAATTTGAACATAATCAATTTCTCCTTTTAATCTTAAAAGGCGATTGTAAGTAAAATAGCCCTTATAAGTATCGAAGGGATCAAGCATTACATGTTAAGTCGGAGGGCAGTAGGGACCAACTTATTAATATAGCCTTCCTTGAATAGAAATGTCGGCATCATTATTGAGGGGCACTGGATATCCCTACGTGTTCATATTAAGCGACTTGTTGACGAAATGTTATAAGCAGGTTTATGTTTTGAGCAGGTTATTACACTGGCCGTGGTCACAGGCTCCGTCTTCAAGTCCATGAAGAGTTATTTACTTCTACCCTCACATTCTTTTTCATTGTTTTTTTTTACCAGGTACCATAACACAACATGTCTGGGCCTGGTGTGTTATGGTTATAGGCTCGCCATCTATTACGACCGACTTAGTGTCTGTCGAAATGTGTTCGCAACAGCCGCCTTTATCTACCCCTTCGGCGATAAATACTTGATTCTATGTAGGTATAAAATTGATACTCTTATTCTAATTTGTATATAAAATAATAATAATTATGCTTTCTGATAGAAAAGATCATATTATTGAAATTCTAATTAACTCAGAATCATCAGTAGTTATCTATTGTGCGCTAACTCTAAGGGTTGGAGTAATGCAAACTTCAAGGAGTTCAGGAGTTGTGAAGTTCTCGACTAACTCTAACAATTGTTAAAGTTTTACTTTTAGAAGCGCAAAGAGCAATGCTGAAGAGTTTACGAAGCAACTTCCACTTGTCTTCATCATAATTGTAAAGTAAAGTACCAAAGTAAAATTTTGTATACTCGAAGTTTTTTTGTAATATTAAAGTTTCAAAACTCTATTAAGGTTCTACGAGTATTTAGGCCGATACCTCACCGAGACGCCATGGCGACGTGGCCAGCGACGTCGTAACATAGGTAGTGCGGCTGTGGGAATTTAAAGAATTATTAATGTTAATTACGTAAGTACTTAACACAAATTAATAGCTTAGGTAGTTTAAAATGTAAATGTTTAGTATAAAATGCTGATATCCGTGCATTAGGCCGATACCTCACCGAGACGCCATGGCGACGTGGCCAGCGACGTCGCCAACTAGTTCTCATTGAGATATATGACACTTGGCGACCGACTGGCGACGTTGCCAGTCGGTCGCCAAGTGAGTTAGCCGTCATATATCTCAATGAGAACTAGTTGGCGACCGACTGGCGACGTCGCCATGGCGTCTCGGTGAGGTATCGGCCTTACTGGATGGACGTGAACAACAAACATAGAGTGAACCGATATATATAAACGGGGATTCGTCATAAATGCACCAACCGTGGCCACTGGTTTTCTGACAGCGTCAAAACGTGACTGCAGTTCATGCAATTTACCTGAAACTTCAGGAAGCAACACGGTATCGTACCCTTATAATCTATATATTTAATACGACAATTTGTCTGTCCATCCGTCGCGTTTTTTAATTATAATTAATAATACATACAGTTGCATGAAATATTAAAATATTCTTTTTTTTATGTTTGAGGCGATACAAAGTTCGCCGTGATAACTAGTTAATATTGTTATGACCATTAGTTAGTAGTGAAAATCGTGATAATTGTATCTATTTATATAAGTAAGCGTAGAATAAACCGATTTTATGATATCAGACTGGTACAACGGATTTGTTTGTGAAGATTGCAGTAGTACTATGTAGCTTGAGAAATCTGTCACACCAACTTTATTTTGGTCAGTAGCATATTATAGAGAAAAAGCTCTCAAAAGTAGCAAAATTTATGCAAAAACTATTAAGGTATATGAACGTGTTACAAACAGTATATTTTTATTCATTCAATGAACATGGAAGACTAACAGCTCTTAGCTCGTGAATCAGCTAATGAGAAGCCTTAGTTGTATGTGAATACAGAACGGAGAAACATCTAAAGTGGTATAGTCCTGGACCCAAAAAACCCTGCACCCAATACAAGACGATCATAGCATACGTAACAAGCCTATAGATAGATTAGCACCGACTGCATACATTTATTTGCTCAATAATACGCCAGTCGTGATGAATCATAATGGTGATTGATTACTCGAAGTTGTGTAACCTTAGCCTAATTGAAATTCCACGCTTCACAATCGAATACAGTGCAGACAACATTTTGTTCACTAGCAATCTCTAGCGGTATTCTGTAACAAGAATCTACGAGTACTACTTTTTTACTGATAAAGTACCTAATTTGTAAAATCTAAAGGTGTACGTAAACCATTAGGCTATCAACAAAAATAGAGGTGTTCTTCGCAGTTTTTACCTCAACGAAAAGGAAAAGAGCGGAGAGGGAATGAAATGGAAGTGGGTTTCTAAAGCTCTATAACGTCAGTCTCAAGTTAGAGAATCGTAATTACCCGAAGAAATTTAGCAAGTATCTATAGGTATATAATATTGCTTAGCAAGCAATGGTTTATAATATGATTTTTTTCCTTAATACTGATTTTAATGGTAAAAACCTAATGAAACTTCGTTCAGTATCTTTGGAGATTAGGGGGTAAAGACAGACGACGATGGAAAATACCTGTACCTTTTGCGTTTTATAGTGTTTTTCTATCTTCCATTTTTTCCTGTGAATTTTATTAAAAATTTCTAGACACATTATTTCTACCATTTTCTTAAGATACAAGTTTTTACTTAGTTTATTTAAGATGCAGAGCCTTATTATCTATGTTCAGAATTTGGTCAATAGTGAATTGAACTCATTTTACAACACAACTGTAATAGATTTTTTGTGTAAAGATTTGAGAAATAAGGTTTTATTTATTTTATTTCATCTATACTCTATCTATACTATTATATAATTGAAAAGTGGTCGTGTCTGTACATTGGAGATATTTGAAAAAAAATATTTGGGTTATGTTATGTTAACGATACTGAACACAAAAATATTTTTTTTTAATTTCCTGTCTGTTTGTCTGTTTGTTCGCGATGGACGCAGAAACTACTGAACGAATTTTGATGCGGTTTTTTTGTTAGACAGGGCTTGGTCAGACTTAAAATCTTACTTACTTACTTAATCTTACTTACTTAAACGTAAGTTTCTTTCATCGCAATCGGTTGATTAGAACCGGAGATGTGACCAAAAATATAATAAACTGAATTTAACGGAGATATATAGATGTCACTTTTTATTATTATTTGTCAATTTTTATAGCTTATTATTGTTAGGTATTTATGAAATTTGGCTGATATTGATGAAATTTGGTACAAGGATAGATTAGATCTTAAGAGAGGACATTTATGATGGTATGTTTGGTCGCGATAACCGACATGCACGTGGGCGGAGCCGCGGGCAACAGCTAGTTTATCATATATGTATGTATCAGTTTTCTTACCAGTAGCTCAGTGTGAACACGACAAACTAAAGTCACCTCACAAATCCAAGTATGAAAGCGTAGGAAAGCGAGCCCTTCAATTTGTGATCGATGAGTCCATCGGTCTTGTGGCGCCGCCCACCGGAGCGATGTTGCAACACTGCCAATACTGTACTATGTTGTAATATTCTAATTTGGACTTATACAAACCATTATAAATAGAAAATACCCAAACTTGAGTACTAAACATTTTGTGGATCACAGAAAGTGGGTCCCGAGTGGGAATCAAACCCGGGTCTCCAAGGTCCATCAAACGCGGATGTCAAAAGCAGTCGAATGTAGGATGCAGTTTGAAACGGGGGGAATGTTTTAAACTATTAAGCTTCGTCGGTAGTTTACCTGGTTTGAAGCATTCCTCTGTATTGTAGATGAAGCTGATTTAATTAAAGCTAAATGTACAAACATTTATCTCTTTTTATCCCGATTTCTGCCATTCATAGGAAACGAACAAATATTCCACGCAAGCTCACTAGTTACTACGTATAATAAAACAAGATTACCAACCGCGCTACCATTCAGTAATAAAGTAGCTGTAGTAGCACAGTAGCAGTGCCATAAAACCTTGAGGGTTGTCATTAAGCATGATCTCGTAATGTTATAACTGCCTATTACAAGTACAGTACATCATGCAACAGTGTTGCTATTACGAGTATCATGTCGGGCTGTTAGTTACGCCTGCTGCCCTGAAGTGGTCGACACAGTCATATATTATACGCCCAATTTTTGAAAGCTAGCAACTTTATATCCATGTAAAATCATAACTTATTATGTTAGTGACAGGGGGTATCGGTGACCAAAATATTTTGGAAAAAAGGCCATTTTAGAAGACGGTGTCAATGAACCTTTGGTTTCCTAGAAACGCGGTGCCATCTGACGTCACCATAACCAGAACTTAGTGCATGTAAACTATTCGTCCTATTATTGGCACCTTACTTAAGAACCCCACGAATGATGTAACTTACAGGGCACTAAGTCGCGTAAATGAACGTAAAACGGCATGCTACTGGTAAACTACTTTGTTACAAATGCAATTGGTCAAAAAATCGGTGGTCTGCTAAAATTCACAAGCAACGCGCCAAGGTGGCGCCAGAAAGGCACCAAACCGAAATTAAATTTAGTTACCCCCAACAGTACTAACTTCCCAGCTAAATTCTAAGCAATTTTTTGTTCTCCCTGCACCCCCACCCATAACGAGATCCATTCGCCTGCAAAAAAACTCCCAGGAATTCTTATCCCGAAAAAATACCTAAGATTTCCAGTACCCCAAATCTCGAAAACTAAGCATCCCAGGTCAATTTTGGCTTAATTTTTGGGTTCCCCTAGTACCCGAACTATGTATTTGAACTGCATCTTCCCACAAAATGTTTCTTTCCAATTCTCATCCCACTTTCCACAAAAATTGAAGCCTCTTTAGCCTGGAACGGAGCTTCCCAGCTCAACTCTGAGCAAATTTTTGTTCCCCTGCACCCCAACCTTGACGAGCTATATTCGCCTCCAAAAATACCGGGAAAAATTCCTATCTCACAAAATACCCATGATTCCCAGTACCCAATATCTCGGAAACTAAGCATCTCAGGCCACACCCCGCAAGTAATGAAACCACATCTCTTTCCATAAAAAAATACTATTCCCATCCCACTTCCGTGTTATTGTAATAAATTGAGACTTTGTATGGACAGTTTTAGTTCCCGTTTTGTTTTCAAGTTTCCTTATCATCTGCAATTGCAACTGATGTTAGCCAAATCCATTTAGTTGGTAAATAATGATAGACCAACCGACGTACATCCAATCCTTTTACATTTACAGTACCGAGTAGTTAATGTATAAACGCTGTGATTCACTTAGTACTCATTCACATTACATTATGTAGAATGGAATGTAGGCATAGGCCTGAGATAAGCTGTACTTAACTAGGTGAGCTCAGCATTACCCACTTATATTGTCAAGTAAATGGAAGATGAGAGGATCGGTAATGCGGGTTATTGGAATGGTATGAACCCATTATTCAATGTAATAAGCGCGTGTGCAGATTATCTGAGAAAGGCATGCTGAGAACTGTAAGCTTAAATTTTTACAAATAATACGCAAGTTTTGCATGATGGTGCCTATTTCTGTACGATAATAGTAGTATGAGTACCTGATACCGAAGGCTTCGCCTGCGTATAATGGTTTTCTAGTTCTGTAAGAATAAGAAGTAGCCTACATTATCAGAGACTATCAAAAATAAACTATAACAATAACTTATGTATTACTTACAATAATTACTCTGCTGACCTTCTATTGGAGACACAGGTGTGATTGTATAAACGTTTGTTTGATGTATAAACCTTTAAAACACTTCTTTAGAATTAGATTTTCATTTCAAAATCGCTAATAAATTTTTAAACAAGAAACCACGGAAAAAAAAAATTCAGTTGCTTCTTATCATCCACATGGTTCATTCCTTTCCATTTAACTTCTACACCCATTGAAAATATCGAAATTCTACACCAGTCGGTTTTTTTAGGTACCTTCCAGTAGCCACGTAGTTTTTTTTATATTCATATATATATATATTAGGTACGCCAAATTGACGTCGCCCCGTCGCGCGTCGCCCGCCTGATGATAAGTCGTGACGACGTCTAGCAATTGTGGGGCATTCTCACAGCACACAATACTCGTACTATAGTGACCCTCAAGTATCATCAAATCCTTCTCAATACTGTATTAAACGTTAACATGGCCAATTGTTGTTAACACAGTTCGATTAAACAGTTCTCATGTTTATAATTAGGTACGTTCATCGATATAATTGGCGCCATTTGCAATAAACCCCTGAGGGAACAAACCGTGAACAACGATATCTAATGCAATTCGCTACATTATGTTATCCAGACAGGTGATCGACATTAGAAATAGATTCGCTGTGTTAATATCCTTAGTAAAAATGTAAAGGGCCTTACCAGCTCTAGGGCTCAGATGTCTTTGGTTGTTAAATTAAATAAATCTAACTACTTTGCAATATTCCGCCACATGCAAATTACCCAACTTTCGTATTTATTCATGCACAAGTCCGCCATCCAAACCCACTTAGGCTGAAAGAATAGAGAAATAATTTTGAAAATATAATAAATATGAGAGTTGTGTTATCGTGCAACAAATAATAAAAACCTCGACACGTGTTTCGCCCCCAACCAGGGGCATCGTCAGGAGATGTTGATGGCTCGGCGCACGGCGACCGAATCTTTGGTTGTGTAGTAGGTAGCTACGTCACTTTTAACACCTGCTTACAGACTGATAGACTAGAGATAGAGATATAGACTAGCAAGCGCTGTGTTGGACGTCACCTACCAGTTGGACCGTCGATAGCGAGTTGGATAAGCGCTGGGTTTCGTTGGATGCAGGTGACAATGGACCGATCGCATTAGAAACTCATTAGAGATATCTACGTTCAGTAGTAGACAGCGAACTTTATTCAAACATAAAGATGCTAGATTAGCAATAGGTAGAATTGATGTGCATTCCCCTTCTTTTGTGCGTGTGATATTTAGTGACAGGTAAGTTAGTGTCAGGTATTGAGCTCTCTCAGAATGGGTATAGGTACATAGCCTATACCCATTCTGAGAGAACTCAATAGCTCTTCTAACCTAACCTAACCTAACCAAGTCTAAAATTAATTCAGAATGAAGCAGAGCAATATTTAGAGGAATTTAAATCAAAATATTCAAGTGATTTGGCGATCATTGAAATATTTGGTGACGGCGACTACAAAGTGATCAACAGTTTTCAAATATTTCAATTTGCTAGCTCGCCCCTGTGAACACTTTGCATTTCGCTTAGCCAAGTTAAATTTCGATATTTTATAGAATATTTCGCATTTTTAACAAAATTCGAAGAAATACTTTGGGAACTTTGTTTGAAATTAACTTTAACAAAATCTTGTACGGTGACACGGTCAATATCACCAT
Organism: Nudaria mundana; assembly: GCA_963556515.1. NCBI lineage: Eukaryota > Metazoa > Arthropoda > Insecta > Lepidoptera > Erebidae > Nudaria > Nudaria mundana. The sequence continues at coordinate 19,416,264 of OY748301.1, forward strand.
ACTGGAAAGGCTAAAATACGTTCATAAATTCATTAAGAAAGTCAGTTAGCAAGACTGTAATGCTGCAATAATTTAAGATAAGTGTATTTGAATAGAAGCCATATATTTTTCAATTTATTTAAACTTTTTGTACACACAGAGGATTGAAGTTTACTTCAATGGTTTTGAACGAACACAGGATCAAATGTTTACCTGTATTTAGTGAAACAGGAAGCGCAAGAAGTAATGCAAAAACTTAGCTACTGCACATTTTTGGTAAGTGTTTACACCTCAAGGAAAGATGAGTCTATTGCGGGTCGACAACACATTGATAGGCACCTTTAAAATACATAGATATACGTACATGTGTAGTAAAAAACTTTATTCACCAACAACAAAATAAGAGCAACAAGAAACAAAAACACACATGAAAGTAATAAATACGACAGTCACACCTCTTTTCTTATAAATAAAGAGCTCTCTGATGAAACTGCGCATTACATTCGAAGCTTCATAATAATACGAGTATAATCTTACACTCAATTTGTACAGTTCACTTCAGAAGCGTCCACGTGCGGGTATTAGTAACAAACGGCGGACCAAATCTGTCACTATTACACAACTGCGCTTATTCAGAGGATACACTGCGGTTCACGAATTGAGGAATTAATATGACGAAGATTATTTTTAGCCTGTTCACAAGCAATATCCATGAAGTGTGTAAGTAAAGAGAATTGTGTCCGTCAAGAGATTGGTAGGTCTAACCGTCCTGGCTGTTTGGTATATACGTTCAGATTAAGAAATAGTTATTGACACCTATACAAGAGAAGGGGAGGGAGGTGTTCATACTTTAGACTTCATGGCAAAGATATTTTTAGGCAGTCTACCTTATGTTGATGCAGAGCTAAGCGCCTGACTTATTTAGGAAGTGTATAAAGAATAACTAGGTAATAACGGGGTGCTCCAGGGCTCAAGTTATCTTTGTTATTCTTGAACATGATTATGCATGTTCCGATATTTAAACATAGCACTATGATCACGGCGGAACTGAGGTACTGGTGGTTGGAAAGATCCAAAACTCCAAACAGTACATGGGATCGATATCCCGAAAACTTTAATAGTACCTAATATTATTTTACCAAAAATTTTGGAAGCGGCAAAAGTACTAGGAGTTAGACTCGCGGTACATCATGGTTCCGTTAGCATTTGAGACAGTTGGGGCACAGAAGCCAAGTCTTTTGTTAGGGAACTAAGTAATAGGTGGTAAAAGAGAACAGGCGACTCTCGCTCCGAGGGGTACCAAGACTGGCCATTGTCATTCAGCGGGGTAACGCAGCTAGTGTTCTGGGCACCTTTGCGCTAAGTTCGGTCCGAGGTATTGTATAATAAATTTTCTATTGAAATTAAATAAACACGTACTAGTAATTGTTTACTTTACATTATATTCGTGTACCGTGGAGTAACATCTCTACAATACGCAAGTATCGCATAAGCACGGTTTACCTAAACTGGTTGTGAGTCACGGGATGCGTCAGCGCAGCAAAATAAATACCATGTATCACATGCAGGGTTGTACAATTTGATCCTAGTTATAATAATTCATGTCACTGTTACGTGTGGACGTAAATAACGCTGTAACAATGTTGAATCTGAAATTGGTTGCAAATCAATATGATTTGGTTCTGATTATTATGCAGTAACATTTTGTATAAGTTTCGGTTAGATTAGACTAGCTGATGGTCGTGGCTTCGCCTGCGTGGTGAAATTTTGGAATTTTCTCATTTCCAATTCCCACGGGAACTTATAACAATAATAAAAAGTAGTCTGTCTTATATAAAGTATAATTTATATAGGCTGTTTTGTATATTTCCACTAGAAAAAAAAATATACACACACACACACACACACATATCACGCCTATATCCCTGAAGGGGTCACCCACAATTTGCCAATATTTTTAGTCCCACGTAATAGGGGGCAAGCCTATTGCGTGGGAAATTATAAAAAAATATAATACAAAAAAAATATTTCATACAGATATCCATATACTCGTACCTATTTAAACTATAGCGTTTATTATAAACTGTCCCAGCGAACTTCGTACCGCATTAATTTTTCTAATGTCACGCCTACCTTTTTTTTATTTTCAAAAGATCCTTCTACTGATAATTAACAACTACTGGTACGAACATCGTATCTTTCAGTTCAATTTTTTTGATATCGGTTTCGCCGAATTGACGCCGCCCGCCTGGTGGTAAGGCGTGACGACTTCTAGCGATTGTGGGCCACTCTCACAGCAATGGAGATTTGGGTTACCAATACTTTTGTATTGATAAATTACCATCTTACTGACTGAAAATAACCGTACCTACCTAGCCGTTAATAAAAAGAACTATTGTGTGTCAACCCTGTAAATGTCACGCACTATCACTCCTCGTCTGTGTATGTTCAAAAGCCGAATATTTTCCTACCTCGTCACCTCTAGATTTACATAAACTCGAAAACAAGAAAATGATCTTAATTTTCTACTAGCTAAGATACATTTGAAACTATCATAACCCTTTTAAGTATTACGCATTCGAATTACAACATTAACTATGCATTCAAAAAGTGTATTTTTTTATTTAAAATGGTAAGTATTCTCTGTTTACCAACGGTAGTTTATAAATTGGTACATTAAATGATTATAATGGAGGACGTACTACATATTTTGTGCTGACGCATTTGGTCTTCGTCGTAGAAACAACTGGTACACAATTAAGAGTATGCATGTCCTTCTTATACTCTGCATTTGATATAACTTTCATAATCATAACACATTATAAAACAAAGTCACTTCCGCTATCTGTCCGTCCATATGCTTAGATGCTTAAAACTACACAACAGATTTTAATGCGGTTTTAACCAATGGATAGAGTGGTTCTAAAGGAAGGTTTAAGTGTTACTTTTACTTTTGAATTAACTATATTAACAAGTGCTAGACTTAGTGTGCATAGTACTTTACTAATTGATATATATAGTTCAACATTCGGGTTAAAGATATACCCTAAAATAAATATAAAATTCATACTTTTTATTGCACCAAAAAACAAAATGTCTTAAACAAAACGTACAATAGATTACTTGTAATACACTACTTTAGAATGGGAAATTTATTATATTGAAATACATTATATTACAAGTATATTGTGTTGGTACAATGTAACAGATATTAAAGTAGCATTATAAGTAAAACAATACGTAATGAATTGTGTAGTAGAACACCTTCGATTTCTTAAAGGCAAAACCGGTCATGTTTACTTAATAAATCAGTGGAATAAGAGTGATTTCTGCCACAATTGAAACTATAAATTACCTTTAAGAAGGAACTTTAATGCCTAGTTTTTCTTTCAATAGTCAAACTAGTTTACCTATATTTTATTCTACTTAAAGGTCAAATTGCCTATATTTGAATAGTCGTTTACCCCACTTTTGATTGGTATGAAGTGTAAGACTTGTATATTCGTCTAGTAGTAAGATGTAGTGGCGTGTCAAAGATTTTTTCTTTATAAGTAACGTAAACAGATGCGTGGGATAAACAGGTGTTAGAATTTATCGAGCATACCAAAACTTTGTCCTCTCATAATAATATCAACATTATACTTTACTTACACTCAAACTACGATTGCCTCTCATCAAGTGAATACGATTACAACCGTTATATTATCACACCTATTTAAAACTAAGACTCCGTTAAAATTATTCAGAATATAACACAGTGAGAAATGTAAGACCAATTTGTCTAACAATATCACTTTTTAAAGCTATTACGGTTGAGAAACCACTTTAAAAAACCAACAGAACTGGTGTTGAAACGGTTGAAAAAATAACATCAAATCAGATCTCGTTATCAAACCAAATGTGGTGGTTACTGACACGAAACCTCGTAGTAACCAAATGTATAGAATATAATCTGAATTTCAACTATTTCCTAACATCACGTAGCTCGTAGGTATATACAATTAAACGTTTCCAGCCTTTTGAATATAAACAATCGAATGTAAGTATCTCATTTTGAACAATAAACTCTGAGAAATATGCACTTTTATAACTGTTTACCTTATACTATAATACTTATTGTTAAGGTTATAAAGTTCAGTTTGTTTTATTTGTTTAGATTTGAATAGTAAATACAATTGTGTTTATATTGTGTGGATCGTTTGACACGCGTCGACAACTCGGGGCGTACGCGCACATCGGTCGGTAACCTCCAAATCTATGACCTCACAAGTATTGTATTGTATAAGTGTTTATTACGACTTAATGGCTCCATGATTTGATTATCCAATTATTCAAATTGTGTCAGTTTGTCATTTTGACATTGAGCTTTTGAAATATTTTTATTTGTGCAGTGGACTAGAAGTTTAAAGATCATAAGCGAAGTGTAAAGAAAAACTGTAACAATTTTGTGATATTTCACTATGTACGGGAAACGGCGGAAAAAACTGCGACTTTAATGATGTATAAGAAAATAGATTTAGCATTAAAGTAGACAGACGACGGCTAAGGTGTTCTGTGGGCAAAACAGTTAAAATCAGCTATCTGTCAGTGAAAGTCCAGTTATTATCAGCCCAATCGTTTTAGAGATTTAGCGGAACACAAAAAGAAAAAAAAATGGAATATTTATTTATTTATGTAAGTATTGTATACCTAATAAGTTCGACAATAATATGTAATTAGTGGAAAGCCGTTAATTTGGAATTACAAAAAGACAATTCGATTATATTCGATGTACGCGAAACTTTATTAATTAATAAATATTATCTAAGTGTATAAAACGCCTGACTCTCGTTTTGGGTTAAAGCCTTTGACCTTGTTTAAGTATATTAATTTACGGCAAGAAATAAATTTAAATTGTATCGACACGAAAAATTATGAAATACAATTGTAATTAGGGAACAAGTTCAAGACAGAAACCGTTTATAACATTAATAATAACAGTTACTTAGTACAGATAATTAACAAGGTGTTGTAATTATGGAGTATATTTCGTGAATATTATAATCGGTTTATAACACCCTAATAACTTATTTAGTTGCGAACAGTAACTATTGTGTGGTAATGATCTGGTAAAAGTTACAAAGCTCGTGTTGTAAGTTAAGTTGAGTGTACACTGACTGTAATTCAGTGAAATAAATTCAATCTTTAAAATAAAATTATAATAAATAAAAACCTCAAATCTTATAGGGCAAGGTCCTAAGTAAATCGTGAGTACGTCATACGTACGTCTTACAGCCAAAACAGAAGTAATTCTGCCTGAACAAATATTGCAGAAAAAATTTAGCCTCATATCATAATACAAGCAACATAATCGGTAAATTGTAGGTAACTTCTCATTTAAGTAATTCTGTTCTTAAAATTCTCTTTATATCCACATTAGAATAGAAGATATTATTGCGTTTGATTGAATTTTAACCAATCACAGTTTAAATAACTATAAACCAGGTTTAACTACATCAGCCTAACTGTAGATAATCACCCAGGGCATAAAAATATTAAGTATGCTCACTGATTAGGCTGTTATATTATAGTACCTACGTTTGAAGAAGTGAAGAAGAAAATGTTTGTTTCGGAGTTTAGTGGTTTTCTATGTATATTAGGAATGTATTTTTTTTTTAATTCAATAAACAGAGTCCACTCTTAAATTCAAGATAGTAATAGTCCGACACAAAACATTTTTGAAAAAGTGAAGCAGAAGATGTTTGTTTCGGAGTTTGGAGGTTTTCTATGTACGAGTATATTAGGTATGTATCTTTTTTAATTCAATAAACAAAGTCCACTCATAAATTCAAGATGTGATAGTCCGACACAAAACATTTTTGAAAAATATTTTATTTGAGAAAATCTAAAACCGCTTTTTTGTTAAATATATGTTAAAGTTTGATTTTTAGATATATTTAATTTGTATGTATTTATAAATAATTGCATATAAGTATGTTTATGAGTTGTCTAGATCCCGTAACACAAGCTTATAGCTTAGGTTGGGCTAGATGATGTTGTGTAAGAATGTCCAGAAATATTTATTATAACTTACTATAATTATATGAATTTTGAAAACTTAATGTATTCGTATGGTCGACTGTTACTAAACACTGGTAGACAAAGCTAAACCTAATTTACCCTAACTATTGCAGTTGGAAAACAGTTTAACGAGACGCTGTAAGAGGACTTTAATGTTGAGTATAAAATAAAGTCTTATTTATACCCGTACGGATGTACGTGGCCTAAAACTTCGGGTGAACCAACGCAAGAGTTCACACCTAGAATTATGTTATTAAGTTGACATGTAGCGGTACCTTAATGGCCCTTAGTCCTAAGTAGCCTTTCGTTACAGACTATTATCGTTCTTGGGCGCTAAGCATCACGACTTGGGTCCAAATGACCCTAGTCCTGTTATGTCTCGGTAAATAATTTTAATTAACCTTTGAACGGGTTCAGTTATAATGAACCCCAAGTAGGTTGGGGATATAAACCAGAATAGGATAATATCTTTTTGCGAAATTATAGTTTAGATAATGTAAATATAAGGTAGGGAAAATTTGATTTGAATATTGTAATATTCATATCAAATAATTAATTCGTAAGTACAGACAGCAACGCGAACCCAATAACTATATTCCTATAAACATTTTGTTCTAATTTATATTATTGGTTAGCTTTCTCCTAATAGTTTTCCCATACCCAATTCTCACGGGAGCTTTTTATTGGGATAAAAATGTATTTATATATTTTTGTACAAATTTCTATTCCTTTTTATAAAAAGATGGATATTAATTCTTTACTCAGGTAACTCATCTGTGTGTCACAATTTTTGTTCTTTACTTTTATGCATATTAAGTATATGTAATATTTATATAATATTTCCTAATAAGTATGTATAAGTATATTGTATCAGTCATTTACTAAGTTATCATAGTACAAACTCTGCTTAGTTTGAGATCTCGTGGGAGCACACAGTGTACATATTTAGTGGTGTAGTGGAACTCCTTTGATAATGCTGAAATGTGAAACCGGTCGGTAAAACAAAAATATAATTTGGAATAGTGTATACAAGTGTTAATTCATTATGTTAGCATAGGTTCCACCAAGTGCCAACAATCGAAAGTATATACTACATTCCGTGGGAATTGACAAAACCATTCCACGAGAGGGAATCATGGACTTCAGCTAGTATATATAATATAATATCTAATACCACTATTAAGACTTAAATATATAGATACAAGAAATGTTCAGGGCTTTAACGTGCAATATCAAAGTAACTATTACATTCATGAGAGGAAATTGATTCCACTAAGAGCATGTTCTCATTGCTCATCAAGAACGGATGCTTTGATATTAGATATTTATCTACAGTGCGATTGGGATATTAATAGAAAACGTACTAGTATCATCAACAGTAAGTTTATTACTTTAAAGTTGGGTTTTACTCTCTTGAAATATGCAATATCCAGTACTTTATGTATACGGATGTAAGTGGAAGGAAATCGGAGCGTTGCATCAAGCATTTAATGCTATTTTAACCGATTTCCAAAAAAGAAGGAGATTCTCAATTCGACTGTATTTTTTTCTGTGTGTTACCTTAAATATTTTTTTTTTATATTGGGTTCGCCAAATTGACGCCGCCAGCCTGATGGTAAGTTGTAACGATGTCTAGCGATTGTGGGCCATTCTCACAGCACACAATACTATAGAGAGTGGCCCTCAACTTGACGACCTACTGATGTGCCGCTTCATGCTCCGCTTAAAGAACCTAGGATTATATGTGGGAGGAATCACGTGCACAGGCAGGGCGTTCCAGGCAACTATCGTTCGGCAGAGAAACTAGTGAACATACTATCTACTGTGTGGGAGTAACATCTCTGCCCGGCACGCGTTGTTCGGGATGGATCTTTCGACTAGGTGAACCAATGTACCATTTTTTAATGGAAGCTGCTGATGGGTCCTATTTGGTCCCATTCTTATAATTATTTGCTCTTATTCTGGTAATTTGAAGGCGGTTTTTGTGTCAATGTTTGATGTGTTTTTCATCAAAAATATTAACAAATCGGTTCAAATATCCCGGCTGTTTTTGTCATTGTCTTGATTCACTTACAACTCACTATTTGCCCTTAGGTGTAGGCATATTATTTCGTCCCACTTTTCGTCAGTAACGTAGCTTATCCCACGTAGTAGGATTTGATTGCTGCCCCCTATTGTCGCTTACTTACTACGCTAATACCTACTAGTAGTCCATATAGCCGTTCGGTATTACGTATATTTTTCTAGCAATTGGTTGTTAGTGTAAAACTTCGACGAAACTACATGATTAAATTGCATTTCCTATTTTCAGTTTAAAAAACTGAGCGAACGTTTTCTCATAAACTTTTAAATTAAATTTTTATTAGTTCATTTCTTTGCTATCTCTACACAAAACTTTCATAATTTAAACTCGTTAGTAAATAAAAAAATGCGAGCTATATTTAATTATAGTATACTTAGGTACAAGTTATTTAATATATGGACCGCCCATAGTATTATGAGAAATAGTTGCAATTATAAAAAAATCTAATGTTTTCTGTTTAGCCTTTGTAAAGGTTTAATTATCCCATTAACACCGGGTGGGCCTTCATATCAACAACTATGCCTTATTAAACTACAAAAGACTTGTTAAGATAATGAAGTTATGAGGAAATTATGAGTACGAAAGCGCCCCACGTGTTTTAATGTATTTGGAGATACCATTTTATTTTTAAAATTGTCAGCGAGATAGCTATCGTTGACATTGTAGTAATTTTCCAAAAAAATACCTTTCTATTTCCTCATGTTGTTTATATATACCGAATACTTTTGACTTGTTGTTGTATTAGTATGTAGTCTTCAGAGAAAAAGACTTATACATCTAAGTTACAGTACTCTTTCCTCTACTTCAAGCTCTCACTGCTGGGTACACGTACCCACCAAAGTACACGGTCTTCTTTTACCTAATTCTTCAAAGACCCGGGTATTCTCTTGAAGAATGTCTAGTTACAGTAAAGTATGTAGCAATTTTTTGGCTGTACGTCAGTAATCGGATGTATATTATTTTTTAACTTTCTATCGAGGATTTATTCTAAATTGATAGGTATACTTGAGAGGTATACCTCTGTACATCTGGCTTTTATTCGCTGTAACTAGCAGCTGCAGTATTTATCTAAATAATTCCAATCAAAATAAGTACTTCACATTTAAAGGTGCGTAAACTGCAAAACTAGATTGCCAAACATATCACATACACATCTCTAATATTCATTTTACCATTATCGAGAGGGTTGTGGAAGTATTTTTTTTAAAGTAGTACCTAAGGTTTCTTTTATTCAACAATTTAAGCCATTCAGTCATAGAGCACTACAGATAACATCAGGGGAATAGATAACTCCAACTGCCACACGTCAAAATCAGCTGTTTCGTCCAGATGCAGAAACCGTTACAATTTACTATAACTTTTCATTCATTCGAGGAATTCTGTTGATATTTAAGGACCGGTTCGAATCTTGAAATTTATGAATGTACGCCATTGGCTGCGGCTGCGTGTGCAGGCGCCGACGCATCGTAGTTAAGGGTAGTGTGGGGTGTACTGAACACATTAATAGAAAAATATTCTAGTATTCCCAACAATGTTCTGCTCAATTTAATTTTAACAATTTTTTTTGTACTGAAAATAGAAAACCAACTTTGGAAAAAAGGACAAGGCAAATAAATAATTTAAATTATACTTACCTTAAGTAATAATATTAATAATATTTAGAGACATAAAAATGAAAAATAATTTTAATTTAGTACGATTATTATATATGGAAAACAAAACTCATTCGTTGCATAATTAACAGCGAACTCTATAGATAAATTAAAAATTCATTCATTTTATTTCCAATTACCACTCAAAAGTTAGGTAGGTAGTCGGAAAAAGTGTTAAAGAAGGGAAGTCACTAAATATCAGTTTTTTTTTTTTTTAGGGCTAAGGGGGTTTGACGACTCCTGTCAGGATCCAAGTCATCTGCACGCAGTGCACCTGCTGACAGACGGATGAAGCTCTGGTAAGAATACCCAAAGTACCTGGATACGGCCTTACGATCGCCCTTATTACATGGGACTAACAGTGCTTCTTTCTACCCATTTGGGGACAAAGACTCACATTTTAATGTGTTCTGTTAGAAATGTTGTACAATGATTTATTCCTCAAACAGAATATATTTATAAAATTATAACGTTGTCATTTCGTTCACACTTCCTCTTATACTCACACACGCACGATTTGCACTTGTCACGTCAAGTTTGCGCACGCGCACCTGGGGCAGGTGATCCGTACATCAGCTGTGACGGCTGTTGCCTGCCTAGTAACATCTTACTGCTCGTTTTTATATCCTCAAGGCTAATTTGACCTAGTTTTTGGTCCTCTTGACAACACTTCTGTTGATAAGGATGGAACTTTTAATCAATATAATTTTTTTGTGTTTCTTGCATGACTAACATCTGTCTGTGTCGAGGTTGTCAAGGGCGTACAAACCCCCATCACGGCGATTAATATATTGTTCATGTCACGCGATGTAGATAGCGATTGAACTAACCTATCATACGAGTCTTGTCAATTTATATCTCTTGACAACGGTCATTTTAAGGTGCGTTTATTTTATTTGCAATTACGCTGAACAGATTTTTGCATTTAGCATAAAAATATATTTAAACAAATTGTTCCTTATAAAGTATCTAAAAAAAAAAACCGGCCAAGTGCCTGTTGGGCCACGCCTAAGATAGGGTTCCGTAGTTACCCATAAAAACCTATAACTCCTGAACTAACAGAGTCATACCATCGATTTCCTTTAAAGTTCAGTCCATAGACTACCACCATGATTTTTTTCAAGTTCTTCACGCCAGTCGTTTAGATTTTAGAAGAGTGGGGGACGCTCTGTTTTCGCAATATATCCTCTTCAAGCCAAATAATTCGCAAACGGATACTAAAATCAAAAAATCACTTTAGAAAGCTCTCAATGAATTTAAAAGACCTATCTAATAATACCCCACACGATGGTGTAGACGCGAGAAAAAAATATTAACCCCACTTTACATGTAGGGGAGGTAGCCAAAAAAATATTTTTCAATTTTTTTATAAATAAATTTAAAAAATTTTTGGACATTCTCACACAACATCATCTAGCCCAAATTAAGCTAATATAAGCTTGTGCTATGGGATCTAGACGACTGATAAACATACTTATATATTTCTCCATACATACATAGAAAACACCCAAACTCCGAAGACAACATTAGTGGATCACACAAATATTAGATTCGACCCGGGAATCGAACCCGAGACTCCGGAGTCGAAAGCCGATGCACTACCGATCGCGCCACCGAAGCAGTTTGTATCGGTGTAGTAAATATATACATTATTATCCATGCAAAATTTCAAGTGCAAAGCCGAGAACGGACGGACGGACATGACGAAACTATAAGGGTTCCGAGCTTTTAACTACGGAACCCTAAAAAGTGTCAAGAAAGTTAACGAATACGAATTAAAACGATTATCTATATGGGCAGCTGTGCGTTCAGTAGGGCTATTGCGCCGTAGGGCATCAACCTAGGATTTGCAGATGGATGAGAAGATATCAACGATTTTTATTCATGAAAATTATTAGGTTTCAACTTGTTATTAATGTAATTTATTGTTATAAGAATACGAGTTACATATCATAGTTACGTAGGTACATCATTACTGACATGTTGAGTTTTTTAGACAGATTCCAAAGACTGACATCAGAATTAACTAATAGCCTCGGTGATAACAAAACTTAACGGTCCAATAATCATCATCACACACACACATATCCCACGTAATAGGGGGCAAGCCTATTGCCGTCACCGGCACATGTCCAAAATGGCCAAGTGAATATAATAAAAGTAGCAGCTGTAATTCTGAAAAAAATAACAATTGAAACCCGTTGCCTTGCGATGAAATGTTGATGAAAGGCAACAAAATCTTACGTGCCAGCCGCTATGGCACAGCCAATTAAAGTTCTCGGCTCGGCAGCTCGCACTCTCGGATCGGATAATCATTATCAAAATTGATTTATTCATCAAAAAAGGTATTACTAGTTTTACAGTTATGGACATGGTCAAAAATTTGTAATAATTAATCAATTAATAATGATAAATCGTGATTGTTTGAAATAAACGTAGAAAATCTTCCAAAAGTTCTTCTAAAACTGAGATTGAACGTTCCCCGAACACATATTAAAACAAATGACTCATATAGTAGAAGTGTCGATAGTTCAAGTTGTGTGATATGAAACCGATCAATGAAAGGTCATCACATCTAACCCTGCCTCGGTCCTATGATCCCAATCTTCGTAAAATTGGCTTAAGGGTTAACTCTGATATTAATTACACGAATCTTTTAGAATCCCTTGAACAGACTTGCAATTATTTATATTGATGAATTAAGGCTAGAAGAATTTGGAAAGTGTTCAAGACCTTTTTTAATTGTTCTATTTTCAAGCCAAATAAATTATTACATTAATTAAACAAAAGAACAAGTACGCCTTCTGTACAGCTGTGATAAAGGTTTCAATATTTTACATTTATTACTATGGTCGTGTAAGCGGAAAGCCGACCCCACTTGAGTTGGGAAAAGGATCGGTGAATGATATTATGGTAGGTCCTATTTAAAATAGGAGTCATGGTTATGACCTCTCTGTTAAATACTACATACATAAAATCAAGCCAGTTTCCTCAAAGTAGTACGAGTAGATAAGCCGAGATTTGAACCCACATTTCGTCATTAATTTATTCGTCCTACCTAATAGGATACTATATCGGAAATAGTAGATGTGTTTTCGTGTCATCTAAGTGAGTTTACAAAGGCAGCATTATATATTATGTAATTAATTAAAAAAGTTACTAGCTATCGCATTAGGGTAACCTGTAATGATAGTTATAAGTATGGTCCATAAATCGTAGTAAGGTCAAACAGTTGCTTTAATAACACATTTTCAAACAACGAAAAATTAAAGACTACCTTCATTTCACAATATTTTTCCGAGACAGTCGACATTAATATATTTTCGTAACGTGGAGCACGTTCCTCAAGCAACATATTCAATTATACTTAATTCCTCTCTCTTGGGATTCTGAGACGTATAACAGGTAAAACATTACATGTTATCATACTTTTCTCTTTTACCTACAGTCGAAATATGAGCAGAGACGTAAATAAATAAATATGATTCATACAATCTCAATAGCAGACTTTCAGGCAATTAGTAGAAACACAAGATATTTTAATACAAAAGTCATTGGAATTACGAGGTCATTAAAACTGCGTTAGAATCCGCTTATGTGGAGTTATAAGCGGACAGCAGAAATTGGAGTTTTGGATTGCATTAGCTTTTGATTTCAATTTACTTTACGGCGTAACATCCCGCCAGGCGCCACTGGAAATACGTTCTGCTTGTAACCAGAGACGCCCGGCAACGGACGTTAGACCGGCCGCGGCCATGGACCGCAGAGTTAAAAAAAAAAAACGACGTAACATTTGCTTTGGCATCTTAAAATCATAGCAGGACGGGTGCTACTACAGCATCACTAAAAAGCTTCAAACAATGTAAATATGCCAATCTAGCAAAGAATAGTGTGTTTAAGGCCTTTATGGTTGAGACACTCGACTCAAAGGGTTGGTGCTTATTAGGCTAGATTCTTTTTGGGTCAGATAAATAACTTTAGATACACTTCAAATGCTGTCAGTACTCAAATGTACTAAAACGATACTATAAACAATAAGATGTCATATCAAAATTACTAGCATAATGTGGTCGTTATAAAACATCTCTGTTTAGGCGAGTACTCGTATAACCACAGATATAAGAATACTATACTAGTATATAACCTAATCACTTTATTACTTATACATGGGGCACACTAAAAGTTTTGCACTTCTAGCTAATCGGAACTATTTGAATTTCAAATGTTGTATTTTTTTAAACGTTGCAACCTTCTTAGTAACAAAAAAAACAATTGGCGGGAAATCATTTGTCAATTGTTTTTTATCACACATCAAAGTTCTACGTATGCAACTAAAATGGAATTTAGTCGAAAAGATTTTAGAGCGATGATTTTTTATGATTTTAAAAGTTCTCCTTCTCCGCAAGACTGTGCCGCTCGTCTTCAAAATGCTTTTGGGAGAGAAGCACCTTGTTTGAGCACCGTGAGGCGATGGTTTGCTGAATTTGAGAGAGGTCGAGTTTCTTTACATGACGGATTTCGTGAACTACTTCAACTCAACTGCCGTCAACGAAAATAATGTGGCTACTGTTAAGCGTTTAATTGAAGAAAACCTGCGGATTACCTATGAGACTTTTCGAGGACTATTGGGGATTGGTATGAGTCAAATCCAGATAATTTTACATGAAAAATTTAAAGTTCGGAAACTTTGTTGTCGTAGGATCCCTCATGAACTAACAGCGGAGCAGAAGCGGGCTCGCGTGGAGTGGTGCTCACAGATGCTACTGAAGTACGACCACGGACATTCTAATACTGTTTATGACATTGTCACAGGAGACGAAACGTGGATAATTGTTTTGAACCCGAAAAAAAACAGCAATCTTGTGAATGGGTGTTTGAAAATGAGAACAAGCCAACAAAAGTGAGGCAAGCGAGAAACGTTGGTAAAAAAATGATCGCGTTTTTTTTCTCAGCTACGGGTCCCATCTGTACAATTCCACTTGAAGATCAAAAGAGTGTTAATGCCGAGTGGTATTCTGCCATTTGTTTACCCAGGGTGTAAAAAAAATTCGCGAAAGACGACCCAAAAGCCGCGTTCTCCTACATCATGACAATGCTTCTTCACACACGGCCAACATAAAAAAGTCATTTTTAGCTTCCGAAAAAGTACAACTCGTCACCCATCCTGCGCATAGCCCCGACCTAGCACCCTGTGATTTCTGTATTTTCCCCAAAATCAAAGATTTTATGAGAGGTTTCACCTTTACCAACTCAGAAGGCAGTGATAGCGTTCAATCAGCACGTAGAAAACATGGCTTCAGATCTGTGGTCCTCCTGTTTTAAAAAATGGTTCGATCGCATGAAAAAATTTTTAAAATGTAAAGGAGAGTATTTTGAAAAGCAATAAACATAATATTTTGGTTTTAACATGTTGTTTTTTAAGTTACGCAAAACTTATAGTGTGACCTACGTATACGCAATGTTTATTGCTTTGAGCAAATATAAGCGATTCATATAGAATACTAGCTGACCCGGCAAACGTTGTTTTGCTTTAGGTGTGGCACCCTTAACATTTCGGGGGATGAAAAACAGATGTTGTCCGATTCTCAGACCTACCCAATATGCACACAAAATTTCATGAGAATCGGTTAAGCGGTTTCGGAGCAGTTTAACTACAAACACCGCAATACGAGAATTTTATATATTACTAGCTGACCCGGCAAACGTTGTTTTGCTTTAGGGGTGGACTACCCCTATTCTCAGACCTACCCAATATGCACACAAAATTTCATGAGAATCGGTCAAGCCGTTTCGGAGGAGTATGGCAACGAAAACTGTGACACGAGAATTTTGATATTTTACATACGCGTTTCTTATGGCCACACTTAATACTCGATTCGGGAATTATTTCATCGAGATTACCACCCGATCTGAAGTACATCTCGGTTCTGATCTCCTTTTATTTCATTTTCATCGACTTCGCCTCCAGCGGTAGGTATTAATTTCTTTTTTTTTTCAATCCCTGTTGAATTGATTGTTATATTCATGTGCTAGATAATTGAGTGTTTTTTCTATTTGGTAACAATACGGATTTGATTTTAAGCTTCTATAAGAGTATCGAGTTCGGAAGACTTTGTGTTTCATTGTTGGAGTGTTTTACGAAAGTGAATAGCTTTATACGAGTACATAATACTTGTTTTAAGAAGTTATTTATTAAGTCCTTAAACAATAAACTGCTTGAATTTTTCCTTTTCCAATGTAAGTAAAATAAAACTAAATGCGAGTTGAACTCGTGCAAGTGAAATTACATTTGTTATATGGGAGCCCATCATTTCTTTTATTCCGCAGTCCACGGCCGCGACCGTATCTACGTCCGTTGCTGAGCGTCTCTGGTTAGCACAACAAGAATTTCTAGTGGTGCTCGGTGGGCTTTGGCCATCTGTGTGTCCTCTGCGTGTTGGTCGTGGGTTTACCCCGCATCTTTGGGGGTCGGGTTAATTTTGTTTTTTTTTCTGTGTTTGTTGTTATAGCAGCAACAGAAATACTTCATCTGTGAAAATTTTAACGTTCTAACTATCACGGTTCATGAGATATAACGCTGAGACAGATCCGTCTGTTTTAACGATGTATCTCTTTGGACGGATGGACGGACAGCAGATGTCTCAGAAATAGGGTTCCCGATTTACCCTTTCGGTACGAAACCCTAAAAAGTTACGACTATAAAAATTACATTATAAAAATAATATCCATCGGCGTTATTTCCCCTTTCTCAAAGAAAATGATTTTAATAACGAAAACGGTTATACCACCGTGATTAAAGAAACAACACAAAATCACGTTTTTATTCACGAAGGGGTAGACAGAGGCGTCGAACATGCCCACGTATCGCTAGTCACTTTGTTGGACACGTAATAGGGGACGCGTCTATTGGCCTTTCTGGGCACTTTGTATAATTTGCCAGAGCCTTATTCGTTGGTCAGCAGTTGCACCCCGAGCGGGTGAGGATCTCGTGGACCACGAAGATGTCTAATGTTTAAGTCACTAAGTAGTTTTTAGATTTGGACGCTAGATGGCGTCGATCGATTTAAATTCAAGCTATAGTTTGTTTTCACTGAAGAAGTTTTAGCATACTATTCTTTATTCTGTGGTTATACGAGTAACAAAAATATGTTTTTGTGTTCTCGGTAATAACAGTCTTTCATTGCACTAGACTGGCAAGGTCTTGTTCATGATGGTCCTTCGAACCGGTTTTGAACCAGCGACCTATGGATAAATAATAAATAAAAATTAAAAAGCTTTTTATAGTTATACCATTGCCCCTCGAAAACGTGAACTTTATTCATCGATAACAGTGAGTAAAACGCTCATTTACTCACAAGTGATAAGTGACATTTGAATTTGGAACGAGCGAAATAGATAGACAAATTAAGTATACTACAAAAAAAAAAAAAGCTGAACGTAACTACTCGCAGGCTGAATGAAGTCATTCCATTGACAAAAAAAAAACAAAAGGGGCAATGGTATAAAAAACAAATACAACCCGCCAATTTTAGATCGTAGTGTTTCATTGGAAAATTTAAAATAACTAATAAAATGAGTTCTTCCAGTGATGAAAATGAGTCGCTTACTCCAGAATCATTTCGTTCGAAAGCAGCAATTATCTATCAGACAATGTAGGTGTTGGAAACCTTTACTTTATTTTCTCGCAGTCAATGGTATAAAGTAGAGTAGACTACGCGTGAAAAAAAAAAATCATCTCGTTCCTTGTATCCCTCGCTCCGCTCTCCTCTCTACTCTCGGGATCCAACTTCGTAACTCGAATTAAATTTTCTTTTTTTTAACTTGTTGTATAATCTACTATACCTCTACTACCTACATGTTGCATTTTATACAATTAAAAAAATAACACTAAAAATAAGTAATATTATGTGGAAGTTGCATCTTCGGCATAGGCCTCCCCTTACAACAGTCTCCATGCCTCTCTTTCCCTTGCTATTCTCATTCAATCCGATCCAACCTTTTCACCAAATATGTCACGCCATCTATTTCTTTGCCTACCCTGTGTTCTCATCCCGTCTCTCGGGATGAAGATGTCTATAGGGACCCCTAAAGCACCTAAAAACAAAAAGCACAAACTAAATATTGCAGCGCTATGTTCTATTCAATAAAAGTCAGCACTGCACAATCTCGTAAGAGCTGTTATATTTTTATGTTCGTATTTTTTAATTTCACTAAAAGTTTTGAACGTGGACTTTCCCGATGTATATTTTATAACTACTTTTTAGAGTGTCATACCTACTAATATTAACTACATAATATAATATTAACTGTAGTCTACTCTGTAAAATAGTCGACATCACGTAATTGTACATTAAATAAACATTATGTTTTCTGACGTCGAGGTTCAAATAGTCTGATTTCGGCAATCACAGCATTCCAACAAAATTATAAAATTAAACGTGTCTTCTTAACGGACTACAAGCGCCATCTAGTATCGTAATACAAAACTAAAAATGTAAACAAAGATCCAAAGTAACATAAATAACGCAACCATTCAATATTTTGTATTTAGAAATGTCACTGAAATATATAAAATTTATAACACGCACGGTTTGCTTTTAAAACACTCATATTCCTTGAAATAGGTAATTTATACGTACCGTTGTGACTCATAACGCCATCTGTTGGTATATAAAGTAAATAATGTTAGATGACTGACTCATGACGATGTTTAATGCTTGTATTACTTACTAGAAGCATTAAAACTAATGCAAGTTATTTTCACTTATGAGTGTCCCACTGCCACTTCAGCTTACTTTTCATGTGACACCCGTTCTCTAACGAATTACTTCGAATACCGTTAACACTTAACAAGACAAACCGAACAACGTTTCTTGTCCTGCGAAAGGAGCTAGTTAGGAATAACTAGTTCTTCTGTGCGGGACTATCAACTAATCAAGCATTACCTTGACATTGGCGAATCATCTATCAATATCGATGAAGCCACGTTTTTAAGAGAAGAAGAAGAATACTTAACAATTATTTTCTTTCCATTTTATCAATGTAGTGACAAACATGAACCACCATGTACCTTTTACTTTTGATTGCGATTTTAAACTGATAAACATAATCTTGAAGAAACAATATTTCAACCGGACTGCTTAAAATTAGTATGTGTATTTTGTAGGATACTAATTTGACAAATATTCACGCTAGTATGGGTTACTTACTAGCTAATGCAACGTATTCTCGCGATATACCTGTACCACTATCATTTCAGCTGACAGACAAGTGACACCTGTTCTCTGACGAATTACCTCTAAGACTTTTCAGTTCCCAATATCTTCATCTCTATACATACAATATGTAGTGGTCCCAAATACACAAACATTTATAAGTGACAACACGTAACTTAATATTTAAACTTGAATGCTTTTTCTATAACACCAAAATTATTGACTAAATTCTATCGCTTATAATGCCACTCAAATCTACATTAGCACTTACAATATTACTTTTTCCATGAATCCCATGAATAAATTAATACAATTGATATTCCATTCTTTAGTGCCATTATCTCTTATTATCCAAATTATTTATATGTATAATTTGGTATTGTGTTGTCCTATACATCTAATGTTGGAAAGTAATACATTGGAAAAAGCGTTATTTCAATCAACATCACTAATTCGTCACACCTATCAAAATGATACATTTAGGGGCCTCACACTGGTTATTCATAGGGTTGTCAAAAGCCACTTGAAACATACAAACTAAAGACTGTTTGAAAAGCTTTTAAACTTTCAGGTTTAAGTAAATAAATAAATATTGTTGGACATTCTCACACAACGTCATCTAGCCCAATCTAAGCTATAAAACCCTTTGCTATGTGATCTAGAGAACTGATGAACATACTTAAATATAATTATGTATTTCTAAATACATACATAATATGTACCTATGTTTTTGCGAGTTTGCGTGTTTAATTTTATTATTATACATAGAAAAGACGCAAATTAGAAACCGTCATTTGTGGTTTACATCACAAATATTAGATTCGACCCGGGGATCGAGCCCGAGATTCCAGAGTCGCAAGCCGATGCACCGACCACGCCACCGAAGCAATCAATTATTTATATTTCCCGGAAAAAAATTTAAATTAGTATAGTTTGGAATTGTTGCCAACCGAAAGCATTTATGTTTAACAAGGTCTCGTACATACACGTAGGTCAGCAGGATGCACCACTGGCACACGCCCCGTATTTACAACTACTTAGTGAAATTGTCCGAGACGCCCAGGATATCTCCGAGACCATAGCGTGCCATAGCGCCAGTGCCATTGCCATAACGGCTGGCACGTAAGATTTTGTTGCCTTTCATCAACATTTCACCGCACAGCAACGGGTTTCAAATTTAGTTTTCAAAAATAATAAAGCTGCTTATTTTATTAAATTAATTCGGCCATATTGGACATAACCCACTTTCTAGAGTGCCACGTTAGTTACAATTTCACTTTTCACTTCACATAGTGAAATTGTAATTACAATTTACGTATTATAAATTACGTATTATAAATTAATAGATAAAACAGCTTATAGTTTTGTTAGTTTTAAAAGAAAAAGAGAAATATTAGCTGTTTTATCTATTTTATTTTATTCTCCTGTCCCAAAACTATCCCTGTGCTAATTTCATTCAAATCCGTTCAGTGGTTTTATCGCGAAGAGGGTACAAACAAATGAAAACACTTTCAGATTTATAATAAGGATAAGGTTAAATTAGAAAAATTATGGTCTGATAAGCGTTTTAAAATATTTTCTGTGGGCAAGAGGCAATACGAAGTCCGTATAAAATTGTGTTCATGTCTATCCAAGCTGAAAAACAAGCGCCCATCTTGCCCTAAAGTAATGATGACCTCAAAAATATAAATATACACATAATAACTTCAGAAAGTTTAAAGTTTCGTAGGCACTTAGCAACCCTAACGTCATTACGCATTACGCATGGCACTCAACTCAAAATATTCTTCAAGCGTAACAGAATACCGACATGAGCGGGGTGAGCACAATCGTAACTTTAGGGTAGTCACAAAGTTGTGTGAAATGCGGTTGGGCCACTTAATAGAATAATGCATGAATGAAATATGAGAAATTATATTTAATGTTATTTGACCGTGTTAGGAAGGAAAGGGTGTATTTCAATTGAGTTTTGATTCTCTGTTCAGTCCACACTACATTTACATAGTTGGTTAATTTAGAAAACTATTGAGAATTCCATCGATTTTGACCGTTGATAGTATAATTATTGACCAAAATTTTAGCTCGCTTTTTAGAATTTAAATGGTTTTCAATACAGCAACCTAAACAAGAAGGTTTAGTACTGGTCACTGTATGTGTAAGTTCTACCAAAATCTCATGGCAAAAATTTAAAAGTACTCGTATTAAGAGACACGAGTTCTTTAGTCCGTGTTCCCCAGGATTTCACTCTACACGTTTTTATTTCCTAATTTGCCAGTTATTAAAACACTTATTAAACGAATTGTTTCGTGTTATTATAGGTGTCTGAGATGTGTCCGCCGGGTGCCAAGTTCGCCGGGTGCCACTGGAAATACATACTGGTGTGTACCAGAGACGTCCGCAGCAATGGACATGGGATCAGCGGTCAGAGCCACGTTTACGATACTTGTTAGTAGTTATTAGGTAGATATGATATGTATCTATATAATTTCAGAAGGGTATAAAGAATAAAAGCTATTTTTATTGTCACTGACACTCACTCCTTACATTACTAGAGATAAGACTACAAAGTGAATGTTTATCTATTTCTCATCTTATCGTTGCTAAATCAATAGTATATACGAGTATAATAACATTTACTACTCAAAACAACTAAACAACAATAAAACCGTTGATGCAAACAGTTAACATTCCAGCTCGATCACTCAACAAATACATTGTTATTCTGCGCAAGGTCTTCCTAAAAGCATCTCCACTTACCGAGCCAAACACTCGTAAAATTTTATATGACGGTAAACTGAACTATCTCTCATAGTAACTTGTACTATGTTGGATCTATACAGGCGATGGGGTTGATTGTGATCTTAATTAATAACCAAATATATTTTATATCAAATGACTATGAAACTACAATACTTAGACTCATTCTCTATTTCGTAGGACCTACGAAGTGGCTGACGAAATGTGAGTGTAATAAAAGCTTTCCCTTCTGTGTAAAAGCCTACCAACTTCAGCAACAACGTAAATTATAGTAGTATATACATATGATAATAATATAATAGTAAAATTATTTTCTAACTTTTATTCAGGAAAGAAAAGTTGTGACAACTAAGGCAATTCCAAGGTTTTCAATTGACTGTTTTGTGACAGAACTGCGGTAAGCTTGACTAGGTAGTCATTAAAGTTGTACAACCGCCCTGTTAACACTTACAACTTGAATGCCTCAGAACACTAACAGCTGATACGTATAACAGCACGAACATATAAAACTATTTGAATAATTAATGGCCGACACGGCTAGACATTAAGGCTAGGACAGGAGTGCAGTCGTTAGTGAACACCCCACGGCTATGTCTGACGATCTAAGGCGAGTTCCCCGGGTTTACGAACGAAGGGAATTGTAACGAATACATTGCGGTCTGTAAGCCTTTTTTATTCTTTGTTTTAGGTATACCAACATAAAAATGTATGTCTTTTGTGTAATTACAAAATACGGTCTTGTAAAATAATATTCAATTAGCAAGAGAATATTATTGTTGACTGTGGGGACCAAATTCGTTGCTCGATGACTGTGATAGATATTATCAAACTAAACTTAAATTGTCAAGGGAAAAAATACAAAATGATCATATAAGGGAATTAGATAAAACTGTAATTAATAAACAGTGTCAATTTAATAAATTAAAATGTGAAGATTAGCTAGAAGTTTCACAGTGAGTACTTATACACCGAGTGTGGCTTAATGGTCACATTTGCCCCCTATATTGATTACAGCCCAAGACAGACGGACGGAAGGACGGACAGCGAAGTCTCAGCAATAGGGTTCTCGTTTTAACCTTTAGGTACGGAAAACTGTAAAGTTTGCTCACATTTTCCTCCAATGAAAAGCCTTCCGACATTTTCCTTCAGATATTCTAAGACTAGTAATGTATATCATCCAATAATATCGTAGCATCTGTATCCGGAGAGTCTTGACACTAGAGGTGAACAATTTTTGTGAGTGGCCGCTACAATTGTTTCACTCCAGTATCGTGCCGCTTATTACAACTGTATGTTATGGCAGTTGGAGCCTCCTTCACAGTCTAAACTACGGAATTCAGGACAATTTTCTTCATGAATACCACCACGAGTATTTCCGAGGTTTATTTTGCGAGTAACTTTTGATAATGCCTCAAATGGCTTCAAATAAACGTCAGAAAATGTTTGAGTTTTGTAAAATGTGGTTATGTTATTACATTGAAGGAGTTTGAAATAGGTTTTTAGGGGTTTAATTATTTTACGTACCTTGACTGATTGTTTAGGTAATGAGCAGTTATTAGAAGCAGTTAGAAATTAATTATTTCGGCATTAAGTAACTGGATAGCGATTATATTTAGAAGTCATATTTATTATCAATCGATATACTTACCTATACGCTGGTTCGCTCATTACGTGGTGGTTTGAATTTGAAGAAGATATTTTAATTATTTATCATACAAAAATACTATATTTTCCTTTAAATGAACATTATCTTTAGATGGAAATATTTTGAGAATATGAATATCGCTTTTTACACGCCAGCCAGACCAGACAATAGCATTCATTAAGTATAATATTCATGTGTGTGTAATTTTTTTATATATTAATACATAGCTTTCATTTTACATTCCCTTTCCCAACAAGGGTTCACTATAAAATACTCACAGTGATCAAAGCACCTTCCAAACAAATATTCTCAGACATATAACAATGCCACTTAGTAACATGCCTTCTAAAGTAATATAACAACTATGTACCAGACGGTGACTAAATTTGTTATAATGTTGAACTACACAAAGTAAAGCCTGAAACAACTACAATAATTTCTCTATGAATATGAAACAACAGACTTGAGAGAGTACAAAGTGCAAATAACGAAATGGCAATGAGAATAAAAATTCTTTATGAATAATTTAAGTATACCGCCGAGGTTTGTTTTTTGAAGAAGAAAATGTTGAACTGTCACCATCTATATAATAGCGTTCGTTGATTCCGAGACAGGAATTAACGTACCTACTACTAAACAATGGCATATATTAGAGACTAGCTGTTGCCAGCGTGTTATAGTTTTCTTGATCACCAGTTACTGATTTATTATGTATAGCTGTTGCCCGCAGCTCCACCTGCGTGATACTTTAGAGCGACATAACTTTTTTATTTATGAACTGATTGAAATAAAACAAACCTTAAATGTTAAGTTGAATAAACCACAACGCATTTTTTTATGGTTATTGATTTCCTGTAGTAGCCGGTGGCCGCAATATACTTGCCTATTACGTGAGAACGTAATAGGAGGCGAATCTATAACGTTTGTTGTGTGGGAGCCCCCTTAAATATTTAAAATTTCTGTTATTTGAGCTGAGTTTACGAAGCTCTTTCTTAGGCGACTCGTGTATTTCGTTCGTGATCGAACTCCTCCTATACGACTGCACCGATCTTTTTGAAATTTGGCACGGTCATAGTGACCATCACCGTGAGTGCATATATCTGAATTCATAAAGATCGGTCCAGTCGTTTAGGAGTTCGACCCGGATCGACAAACTCAGCTCAATTATTGCAACAGCAGAATGTATTGCATACCTAGTTAATATTTGTTTTAATAGAGGATCATCTGTGAAAATTTCAACATTATAACCATCACGGTTCACGAGATACAGCCTGGAGACAGATGGACGGACGGGACAGCGAAGTCTCAGTAATAGGAACCCCGTTTTACCATTTGTACTGAAGTCGCAATCTTTGAAATACATTCGGCATATCGTTTGTAAGTTTAATAACATAAGTATGGGGACGGACGGGCAGATCAGTACGTGCTTAGCCTGTGTTATTAGTTCGCTAATTTTCATATTAGCTTAAATAATATGTTAGGTTAATTGAGAATGCGAGTGACGAGAGTGTGGCGTGCAACTAAATGTACGTTATCGCGTTTAATAATATTATTAGATAGATGTGCTTTTAGGGCAAGTGAATTTTATTTTCCTGTTCATAGTTAAAGGTATTAAATGTGGTTTATATTGACTGCTTCGGTGGCGGGGTCGGTAGTGCATCGGCTTTCGACTCCGGAGTCTCGGATCCAATATTTGTTTGATCCACAAATGTTTGTTTCAGAGTTTGGGTGTTTTCTATGTATGTTATATATGTATGTAGAAACATATAAGTATGTTTATCAGTTGTCTTGAGCACAACCTTATAGCTAAGCTATAAGGTTGTGCTATGGGATTTGGGCTAGATGACGTTGTGTGAGCATGTCCAACAATATTTGGTATTTATTTATTTATTAAAAATAAAAAGAAGTTAAATGGTGTTTATTATTATGGGGAAACGAAAGAAAGTGCCTCGCGTTTCATAACTTAATTAGTATAAATAAAATGTAGATCACTTATTTTTTAATAAATTAAACTAATTGTATTAAAACTATTTATATGGGTCTCACATGATTATATGTAATATTAAGACAATTTTTCTGGGGTGTGGTAACGCTTTAACATGTGATTTGTACCGACTTCAAACCCGAAGCGATCTAAACTTAGCGAGGGAACAAGTTGGTGGCGCGTGTGCTCTTTACTGTATGTTTTGATGCTGCATGCCACCTGTATTGTAATTAGTTTAGCCAATGTACGTGACTATACATTATATAGCTACGTACGAGTACATGGACTAGTTTAATCTCTAAAAATAACGTCTCTTTTATCATTATTAGACTTCGAAAAATGACAGAGAAGAGTAGGTTCTCCAGTTAAGCTCAAACTTGCTATGCTTTCGAGAGTGTAATTTAAAAAATACTTATAATGCCTTGTCTGTCACAGAATCTGTGCGCCACATTCTGCTTGTCCTATGAGCATCGGAAGAGTTTGTCGATAACAAATAATATCGCAGAAAATGTCGACAGTTTTGGAGTTTCCTGGAATATCATGGTTAATGACATACTCTTCCAAGCGTTATGGTAAGGGGGCTTGTGAGTGGATCTCTATACTATCTTCTCTACATACAACTGCACTAGCACGTTTTAAACGTCCCGAGCATTGGTGGATAGCGAGTTAAAGAAATTAAAAGGGTAGTGTACAATACATGAAAGAGAAAAGAAAAATAAAGCTTAGTAAATAATAAAATAAAGATAAGACATAGTAGGATAACAATATAAATGAACTAATAAACTTACCCAGGTAGTAATGATATTATAGGAAAATAAAGAATACTTACATAAATACTTAAAATACACAAAATACATAGACATTCTAAATATTGGTTAGAGAAAGGTAGTAATCATTTAACATATTTTTGAAAGAAGTAAGAGACTGCGCACGTCTGATGTGAAGTGGCAAAGCATTCCACAAACGAACCGCCCAGACCGTGAAAGATTTGTCTACGTAAGTAGACGAGTGTGCTGGCATTTCCATTATCAAATTTTCCGATGACCTCAAAGATCTTGAATGTGTGTCATGAAGAAACCTAAACCGTTCTTTAAGATATTGGGGAGTACGAGGATTGAAGAGTATACTATATTGCAGTGAAAGAATGTGTGTATTTCGGCGAAGGCGAATCGGGAGCCACTTGAGCGTTTTCCGGAACTCAAATACATGATCATACTTGCGTAGGCCAAATATAAATATAATACAGACATTTTAAAGGCGCTCAAGCTTATCAAGGTGCTCCTCCGTGAGGTCAAGATAGCTGACGTCGGCATAATCAAGAAGTGGGAGCAATAGACACTGTGCCAGCGTAACTTTAGTAGCTGTTGGAAGGAGATTTCGCAGCCAGCGCAGTGAGCCATTTGGTGCAAAGATTTTGCGTCCAACCTCCTGCACTTGGCGATCCCAAGACATCGTACTATCCAAGTAAATACCCAAGTTCTTTACACTGTTGTTTACTTCGATTGGAGTTCCGTTGAAGATAACTTGGGGCAACTGTGACAAGTCGATACGTGACATCATCCTAGGGCCGCCTATTAGAATCACCTGGGTCTTTGCGGGGTTCACTTGAAGCCCATGTCGAATGCTCCAATCACATATTATCTCCAAATCCAGGTTGCTCGTAGTAAAGTGGCGCTTGTGTGTAAATTCGGAGATCATCTGCATAAAGGTGGTAGGATGAAACTAATTGTGCAGAGATACAATTTATAAAAATTGTGAAGAAAAGTGGAGATAGAACGCCACCCTGCGGCACACCGACAGTAACATCAGTCCAGGAAGAAAAAGTGTCTTCAATGCGTACACGTTACCGGCGGTTTATAATGTCTTCTAGTAAGCGAAATTAGTGCAATTATATAAAAATTCAACATCTTACCCCATTGTTTTATCATTTGACTTTTTTTTTTTTTTTTTTTTTTTAATATTTAGGTCGACAAATTGACGCCACTCGCCTGATGGTAAGCTGAGGCGACGCCTGGCAACGCCTTTCGCCAGGTAACGCCTGATTCCATTCAGTATTAAAAGCGTTGCTAAAATCAAGAAGTGACAGTAATGTGACTTTTCCTTGGTCCATACCAAATTTTATGTCCTCAGTGACATTAACTAAGGCGGTAGCGGTACTGTGGCTGGGACGGAAGCCAGATTGGAAGGAATTAAGTAGTGAGTTTATGGAGAGGAAGGAAGTAAGCAAGGGTGTGAACTAGGCGCTCAAGTACTTTAGAGAGAAAAGGTAGTATAGAAATAGGGCGAAAGTGGGAATACGTGGTAGGATTATGGTTTTTAGGAAGTGGGATAACTTGTGCTTCCTTCCAAACTGCAGGAAAGAAGCTGGAGGAGATAGAGAAGTTTAAGATGTGAGTAATGATAGGAAGAATTCGGGTAAGAATAATAATGATCATGTTCCGGCTGACACGGTCGCCACCAACCGCGTTAGATGTAATGGACATAACCAGAATTTATAGCCTTATATGTATACGTAGGTACTAATATCTTTATAGGCCTATTGCAATGTAGTAAATAACCTTCTAATATTTAACTTTAAATCCTATAAGCCACTATTGTGAGTTCTTCTAATGTGCACGAAAAGACAGAACCATTGTAATATCGAGCGAAACTATAGCCATTTGATGGGAATTTTGATAAATGTTTTTGGCTAGGATGTCGGTCTGAGTTCAAAACATGTATAATTAATACAGTTTTAGCTCAATTAGTGTGCAAAAGGGCTCATTTCTTATTGAATCCCTTAGTACTGAACTCGATTGTATACAATACATCAAACATCATTATATTTCTAATCAAAGTAACAAAATAACACTGTGTACACATGTACGCCTTCAGTTACAACAAACAGAAACATATTTGAGACTCCATTACATACAACGTGAGCAATTAAATATTCACAAAGGCCTCGGCTTCCCTCAGCCGGGGTTTGAACCTCGACCATTATGTGTAAAGGTGATTCAATGTGCCTTAAAATACACGTATGCTTTTATTATTGAATGTACGGAACATGATTATTAATACCTGTAATTTTTTTAGGGCCAAAATAGCAATGGAAAGGAATATGCTTGGCGTGTCACATCGTGATCGAATTCATAACGAAGAGATCCGAAGGAAGACCAGGGTCACCGACATAACCCAAAGAGTCGCCAAGCTCAAGTGGTAGTGGGCAGGACACATCGTTCGTAGAACCGATGGCCGATAGGGCCAAAAAGTCCTCGAGTGGCGACCGCGTAGTGGGAGACGCAGCGTGGGTAGTCCTGTCACAAGGTGGACTGAAGACATCGTAAAGGTCGCGGGAAGCCACTGGATGCGGAAAGTGCAGGACCGAACGTTGTGGCGTTCGTTGGGGGAGGCCTACGCCCAGCAGTGGGTGATGATGAGTCCAGATTTAAGATTAAGTTAAAAACAACTTAAAGTTTTGAAATAATTGATTGAAAGCGTTGGTAGTTTTTGGATATACATCTACGCAATTAAATAACTTTTTATGCTGTCGATTGATGGTAGGTTCTTGGTGGAACTTGCTACACATAAGTATTGGATAAAACACTATTGTACTTTTCCACTGTGCACTTCTGAGCGAGATGTGATATTAAAGTGTTATTAAAGGCTTTGATGATGCCGTGTGGCGAAACCAGTCAGTACAAAATATATTCCAATATAAGTAATAGTGTGTGCAAATAAACAAAATTGAATTGTCTGTTTGTTATTCAAATTAACAGAGTTTCACTTAAATTAAATGCGTATGAAACTATAGGTATAACTACTTAATAAACGTAGTTATGAAGAACAAACGGACAGGTTTTGGGTGCAAAGGGGCCCTTCTTACATCTATCGGGCCCCAGCGACCTCACCTGCTAGTGGCGCACCTGCTGATTAACGGACGAGTTTCGTATATTACGGTACCCATGTGGTGGCTTCGGCCCCTACGTGGATACCAGGTGGTACAACAGTGTTGGTCCGGGGGGTACCACCGTGCAGCTGTGCTAAAGCCCCCTAAGTCACCCAGCTCGGGCTGGGTTGCGTTAGGGGTTCAGCAGCTGCACTGCTGGGCCCAGGGCGATGTATGGTGCGGCAGGCAGGGGTCCAGTGGGGGCGAAGCGGAGTCTAGTGTGGGTGGTGTGGGTCGATTCGCCGGCCAGGGAGACCCTTAGCAACGGCGTTGCCGCGGCCGCCCGCAACATAGTCATGGGGCCCGCCTGGGACCAACCACCCCAGGAGGCAGCCCCACATGTTGCGCATAATCCTGATGTGGGGTCACCGCTCCGGGTGGTAACCGGTGTGGGGTAGCGGCGGCCTTGCATCAGGGGGGTTTGGGAGCCCTTCCGTCCGTCGGGTCGGCTCCGACCTAGCCACACGGTTCTAGACGAAGCTAGCCTCTGCACTTTGTCACTTACTGCCGCACCAAATAACGCCCTGTCTTCACGCTTCCCTATATCTCATCATGACAGTGCAACAAAGTTATAAACGGTACACAGCGGCCTCTAGAAACCCCACAAAGTCGATTCCTTTTGAGGTGGAGTTTCATGCGAACCTCGATACCGTCCACCATCACCTAGAGACGGCACGGCCTTCTGTGATGTTCCTTACGGAGACACAGATACGCCGCCCTGACGACACGTCTTACCTCAGTTACCCGGGTTATGTCATTAAGGAACAATTCCGCCACAAAGCCGGAGTGTGCGTGTTCATTAGGGCGGATGTCTGCTGCCGCCGGTTGCGCTGTCTAGAGAACCCCTTCTACTCCGTCCTTTGGCTGCACGTGGATCAAGGCTCTATGAGCCAGATATACATGTGCGTCTACCGCTCCCACACAGGGGACACTGGGACAACAAGGCTTTTCGAATACCTCAGCGAAATGGCTGACGATGCGCAGGTGCGGTTCCTGAACGCTGACCTGGTTTTCCTGGGGGACTTTAACGGTCATCACGTTGAGTGGCTGGGGTCCCTTAGGACCGATCATGCGGGACGATCCGCCCATGCATTCGCTCTCTCCCACGGGCTGACCCAGATGGTACAGGGGATCACCCGGATACCTGACAGGTCAGACCACACGCCCACCTTGCTGGATCTACTGCTGACGAGTCGCCCAGCCGAGTACAGTGTGTCGGTACGCGCCCCACTGGGCACTTCCGACCACTGTGTGGTGCACGCCAGCTTCCAAGTGCCACCGCCTGCTCGTGCTGAGCAAATGACTCGACGACTATGGCACTACTCGTCGGCAGACTGGGACGGTCACCGCGATTACTTGGCGTCCGTCCCGTGAAGCCAGCGCTGCTTTGTAGGGAAGGCACCTTCGGATAGCGCTGCTGCCGTTGCTGACGAGATCAGTCTAGGGATAGAATATTATATCCCTTTCACCGATGTCGCCAGCATCCGCAAAGCTCGCCCCTGGTTAGGGCGTGAATGTGCCGAGGCTGTCCAGAAAAAACAGTCGGCATATCGCGGCTGGGTCAGGGCTCGGGCGGCACGTAACCCGAACGTGAACCGCCTCAAAGCAGCGTACAATAGGGCCACTAGCTTTAGCAAGAGGGCCTTCAAGAGAGCGGATGACCAGCGCGTCGCGCGGCTTGGTCAGGAGCTCACATCCCACCCCACGGGCAGCCGTGGATACTGGCAACTGGCCAAAGCCGTACAGTCTAATTTTTGCCAACCCTCGCTGCCACCACTGCGTTTTCCTGATGGATCACTGGCTCACAAAGCCCAAGAGAAGGCGGACATACTCGCAGACCTTTTTGCGGCTAATTCCCGCGTCGATGACCGTGGCCTGTGGCCACACTATGCCTGATATTGTTATCAGGCAATGTGATGTACGAGCAGTGCTGCGGTCGCTCGACACGCGGAAAGCCAGTGGCCCTGACGGCATTCCGGCGGTGGTGTTACGAATATGTGCTGCTGAGTTGTCTCCAGTACTAACGCGTCTGTACCCCCTGTCATACTCTACAGGGCTCGTGCCGGAGGTCTGGAAAGAGGCGAACGTACAACCGATCCCCAAGAAAGGGGATCGCTCCGATCCAGGCAACTATCGACCCATAGCTGTCACCTCAGTCATTTGCAAGGTGCTTGAGCTCCTTATCAATAAGCAGCTCATGCGATAACTGGAGGATCACTCGCTAATCAATGATCGGCAATATGGCTTCAGGCCAAAACGATCAACGGGTGACCTCCTGGCATTCGTCACGCATGTATGGGGTGAGGCTATGGAAAAGTACGGCGAGTCCTTGGCTATTAGCCTGGACATCGCCAAAGCTTTCGATAGCGTCTGGCATGCTTCGCTCCTTTCCAAGCTTCCGGCATATGGTCTACCTCCTCAACTGTGCAGCTGGATTGCCAGCTTTTTAAACGAGCGCCGAGTGCGGGTCCTCTGCGATGGCCAGGCTTCTCGCTTCTTGCAAGTGAATGCCGGGGTACCGCAGGGGTCCGTACTATCACCAACTCTCTTTCTTCTGCATATCAATGATATGCTATCCCTCGGGAACATTCATTGCTATGCAGATGACAGCACACTGCACGGGAGTTACTCGGTTCGTCCGACGACGGGGCGATCTGAGATTGAGGAGGAGAGATGACGACTCGTGGCTGATCTCGACCGTAACCTCGACAGTATCTCCCAATGGGGTGCCGAGAACTTGGTCGAGTTCAATGCCCGCAAAACACAGGCGTGTGCATTTACAGCAAAAAAATCCCCTTTCCTTCCCCTACCCACTCTTCAGAATGCAACATTACCAATGAAGGATAATCTAGACATCCTTGGCATAGACGTACGTCGAGAGCTCAATAACACTAAATACATTGAGAGATGTATTGGGCTTGCTTCGCGGAAACTAGGAATACTGAACAAGGTAAAACGATTCTTTACACCGCACCAGAGGTGTCTGCTGTACAAAACGCAGATTAGACCCTGCGTCGAATACTGCTCTCACCTCTGGGACGGCTCCGCGAAGTATTTGCTGAACGCACTCGACGCTATGCAGCGACGCGCTGTTCGCATTATAGATTGTCCGGAGGTAACGGGAAGCCTTGAGCCGCTAGCCCAGCGCCGAACAATTGCTTCCTTGGCCGCGTTCTACCGTATTTACCACGGTGAGTGTTCTGAAGAGCTCTTCAATCTGATCCCACCCTCTTCCTTCCGATCCCGAACAACGCGTGCCGGGCAGAGATGTCACTCTCGTACCGTGGAAACCGTCTTCGCGAGAACTGAGTATTTTAAACGTTCGTTTCTCTGCCGAACGATGGTGGCTTGGAATGCCCTGCCCGCGCACGTGTTTCCTCCAACATATAACCCTGGGTTCTTTAAGCGAAGCGTGAAGAGGCACATTACTGGGTCGTCAAGTTGAGGGTCACTCTCTATATTCCTGTGTACTTGCCCACAATCGCCAGATGTCGCCACAGCTTACCATCAGGCAGGTGGCGTCAATTTGTCGACCTAAATATAAAAAAATAAAAAATAAAAAAAAAATTAAAAACAAAAAATTTGACTGGACCGATTTAACGGGACTTTTACATAAGCCTCTTTTTAGATTGATTGAGAAAAACTATAATGTGGATTTATCTATACTACTATTATAAATAGGTTTCCCCAGCTGGCTCGGGCCAGCTCGGCGGGATGTGTCGTGCGGTGTTCCACAGGGGTCGGTCCGGTGGCCGCTTCTGTGGAACATCGGCTACGACTGGGTGCTGCGGGGTGCGTTGCCTGAGGGCGTCGGCGTAACTTGCTACGCCGATGAACCCTCGTCACGGCGCGGGGTGCAACGTACTAGGAGGCAGCACTCAAGGTCACGACGGGTGTTGCTCAAGTCGTGGGTCGGATACGGCGGCTGGGACTGGAGGTGGCCTTGCACAAGTCCGAGGTTGTGTGTTTTCACAGACCTCGGAACGGTCCACCTGAAGGTTCCAGCATAAATGTGGGAGGCGTTAGCATCGGCATCAAGCCCTCAATGAAGTATCGTACTAGATAGCCGATGGAACTTCGGACCACATTTCCGAAGTTTGGTCCCCAAAGTGACACAGGCATCGGTCGCGCTTTGGCGACTGATGCCCAACCTAAAGGGACCCAACGCTTCCTGCAGGAGACTGTACCTGGGGATCGTGCGGAGTATGGCCCTATACGGGGCTCCCGTATGGGTGGCGAAGTTGAGCCAACAACTCAATGCTTCTTAACAGACCGTTGAAGACCTTGGCCGTCAAAACAATAAGGGGCTACCGCACGATCTCCGGAGAGGCTGCATGTCTCCTAGTCGGGACCCCTACATGGGACCTGTAAGCGAGAGCCCTTGCGTCATTGTTCGAATGGCGCAAGGAGGTGCTGGAGTGGGACCACAGGCCTGCGTCTCGAGAAATCCCAACTCCGCCAGGATATCATGGAGTCATGGAGGGTGCGACTTGAGCAACCCAAGTGGGGTACCACTATCATCGCGGCGGTAAGACCGATCATGGACGATTGGCTGCAGAGGCAGCATGGTGACCTCATGTATCGTGCGACGCAGATCGTTACCGGGCATGGATGCTTCGGTAGCTATCTGTTTCGCATCCGTCGTGAGATCACACCCCGGTGTCAACACTGCGAGGTTTCCGACGACGACACCGCACTCCACACGTTGGTGGAGTGCTCAGCGTGGGCGAGTCAGCGCCGGGACCTCGTAGTGGGTCTGGGCGTGGATACCCTCTCGCTGGTGACCATGCTTCAAGCCATGGTCTCCAGCGGAAGTAGGTGGAACGCGGCCGTGTCCTTCTGCGAGCAAGTCATGCTCGCGAAGGAGGCGGCCGAGAGGGAGAAGGAGCGTACCCTCCCCGCCGAGTTCCGTAGTCAGCGGTAAGGGCGCCGCAGACTCATCTACGCCCAAGACCATCGACCTCCATGATCGGGGCCTGAGGACGGCGGGATCGCCACTCGTCGTCCTTACAGAAGCAGGCTAGAAGGGTTGCGTGCTGCGGGGCCTTTGCCTCATAGCACGCAACCAGATTCACTCACTGACGCGGGATAAAACCCAACCCCAACGACGCGGGATTCTCATCCCGACCAAACCCCCGCAGAGACCACAGAGGTGGTCAAAGTCCGCCGGGCGCCACTGGAAATACGTTCTGCCTGTATCCAGAGATGCCCGGCAACGGACGTTAGAGCGGCCTTGGGCCGCGGAACTAAAAAAAAACTATTATAAAGAGGAAAGATTTGTATGTTTGTAATGAATAAACTCAAAAACTACAGTACCGATTTCAAAAATTCTTTTACCATTGGAAAGCTACATTCACCCTGAGTAACATAGGCTACTTTTTATCCCGGTAATGTGTTCCCACGGGAACCGAAAACGAGTAAACTAAAACACGCGGGCGGAGCTGTGGCGGTCAGCTAGTAGCTTATATTTGGGTTGCTCTATCACGGTTTAACCACAGAACATATCTACTACCAACATAGATCTACTATCATCATAGAAAACCGGGAAAACTTACAGCCCAAGCCAGGGCGTCAGCCAGTTAAAATATTATTATGAACGTTCTGTATGATTCTTGTTCTGTAACAACCCTCGCCATTAATTTTATAGCCATGGCACCTCTATTACACGTGCCACCTTATCGGCAAAGCGACATAAACCTTAAAAACTTAAATTTGCGGAAGCACGTTTCGAACTTGTAACATTAAATGCTGGAAGTTAAATTAGTAACAAAATAATTTGGCAGTTATTATTCGTTATTAGGGACACGCTATCGACTTCCGTGTTTGTTTGTTTTACCGTAAAATTATACATTTCAATGACAAAATAATACGACATTTTGTGAACCCTTATGTGATAAAATCATGATGTCCTTTCGACAGAGAGATCAAAGTATTATCTAGGATTTATTATATTAAATTTGAATCGTATATTGATATAATCAGAATTATTTTGGCCATAGAGATTTAACTGGTCTCTGTTGTCCATAAGATTGACCTAAAAATGTATGTGTTTTGATTGATGTCAATCAAAACACTGAAAGAATGCAGCTTCCTTAGAAACAGATGTTAGTAATTTAGATCAAATTATAAATTGTCCTTTGGTAACAAAATTAATAAATAAATTCTTGCACATCAAATTGTAAAGATCTCTCCGCAATTCACTAAACGAAGTCATCCTTTTCCTGTATCATATTTATTGATTTACAGAAAATGTACTTACTGGTGATCAAATCCGTAATAATAAATTCTTGTGAAACTTTGAATGTGTCACAAATGTAATAATGACGAGATAAAAGGTATCACAACTTAAACAACTTGAATCGCAATTTCTCTTTGAATCACGATTTATAAAAGAGTATGTATCGTAATAGCAAATGCGAGTACACCATCCATTAAACACACATTACAGCATCTTTGAAATGCTGTTTGAACAAAAACCTTTAAACATCAAAGATACACCTAAAATTATTATTTTTGCTAAAGCAATTTGTGATACAAGGGGATGATACTGAGATATGTTACTGTGAGAAAATAATTTAGGTCATTGTAAGCGATGACTGGATTTCATGAATTATTAAAAAATAATAACTAGTTGAATATTGATTGTATTTTTAGGGTTCCGTACCCAAAGGGTCCGTCCGTCCGTCTGTCTTGGACTGTATCGTTGAATGTATTTTTGTTGCCAAGGGAATATCCCGGTGGTGGATCAAGTCCGCCCCGAGACTATCGTTTTGCGATTCATACTATTATGTTATTCGAATATTTCAAAAATATCCTTGGTGTGTAGACTGCACTCGGCCTCTAAGGGCATAGGTACCTAGAACAATAATTAAATACTTAGTATCAAATTCGATATGGATCTAAGTAACCCAGTTTTGTTAAACCTAGTTTAATAACTAACTATTTTTTTACAGTTTTATTAACTTTATTTACTGGTATAGGAAATACAACGGGTGAAATTATATACATATCAATTTCTCGTAGAAGGCAATAATATCTGAATTTCCCCCTTTCAGAATAATCTACACATTGCTTCCCATATCAAATATTTTTTGACATTCGTCAAATAAATGTCAACAAATAACATTACTCAATACATGGATCCTTTACAAAATCAACTATTCTTTGACATGTCTGCGACTGACACACTGAACACAAAGGTTGATAAGGAAAAATATTGGAAATTTAAGTAATGACGTAGTAGCAATATAATAGCATCGGTAACGAGCCTCCTTGATACATTTATACAGGGAAATTGGGGTCGATAAAAGTATACGGGGAAGAAAGTTTCATACAAAGTTAATAAAGTACGTAAATGACAGCGATGAAAGTAATAGTCACATTTTCAGATTATTTGTAGTTCATCGGGTTCATCGGGTATGTATGAAAGTGTTTTTATTACGGTTTTCATATAAAGTTACCTAGTAAATGTGGTCAGACAACATTAGATAGATAGGGTCTTTTATTCATATGGTTCGACAAAAAGAAATTCTTAATTTGAATTCTGATATCTGTGTTTTTTTTAAGAAAAGTTTATTTCATGTTGATGATTATTGAGAAATCATTCCACTTGCTATTCAATTTAGTACGAATATCAAGGAATAAAAAAAAATATACAAATAAAATGAACCCTACCCCAAAAGCTAGTCATATATTTTAACTATAGAACAACCCGTACGTTTGATGTTCATACAAACGCTTTTATTTCGTTCTCTGTCGTTATCCCGTAGCTAAAAAGTGTGATACATGGTAAACGGCCTTAACAGCTATATCGGAATCCAGGGTCTGCATGTGTACCTGGCCGTAATCATGTGTGGTATCGGTGTTGTATGTTATAAGAGACAGCGATTATAATCAATTATAATTTTATTTGTGTGGAGGAATAGGTTGATGTGTTTCTTCAACACCTCAGCTATTGAAGTAATATTTATGTATTAGGTCTATACCCTGTAATAACAATGTGTGCTTAGTAAATATATTTAATATATATTAATATATATTTACTAAGCACACATTATTCTATTTAGCAACATTCTCCAATTCGAAATTTTTACAACATAATGCAAGATTAACTTAAATGATGTTGATACTACGTCTCTGTTTCACTAGATGACGTTGAATGTTAACAAACATTCAACGTCATCTAGTGAAAAAGAGTAATGTAAATATATTTAATAATACTAAAAAATAATAAATATTTTTAGATATTCTCACACCAACGTCATCTAGCCCAAATTAAGCTGATTTATGCTAGTGCTATGGGTATTTAATATATTTATAAACACATAAACATTATGCATAGAAAACACCCAAACTCTGAAACAAACATTTTGTGGATCACACAAATATTTGATTCGACCCGGAATCGAACCCGGGGACTCAGGGACGGCAGTCGCATACTCTTACCACCGCACCATCGAGTATTTTTTTCTATAAAACTTTATTTTCAAGACTTGATGATGCCATTAGAATTCTCATTTCTTAATTCGACCCAAAATAAAAAGTATCTCAAGAAAACATAATTTTGATGAAATGCGTATATCTAAATTGCTATTCAAAAATTAAAATATTTATTATTATTCTACAAGCCGCTGATCTTCTATGAACTAAATCCCAATAAAAGCCCAACCAAAATGGGCTCTCACAGTTTTCAGCACACATTTGAATGCAAACAGCTTTATTTAGATAACTACCCCGATTTTATCTTCCTATATTTCATGTTCAGTCTACTTGTACGTGCTAGCCTATTTCAATTTAATTTTATCACAAAAATAACGGCTTCCGTAAAATTAGTTACTTTTTATCATATTCTTGAGTAGATCCTTCAGTAATTGCATCATGTTACGAGCAGTAACAGGACAGGTTGGATCACCGATGTGGCCATCGGCATAGGCACTTCCGGTTTTAGTCTAAAAGAGGACACTGGTTTTTAAATAGATAATAATGTAATTAGCCAAAAATAATAGCCTTGCGTTTGTGGTAAATTTATACTAATATTATAAAGCAGAAGAGTTTGGTTTGTTTATTTGTTTGAACGCGCTAATCTCAGGAAGTGCTAGTTCGATTTGAAGAAAAAAACAGTTTTAGCGGGTGGTATATTTATCGATGAAGCTTAAGGCCGATACCTCACCGAGACGCCATGGCGACGTGGCCAGCGACGTCGCCAACTAGTTCTCATTGAGATATATGACGGCTAACTCACTTGGCGACCGACTGGCAACGTCGCCAGTCGGTCGCCAAGTGTCATATATCTCAATGAGAACTAGTTGGCGACGTCGCTGGCCACGTCGCCATGGCGTCTCGGTGAGGTATCGGCCTAATGCACGGATATCAGCATTTTATACTAAACATTTACATTTTAAACTACCTAAGCTATTAATTTGTGTTAAGTACTTACGTAATTAACATTAATAATTCTTTAAATTCCCACAGCCGCACTACCTATGTTACGACGTCGCTGGCCACGTCGCCATGGCGTCTCGGTGAGGTATCGGCCTAAGGGTATATAACACCACGCTACGGATTAATAGGAGCGGAGAGAATTTCAAAAACGGGGATTTTTTTTTGAGAACTCCTTCGTGTGTTCATTGTTGTTGTAAATATATGTCTATCTTTTAAGGTTAACTCACTATAACATAAAACAGCGAATCAAAGTCACTCTAGAATAATTATTTGCGAAGCTAGATGTTATTACGGGCGACGGGTCAAACTAAGGTCCAAATCCGTATAATGTAAGTATATGTATATAATATCAACACTTCTATCAAATTGTTTAACTGCAGGTACTCTTTTGCCCTATATCCAATACAGCTGGTACAAATAAAATGATATTTTATCTTAATTAATTCCAACCCAAATGACCATTCAAATACGTGGCTCAGGACTCGAACCCTGACCGATCCGTAATTAATTTCGCCGTGAACATTGACAAACGGATCGGTCCGAATAAATCTACGGAGTATATTATTACGAGTTTGTCCCTTTTCCCTTCGTTCATCTGTAGGTATGTTTTATATGGAAGTATTAAATACAACGTAAGTACGTTCTTGTTTAAATAAATAAATGAATTGCCTCATTAAATAGCAGTACAGTAAGTAAGTTGCAGAGGAAAAACTTACTAATTTTATTTTATGAGTAGCTAGTCCGTCGCCGGGTGTTACATACAATTCCTTCTCTCTTCTGAAAGTCTCGTTTAAATCAGTCTGGAATGATTTCAGGCTAATCTTTGAAACGTTTCAAACAGTAGCTGAACTCAACAAACATACTTTGTGCCGTGTAAGTTTTCGAAATATAATTTGTGAAATGCTGTTAATTTGGAAATACAAGCTGAAATTTAAATTTTATGAAGACAATGTTACATAACATTGAAAACGAACAATCAAAGGCAAGTGTTACTAAGCATGCAGATAAAATAGCTTTTTATTTACTGATTACATAGTTAGGTAATCAAATGTATGAAAATTAATCACAAATTGTGATATCAATTTGATAATAACTATGATAGTTAGATACTATGAAATGAACCGCTTAGAGATTGAAAATAAGCGATCAATATCGAGGGTTTCTACAAAATTGAGACAACCAAGGGTAGCGTCATTATTGCAGTAAGATTAATTCGTGTCACTATCCTGTGTTGTATTTCTGCAACACCAACTGTAACAGTGAGTGACCTTCAGAATGCAACATTAGGTTTTAAGTTCTTAACCTAGGTGTAGTCCGGCCGTCTTTGAAAACCAGCGCGGTCTACACCACCACGCAGATAGCAATCGCTGAGAGACGGCCACCGACCGTTTATTCCTCAATATTTGTGTGTGTTGATTTTTGGGTTCTCTACTTTACACTACACATTACAAAACAGTCCTCCGTCTATCCATTCTCGATGATGGATGTAGGCTACTTTTTGTCCCGAGAATGTGTTCCCACGGGAATTAGGAACCATAAAACTGACCCTGGGAGAGTCCTCTAGTTTACAATAAGTCAATAACTCAAGTGTGACTGAAGCGTTGTAAATCCAAAACATATATTGGGAAAGTATCAAAAAGCGTACAAAATAAGGTTTATTTTATTTATTTTTCCCATTATTCTTTTCACTCTTACAATGTGTGAGAGTAGACATTATTTCAAGCAGCTCTATTTTTTTCTATCATCGTCTTTACAAATTCTTCGTTTAGCTTTAAGCCTGGTTCATTAATCTTCTTAAACCATGATTCTTCCTTCAAAGCGTTAAGCCAACCATGTATTTTCTCAAATTTTTTATCAATCGGCATAAACACATTCATAGTAGACACAGTGGCCACACATGAGACATCAGCTAAGGTAAAACTATCACAAGCAATGAATTTAGTCTTCTGTAAATACCTTTCTACAATTTCATAAGCTTCTTTTAAAATTGCAAAGGGCTCCTCATTTATTTCTGGACCTTTTTCTTGAATTAAAGATTGTAAAATTGCTTTGCCACATGGAAACAATATAGTTGCATCGAGGAACAGACGATGATGGATTGTAGCTCTCAAAGCCAGGTCACTAGGGTATAATTCAGCTCGTTTGTCCGCTCCATATTTTGAAACAAGATATGTTATGATTGCATGACTGTCTGCTAACACAAAATCACCATCTTCTAGCAAAGGGACAGTGTGCTGTGGATTTTTCTCAAGATATTCAGGAGTCATGTTTTCCCCAGCCATCACGTTCAGATCTCTGGCTTCATATTTCAGTTTCAGGATGTCTGCTATCATAAGAACCGTTCTGGCAGGAGGGCTCAGATCTATCTTATATATGATGATCGGCATGTTGGCTGGATGAAGAGTTTTTAGTCACTGACTGTAGCCAACAATTGTAAACGGCTTATCACAACGTTATCGCGATTAGATTCAAAAAGTTAGACGATACGATTATCAATTTCAGAGATTGTTACATAACACAGTGCATTCTAGTCATCGTATTGTATAATTAGGTACTTACCTTTCAATGTACTTTTTGATACAAGTACAAATATATTAGTAATTATAATAGTCTCAAGTTTGATAGTGTCAAATACGGGCTTATTCCACTTTTCCCCGTTGACAATCCCCGTTGATGGGGATTAGTGAACTTTTTGTTCACTATTCCCCGTTAACGCAAACATTTTATTTGTCGGCGGGCTGCTACACTTCAAAACAAATAGGGAACGGAAACATGTGTCCGGAATAACCTCAAAATCAAATCAGATTTGTTTATTGTGATTGGGTAATAAATCGCGTTTAAAAACATTAGAGTAACGGATTAATATTGCTTATAATTAGATACAGATTATTTTTGATGTATTCTGTTTGTAAGAGAGCTGCATTTCTGATGTGAAAACATGTGGTCATTGTTATATCACGTGTTAACATTAAAAATAGATTCACACATGCTAATAGCTTTTAAAATAAATTTAAAATGTTCTGATTGTCAAATTGTAACATTTTGTAATGTAAAAACTATTTTATTGTGCAAGGAATGGTGTTTTGTTCAAATGAATGACTCACACAGTTTTGCTATAAAAGGCCGAGCGCACGCTCAATCGAGTCATTCTCGCTTGAGCCTTCGTAGTGATCGGACCTCCTCAAAAGTTCGAGAATAAATGCAAGAAAGTATTACTTGTGTTTACTTGGATCATCGAAGATGAGCGATAGCCTTGACCATGGAAGTTGTGACGCCAGCAATGCTGGTGTCACGCTTTTTAAAAATAAATACGGAGACCCTCCTCTGTCATATTTAATGAGGATTA
The DNA here is from genome assembly GCA_963556515.1 of Nudaria mundana. Taxonomy (NCBI): domain Eukaryota; kingdom Metazoa; phylum Arthropoda; class Insecta; order Lepidoptera; family Erebidae; genus Nudaria; species Nudaria mundana. Next base: position 19,458,354 of record OY748301.1, read on the forward strand.
GTGAACTAAAAAGTTCAATAATCCCCATTAGGTATGTTAATAATAAAATAATAAAAATGAATCATCTATTTTTTATCTTTTATAATGTAAGGACTGAATTATTGATTATTATTATAATCAAATTAGAAAGTTATATTTTTTTAATAGTACATTTCAAATTAATAATTGTAACTATCTGTGATTTTAATAGGTCATCATCAGCCCACATCAGTCCACTGCTGGACATAGGCCTCTCCAATAACACGCCACACCCTCCGATCTTGGGTCAATTTCATCCACCCAACGCCCGCAATACGACTAATGTCGTCGCTCCACCGAGCCTCGGGGCGTCCCACGCTACGCTGGCCGATTCGTAGTCTCCACTCCAGAACCTGCTTGGTCCAGCGGTTGTCGGTTCTGCGACAGATATGACCAGTCTATTGCCACTTTAGCTTGCATATGCGCTGGGCTATGTCGGTGCCACCAGTTCTCTGACGGATTACCTCGTTGCGAATGCAATCCCTCAGAGACACTCCAAGCATAGCCCTTTCCATGGCATGCTGTGCGATATGCAGTTTGTGGACCAGTTTCACTGTTAGTGTCCACGTCTCGGCCCTGTAGGTCATGACCGGCAGGACGTATTGTTCTTAGACTTTTGTCTTGAGGCTCTGCGGGATGGGTGATGTTACTTGACGTAGCTGAGATCTGTTTTTTTACATAACATCCGTACTTTATTAGTTATATTTTCTTATAATAAAAGCTCTGTGATTTTGTCAAAGAAACAGAGCTAATGCATCTAGCGAATACCTATGTACTGATTTTATTAAAAGGTTAGGTTAGGCGTAAATTTAATTTAATTTGATTATAAAAATAATCAATAATTCAGTCCTTACCTTATAAAAAATAGATGATTCATTTATAATATTTTATTTTGAACATACCTAATGGGGATTATTGAACTTTTTAGTTCACTAATCCCCATTAAATAAAATTTCTGCGTTAACGGGGAATAGTGAACAAAAAGTTCACTAATCCCCATCAACGGGGATTGCCAACGGGGAAAAGTGGAATAAGCCCAAATACGGATACATTATTTTTCAAGTTCAGTGTGATTATGTGAATCTGAGTAGGTGGTTTCATAAATTTAAAAAGGTTAAATTGACACAAAAACCGACTTTAAATTTACAAATTGAAATAGAACCACATGGGAAGCAGTAGCTTTCCATTAAAAATAAATTCAAAGTGAGTTCACCCGATCGAAAGATAGGTAGACCTATAAGCCTATGAGGTAACAAATACAAAAAAAATGTGGAATTGAGAGCACCTACTTCTTATTTTGAAGTCGGTCAAACATAATTCCAACAACAAAATCACAAGTTAAATTCACCTATCCTTGTAACCTTTATAATTGCAAAGATTTATTATCATATTTTCTTTGAAATTATTGGAAAGGCGCCTGTAACAAATCTATTTTTCTCTACAAAAGTTGTAAAATACGAGAGACTCAATAAAAGGGATGTTTTTATCCCGATACTGGCATTCTTTGTGATATTTTTAGAAACAAAAACCCCTAAAGGGAAAATCCTCAGGGAAAATCTAGTTGTCTATAAGTCAGGTGACCATAATATACTTGCCTACAGTATATTTTCTGTGAATAAGTGTGCTGACCCAAGAATAAAGAGGTTCTGAAATGGTCTATTTTCAGTTATAAGCCTGTGATGGATACATCTGATACGTTTTTTTTCGATCCGGCGACTTTAAGTATTCTTGCCAAAGTCTGACAGAGAGCGCTCGAACTGCAGAGACTCTATTTAGTGGTATGTATCATCTGTCCTGGTTGTAGGAGTTTTAGTTTAAATTACAGAGTGGTTTTAGTCCAAGACGCCCAGGACTTTAATTGGCTGTGCCATAGCAGCTGGCACGTAAGATTTTGTTGCCTTTAATCAACATAGCATCGGAAGGGTTCCATTTTTTTTTTCAAAATTACTATAAAGCTGCTACTTTTTATTAAATTCATTCGGCCATTTTGGACATAACCTATAAATGTGCCCGGTGACGGCAATAGGCTTGCCCCCTATTACGTGGGACTAAAATACTGGCAAATTGTGGGTGTGTACTTCACCTCTGCCTACCCCTTCGGGGATATAGGCGTCTATGTATGTATGTGTGGTTTTGCATATTCAGCATATTACGCATATTACGTGGGACTGACAAAATTACCAGCAAAGTGCGGGTGTGTAATGCACATGTTAGATACGCGTGACGTATATCTGTCTGTCCATTCAAGTAGGTCACAGAGTAACGTCGATTCTACATTTAATGCCAAATTCATAAAGCCTGTGTGAAAGGAACCTGGCAATAAAAACTCCCAACCACTCTTATCTAATAACGTTTGATTTCCAATGTATAGGTACTTTAAAGCCTTGTCTGTGTGTTAACTGTGTGTGTGTGTGATGGACTGTGAAAATAAATAAAAATGATGGTCACACTACTTATAAGTAACAAATATATCGTCCCACCTTTCTTTGTTTTTCGCACAAACTCGGCCGTTGGGCTGAGTTATCGGTATCTTACCTCACAACATCTCCGCATCCCCTCCACCCCTCGCATGTTCCTCTCTGCCCCCATCATCCCTGGTCATTTGTCATGCTTGCAGTTATACTATATTTGTTATTGATTGTTATTATTGGGACATCCTTATTTTTGTAAGTAGGTCGATGTAGGAGAAAAAAATTGCAGTAGATGTATAATATCCAGTGTCGATGGTATATTTAGTATTCTCTGACTTTATTGAGTAAGTAGTAAAAAACCACACGCAAACAAAATCACAATATCTTTATTATCTAAGGGGTAGTCACAGAGGCATCCATCACTGTTCGTCCTACTTAATACAGGGCCAGGTACGGTTGGGGCAAGCCTACTGCTGATAAATATTTTTGAACATTCTCATACCGCGTCATCTAGCCCAAATTAAGCTAATATAAGCTTGTGCTATGGAATCTAGACGACTGATAAACATACCTTATTATACTTATAAAATATCCAAACTCCGAATCAAACATATTTTCTGGATCACACAAATATTTGACGTGACCCGGAACCGCACCTGGGACCTCAAGGACGGCAGTCGCATACTCATACGACTGCACTGCGTCATGCACGCGCCTCACTTGCTATTAGGATAATTTGGGCTCTGGAGATGCTGGTATAGCCATTTATTACTCTAGCAAAAGTAAATCTACAAAATGACCTGTAAAACTCTGTACAAGTAGTATTAGTAACCCCGTCACTATTGATATGCTCAACTAAACTCACTAAGGATTCAGAAAGAAATCCCTGCAAACTATGAAGAGTATTAATACTCCCGTTCATCAAAGCATGTTGCTGACAGCCTCCGTTAGCAGATAATAGCTTTTCCCTGTTACAGCAACGTATCAACAATCTTTATTGGGTAATTATTTCTATTCCCCCTCCCCCTCTCTCCCAACCCCCACCCCACCTGAACTATGACACACATATTATTTGTGTTATAAGGAGTAGGAACAATGATAGATCATTGTTTTATATTTCTTATTTGTTCAGTGAACAAACTTGGAAAATGATGTTGTGAAGTCGCCTGCATCGTATTACTAGGATTCCGCCCGGGTTTAGCACATGTTAAAATATGACAAGCACTTAAGTTTATACTTTGTATTGAATTAGCTAAAGCAGCAGAGGAAATATTTTTATATTCCCAACTCTAAAGTCTAGCTTTCGCCCTACAATACAGCTTTTGGCTGCTCACGAATCATTTCCAAACAGTCCAAACAGACCTTGATAAAAACAAAGTTATTTTATCAAATAACTGATCCAATAAAATATATTGAAAGCAATATTATAACAAAATTAGAATCTCTTTAGTAAAGAGCTTCACGATCTCAATGTTGTATTTAGAAATCGTTCACCACTATTTAGATTAGACGAGAAAAAAATATTTTCATTTTTAATGCTGATAGCTAAACCAAAAAAAAAGTAAGTCATGCTTGTTTCCTGATGGTGTAGGTAGATAAATGAGCATTGCCAATTTTTTTCTTATGTAATAGAGAACGAACTTTAGTACCAGGTACTTGTATTGTGATAGCCCTCTGGAAAAGAGCGATAAAAAACTGTTACAGAATTGAATGTAAAAATTAGACCATTATCACAGAATAGGTAAATGCCTTTGTGTTCATATACCTATAACAATAATCGATATTCTAGTTGGTCACAAAACTATTCACCACAAGTAGATACTCTTGGTATTAGTAGACTCCCGATGCTTGACGACTATTTCGTTGAGAATCCAATCGCTGCGTAGCTAATTATCTGTTCACGCAGCGCACAATCGGTACCTTTCTCTCAAACAAATACTTTATAGAGACATTACTAAACGCTTAATCGATGCTTCTCAGGACCAGAAAGCTGGCTATTTTCTGGCCCAAAGAATAAGTACCTATCGCTATCCAACGTGGCAACACAGCAAGCATTCTGGGATCCTTCCCAGTTGGCAATGACGTGGAGGATTTTTTAAACGATATTTTGTAATGTAAATATTTTTAGTTTAATATTATGTATATTGTACTCTTACTCTCAAAGGGAATAAAGTTGGATTTAGACTTCTCAGTGAAACGTCAGTGTCAGTGATGACTGAGTCGTATATAACACTGACATGTGGAGACGCGTTAATAGAAAATTTATAAAAGAATATATTGCACTGATAAATCACTGATACTGAACCGTACTGGGAGCTTCAGTGAAATGTGTGAATCGAACTTAAACATTCCCACTTTGTGCAATATTTTGATTTCTACTTCGTTCATGTTTCCGCAGAGGAATAATATTTGCCCTAGTAACTTTGCTGTACGCACGTAATAAATAGGTGGTGAAACCATTGCTGCTAACCGACAAGGATCTGACTATTATAAAATTGTCAGTAGAGGATCTTGGTGATACCATTCCTGATTGATCGAGCGAGCGAAACGTTTATATTTTGAGACTGGACCATTTTGTTTTCTTCCACATATTTCACCTTATCTCCACGACACTTGACACATGTGTTCCTGGAATTAAAACAAAAAATATCATCGTTAGCTTTTTTGATTGTAGGGAAATGGTGACATAGCCCATATGCGAGATCTACCAACTGTTGGACCATATGGGCGAGCACAAGTCTTATAAGGCTAAAAAAACAGTATATCTTGCGGTTAACGCGTCACCAAACAAACGAACAAACTATAGTATCTTTACAAAGTACAAATGAAATAGCTATCGCTGTTCGTTTGCTTAGATCTTTTAAACTACTCAACAAAATTTAAATGCAATTTTCAGCAATAGATAGCGTCAAGAGTTAAGTTTATGTATACTAGCGTAGCCATCATTACTGCATCATGGCAGTCGAGAAAACCAATACCTACCACGTGTGTTGAGCTGCGAGTTACAGCTAGTATATAAAGAAAGCACTTCTTACTTAATTTATGCTAACAAACTTAAAATTTCATAAGTCATATAAATGTACCAGCATTTTATTTTGCACTCTGTACTTCAGTAGTACAAGAGGCAATTTATAGCATATGCCCATAAACACTATAACTATTCATTAAAGCAATAAAGTATATAATAAAACTCTTAATCTCTGATCTGTACTAACTGGTACAATTAAAATAATCACGTGCTCACGGCCCCGCAGTAAAAGGAGTTGTGTAAGGCCGGCTGAAGCACCGCGGGCAGACGGTCAATCAAATTTAACATTTCTTTTTGAGAAAACATAAAAATATAAAAGTTTTTAGCTTACCAAAATTAAGCTCTTGATAATAAGCTCAACACTAATCCCTATTTGTGATCACAATATTAGATTTATTTACACTACTACAGAAATATAAGTCTACTTTTTTATTGCAACGCGTTCTGTGATTAAGATTGTTAGGAAGTGCATTCTGTATTGGACTGCATTGGCTGTTTGGACATAACGACTCATAAACTCAAAATCTGTCCTTCCTACACGAAGGTACGCTTACTATGAAATAATATTTGTAACTAAGGGGTCCTGTCAACATCTCCGGAACCCAAGTCATCTTTATCAAGCCCAAGTATTTACTCGCAGCGCACGTGTTGACAAGAACTCTTACAAATATATTTAAAGTGCCCTGCAAAGGCCATAGGCTGGCCTCCTTTTAGAAAAGACCATCAAGGTGACTGGTAAATCGTGGGCGAATAGGTAGAGTCATAGATCTAACCTTATACAAAACAGGTGTGAATTGTATGCTACAATACATTATAATGCAATAACGGTTATTGTGTTATATAATAACAGTGTTAATAACTAATAACGTCAGCGTGTACGTCAACGCTCCGTGCGCGCTCAGCCTAACTCACTGAATGTCGAAACGAGCAATATGGCACTGCGTATCAAAGGGTTCGTTGTGAGTTACGCACTGCAACTTACTACGCATATTGAGGTCTCAGTACGTGCTACGTACCACGTGGCGGCACTCATTCTATATTTAGAGCACCATTAGAGACAGAACTGTGACTTACTCAATTGCGAAAATGGTTTATCGTGTGTGACCAACCGGGTTAGATTTGATTCACTAAATAGTTTCTTTGGCTTTGGAGATTTAATGATTACTTAGATTTTTTTATTTTGTGATTCTAGAGCAAGTAAAGGGGATTTTTAATATAGTAGTAGCAAAGGCAATCTTCAAGTCCCGTGTTTCAACCAGCTTTGGAATAAGTATGACACCTTTTTCCCCGAAGAGGTAGGCAGAAATATATATTACCAGCCCAATTAATAGAGGTGGGCCTTATGCCGTTGACCAATAGCTTTTATTAGGATTGGCCATGCCATTACCCCTGTTGAACAGTACGTGCATCAGTTGCAGGTATCAGTGGGCTGTCAGGCTCCAGGTGGAACGCCTAGACACCCCTTTTTCTTATTTATTAGCTCTGCGATTGATGCGATCTGATTAGACCACAAACAGTAGGGTTCAGGTAGAGTGTAATGTTCTGGTAGGTTTTTATTGCCGGGGTCTATTCTCACTGGCTCTACTGCCTTACGAAACTAGCAGTAAAAATAGACGTACATAAGTCATCTTGCATAAGCAAATTATACATTTACTATCAATATAACTACTCGTAATACGCACTCTTCATACTTTTCTTCAACTAAGTATCTCCTTCCCCTGGCCCACTGGAAGAGATTTCTTAGAAATCAGTGGTGCCTTTGTACTAAAACTCTATCCTACTGTTCTTATCTCGTTCTTCCTTCTTGTGTGTATATAAATAAATAAATAAAATAAATAAATAAAATGGATGCAGCCCTCGTTTAGCATTTGTCCTCTGGCCTATGATACCCGCTAAGACCAGCTGTACGGGTTTGATAAGTCCGTAATGGCAAGTGTTCAATTGGCTCGAGCCAGTACATTCGTTAATTGGACAAATCTTGATTAGATTGAAGACTGTTGTAACATGTTGACATTTCGCTAGCAAAGTTGAATGCTCTGAAAGTTTAAAATATATTTTAAAATGTGAATACCGTTTAATGTATGCACTAAAAATCATTTTCTTGCTACATACTACTAAGTTTATCAAACATTTTACAGTGTATGAGTTTGACGAGCTATGGTAACCTTCCGATCTTTTTTTTTAAATCCTCGAACTATGTTTACTACCTCCTCATGTACGCGCATTAAAGAATTGAACATGAAAATGAAAAATATGTCTATTCAAGTGGGTTACAAGGTAACACTTTTGAAAGGCAGTCAGTTATAAAGGTTACAAGGTTATAGGTCTAAATTGCTTCTAAATTTACATTTACTGAGAGAAAGAACCTGGCAATAAAACTCACGGCCACTCTTTTCTAATACTATGAAATTACAATATTAAGTACATAACGAGCTAACATTTATACATAGTTGTTAAAATTGCCCAGGGCGCCAAACAATATTTTTAAATATTACGGACATACATGACGCCTATGTCCCCTAAGGGGTAGGCAGAAGGGGTGCATTAAATACCCCACACTTTACCGATCAAGGCAAGCGTATTGCCGTTACCGATCACTAAAGAATATTCAAAACAGTAATTCAAAGCCAGGACAAATGTATGTTACATATAACTTAATAGAATCTCTGCAGTCCGATCACAAAATATGTAGGTATGTTAAATATTTTTTCCTATATAATTTCGATAATAACTTAATAACATTCAACATTGGGTGCACCCAGAAAAGGGGCTCTACCAACATCTTTAGGGCCCCAGCGACCTCACCTGCTAGTGGCGCACCTGCTGATCAACGGACGAGGCTTGTTAATCTACGGTACCCATGGAGTGGCTTCGGCCCCTACGTGGGTACCGGGTGGTACTACAGTGTTGGTCCGGGGGGGTACCACCGTGCAGCTGTGCTAAAGCCCCCCAAGTAATCCAGCCCAGGCTGGGTTGCGTTAGGGGTTCAGCAGCTGCACCGCCGGGTCCGGGGCGATGTATGGTGCAGCAGGCATGGGACCAGTGGGGACGAAGCGGAGTCTAGTGTGGGTGGTGTGGGTCGATTCGCTGGCCAGGGAGACCCTTAGCAACGGCGTTGCCGCGGCCGGAGGCTTCCCCACATGTTGCGCATAATCCTGATGTGGGATCGCCGCTCCGGGTGGTAACCGGTGTGGGGTAGCGGCGGCCTTGCATCAGGGGGGTTTGGGAGCCCTTCCGTTCGACCGGTCGGCTCCGACCTAACCACACGGTTCCAGACGAAGCTAGCCCCTGCGCTTTGTCACTTACTGCTGCACCAAATGTCGCCCTGTCTTCAAGGTTCTTCAAATTTATTATGGCAGTGCAACATAAAAAAAGAAAACGTTCCACAGCGGTCCCAGGAAACCCCACAACTTCACTTTTCGAGGTGGAGTTCACCAACATCCGTGGACTCCATGCGAACCTCGAGGCCGTCCACCATCACCTTGAGACGGCACGGCCCGCTGTGATTTTCCTCACAGAGACACAAATACGCCGCCCTGACGACACGTCTTACCTGTGTTACCCTGGCTATGTCATCGAGGAATAATTTCGAGATAAAGCCTGGGTGTGCGTGATCGTTACGGCGGATGTTTGCTGTCACCGGTTCCGCTGCCTAGAGAACCCCTCCAACTCCGTCCTCTGGCTGCACGTAGACCATGGCTCTATGAGCCAGATCTACGTGTGCGTCTACCGTTCCCACACAGGGGATTCTGAGACAACAAAGCTCTTCCAGTACCTCAGCGAGACAGCTGATGATGCGCAGGTGCGGTTCCCGAACGCTGACCTAGTGTTTCTGGGGGACTTCAATGGCCATCACATTGAATGGCTGGGGTCCTCAGGACTGATCATGCGGATAGGGCCGCCCACGCGTTCGCTCTCTCCCACGGTCTGACCCAGATGGTATGCGGGATCACCCGGATACTAGACAGGTCAGATCACGCGCCCGCTCTGCTGGATCTACTGCTGCGAATCGCCCAGCCCAGTACAGTGTTTCGGTAGGAGCCCCATTGGGTAGTTCCGACCACTGTGTGATTCACGCTGACATGAAGGTGTCACCTCCTGCACGTGCCGTAGAAATGGCTCGACGTCTATGGCACTACTCGTCAGCGGATTGGGATGGTCTACGCAATTATTATGCGTCCGTCCCCTGGAGCCAGCGCTGCTTTGTAGGAAAGGCTCCTTCGGAAAGCGCTTCTGCGATTGCTGGCGAGATCAGTTTAGGGATGGAATATTACATCCCTTTCACTGATGTCACCAGTATCCGCAGAGCTCGTCCCTGGTTCGGGCGAGATTGTGTCAAAGCTGTTCGACAAAAACAGTCGGCATATCGCGCCTGGATCAGGGCCCGGGCTGTGCGCGACCCAAACGTGGGCCACCTCAAAGCAGCGTACAACCGGGCCACAAAATCCAGCAAGAGGGCCTTTAAGAGAGCGGATGCCCCAGCGCGTCGCGCGGCTTGGTCAGAAGCTCACTTCACATCCCACGGACAGCCGTGGATACTGGCAACTGGCCAAAGCCGTGCAATCTAACTTTTGTCAGCCCTCGCTGCCACCGCTGCGTTACCCAGATGGAACACTGGCTCACAAAGCCCAAAAGAAAGCGGATATGCTCGCAGACCTCTTTGCGGCTAATTCTCGGGTCGACCGTGGCCTGCAGCCCCCCGCCATCGCCAACTGTGGCCACACTATGCCTGACATTGTACTCAGGCAATGTGATGTACGGGCAGTGCTGCGATCACTCGACACGCGGAAAGCCAGTGGCCCTGACGGCATTCCAGCGGTGGTACTACGGAACTGCGCAGCTGAGTTATCTCCTGTACTTACTCCACAGGAATCGTGCCGGAGGTCTGGAAGGAGGCGTCTGGAAGGAGGAGGATCCCCAAGAAAGG
>OY748301.1:19468937-19506059 GCA_963556515.1 Nudaria mundana
CTGCAACGTTCGTATTAAAAAGAATGTATGGTAGGGAGCTATTATGGCGCCACATGGCGGCCAATCGGCTGTCGAAGTGCCACTGAACTGAAGCTGCGTTTACGCAACTAGTAAGTACTAATTTATTTGATTTTGTAAAGCTGATATAACCTCTTCTCACTAGATTGTTAGCGATATTTGAATGATATTTGATAGTTGCACAGCTTTTTAGATATTAGAAGTTTTTTTAAGTATCTACCTACAACTTCAAATTTCTCTAACAGGTTTAAGAATTGACTTCTTTGAATGCTCGGACTACAGAAATCCTATTTAGTAGTATTTGGCTGTACGAATTTTGATTTTAACTGCAGAGTGGCGATGGGCTTGCCCCATATTGGGGACCAGCAAACTTACTGGAAAAGTGTGGGCGTGTACGCGGCTCTGCCTACCCGTTCGGAAAAATATGCGTGATGTAAGTATGTATATCTGTTGATTCGAGCTCAAATCTCGTTTTTAATAAGTACGGGTTCTAAAGGGCTCTACCAAATCTGTAAGACCCAACTTTAACTTTGTTGAATTAAAATAACTGTCATAAAGAGGCAACCCTAATTGCAGTTTAAAAAATCCAGTATGAGAACAGAAACATAATATTCTCGGTATTATCATCTCTATAAAGTGCACACCTCGGCGTAGAAAAAGCGTGACATTTAACACAACGAGTGTCTCAACTAAAACTTTAATAGCTAGTAACGTACTCAAAACCTCACGAAAGCTTAGGGTTGTCACACGAAGTTGGAAAATTTTATTTTAAATTCTCGCTAAGTTAATCTTATATTATCCAATTACTATCTTTTCCTCTAATGTTTTTTCAATTCAAAAAATTCCTTCTTAGTAGAATGGGCATCTTTTACGTTTGAATCTTATTCATATTCATGTTTAAACTATCCCGAGTTTAGTTATAAGTATACAGTCTCATATACGTACACAATGAACATGCAAATAAGTGGTTCTACAACCACATAGATACATTACATACATGCAATGTAATCAAGCTTACATCCGTATGAGGCCCGGCCACAGATATTATTTCTCTAGAGCCGTGTAGGAACAACTTGTGAGATCAAAATCAGAATTAAACCTCGTACACTTTGCGTAACTAACTCGGTAATTCCCTATGTTAATTGTGGACACACTATCTGATTCATGGTTCTTGCGTGAATTTGTATATTAAAAATATTAGAAGTGGTTTGTAAATTCATAAATATTGTAAACAAAGTGCTGAGACGTTGGCATACCTACTGACTACTTTCGCTTCCAGACAACTTTCAAATGTGTTTTCATGGATGTCCGCTGGTTAAACCTGTGTACCATGAGGGCTTGAAATTTGGAGGTCGTCCGAGTACGTCACCACCCTTTTAACCTAGCAATTCTTATTCTAGACTAGCTGTTGCCCACAGCTCCGCCTACGTGTAATAGCTTTCTTGATCACCAGTTATTGATTTATTATGTATAGCTGTTGAGCGATATTGTATCTTAAGATAAAATATTATAGTATCTTAGCCGTGTGCAGCGCCCCTAAGTGAACTCCACTGCGGGTGACGTAACCTACGACAAACTTATTGTTTGCGGTTGGTACAGTAATCGGGTCTAGGGATCGAACCGCAAAATTAAGTTTATTTTTTATTGTATATACTTTTCCGGGATAAAAAGTACCCAGTGTGGTGCCCAGGATATTAAAAAATAATTACACCAAGTTTCATCGTAATCGAACCGGTAGTTTTTGCATGATGCCTGAACAAACAGACAGACACTTTTGGGTTCGATGTCGGTCTACTAACACCCCCTGCCATTTATTTTTTGATATTTTCAATGTACAGAATTTTCACTTCTACAGATTTATTATAAGTATAGATTTCATTCTTCTCTAGTAGTTAATCTGCGATTTGGTCGCAATACATTCGCTTTGGACGAGGTACTAGCCTGTACATTCAGACTCTCTTCATAATGCAATGGTAAGTAAAATGTTTTTTAAAAAAAATTTTACTTACCATTGCTTTGTCATGGATTTTCGCCAAGTAACGCCTGATTCTATCCAATATTCTCTTCATAATCTTCATTATATACCTTATCTGTATTGTCGTACTCCTCACATCCTTTCTCTTTAAAAGTCAAAATTATCTAAGCATTCCTTTTTCCACCTTGGTTACTTTAATAAATTATGCTCTTTAAATGTCAAACAATAATTAATTTAAAAAAAATCTGAAACACGACATAGAAGAATGAATACTTAAATACTGTTAAATGACAGCCCTGAGAATGTCCATCAATCATAATAAGTTATGTGCACCGGGGTTTAGTTCAGACAAGAGGTTATAGTTTGCACACCATTCATTAGTCTGTTAATGGTGTTTCACGTAAAATTGGATGGGTGACCATCGTGTTCCAGGTCACAGTGCCATTAAACCCAAAGTTAGCTAGAATGTTATTTTTGTTATTTATTCATAAACTCAACTCAAAATAGGTAACAAAAATAAAAAATACAGTTGAATTGAAAAACCTCCTTTTTTTGGACTCGGTTAACAATAATTCGTTTAATATAGAGGTCGATCAAATCAGCTTCCATATGTTTTATGCCGGAAATAATAATAAATGACCCTGTACCAGAACCAATGTGTTACACCAAAGATGTTAAATTGCGATAACTTCGTGTTCTCCAAACCTGACTAATTGATTTAACGAAGGCAATGTATACATTATGTTGTAAATTATAGACTTAAATTATGTTATATTAATATAGTTTTGTATGTTTCTTTGAAACGGCTAATCTTGATGATGGATCCGATATAGATTTTCATTTTTATTTACGGATCTAATATCTTCGAGATCCACGAATAAGGTTTTAAGTATAAGATGACTGAACAAGCAACCTTTGTTGATAACTAGCGGACGCCCGCGACTTCACTCGCTTGACTTATTATATACACAAAAATCTTCCTCAAGAACCACTCTATACATTGGTGAAAACGACATCAAAATCCGTTGTGTAGTTTTAAAGATTTAAGCATACATACGGACGGAAGTGACTTTGTTTTATAATAATACTGTACACTGTGGTAGTGATAGTCATAGTAAAGAGCTCAACAGTTGTTAACTGTATTGGTAAAAAAGCACAACTGATTGCGTAAAAGCATGACCTAAAATTTTACACCTAATTCCCTCCACACCACATTTCAGCAGTAGCTCTGTTAGTCCAATCTCCCGTAATAGGCGGCAAGCTTATTACCGTTACCGCGAACTTTATGTAAATACAGTATAAAATCAATACCATTCTGTAATCCGAACCTTAGCTTCAACAGCCAGGACCGATGTTGCAACCTACCTACAATCGCTACAGTCCAAACTTGCACAAACAAATTGCACAACAATATGATACATTTCGGTAATAATTAAATACTACATATACTTATGCAAATATAACAAACACATTGCAATAACTAAACGTTATACGAGTATAAATCAATGTACGAACTACTTTCGATATATTTTTAATACACCTATAATGACATACTATTGAGTGGTATAATATATTTCGAACAGTACACAATGACATGTCCATCATTCGCCATTATGTCCAATTAAAAATAAAAATCATAGACACCTCATTATGTCAATCCACAAGATTAATAAGTGAATGTGTACTTCAAGATTAATAGAACTGCGCTTAATACTTGTCCGAAATCTTAAAACTGTTGCTTTGTCACCCTCATACATCAAAATGACAATATGTTTTGTCAATTTGCTTTATAATACTTAACCTTATTCCTTTGAGAAAGGGTTTAGTAAGCAGAAATAATAAGTTGGTACGTTTATCTCCAAATCTTTTATTTCAAATGTGTATTAGAAAGAGCGTGTAACGTAATATATTATTTATATTTCACTGTGAACTGTGTGTGTGTAGATGAATTAATGGGAACATGGCTTAGATAATAATATACATCTAAATTTTATCAGTATTTTTTGGTCCCACGTTATAGGGGCCCAGGCTATTGCTACTTCATAGAACATAGAATCTCTGCAGGACGAGACACAGCTGTTAATTTTTTGACTGACCTGTTCTTAATTCTATCAATTCCCTCTAAATTCTGTACTAAAAACGTATATAATGCGCCAATAAAACGTTAAAATGCAACAACAAAATCAAATCAAATCAGAACAAACAAAACTCTATTTATACTGTCGATTGATGGCACTTGTGGTGGAATTTGCTACACATATTGGACAAAAACACTTACAAACAACAAAACTCTGTGTTGTTATGCTCCAATTGAGATGAAAAGTTGTTATGTAATTAATAGTGTTGGTAACAGAAAAATCTAATGACATCACAACACTCCAAACATCAAATAAATACCTATGATATTCGAAACACCTAACACCTCACGTGAAATATAGCCACGTCTGTAGTTGGAACAAATTCTTAACAAAAACTGTCACAATAATGAACAAACTTATGCCCCAATTCACCTAAATTTATTGACAGATCAAAAGATTGAAACCTACAAGCAATCTTGACTCATATACATTGTGTAACTCAGTCGAGAGTTAAACAAACGGATTTCAAATTAAATGTAAATAAAATATAGTAATTAATGGTTCATTCTTAAGTTTATTAAGTCATTATTTAATATTTGGATCAATGTTGCTTACTATTTGAAAAAATATTTAAGCAGTAAGTTACATAAACATTACCGCCTATTTCCTTAAAACGGCTGGAAGAGGCATGTCAATCGAAATCGCAAATCGCAATCTTTATTATTATTATGCTTCTCTAAGTTGTCGCGTGAACGAGAAGAAACCATCCATCCAAACATCTTTCTTCGATCCATACAAACTGTTACCTAGGTTTATGTTATTAGTAGGATACTGTGCAGAACAGAGACGCACAGTCTTCGTCGACCTCTGTCAATAGCCAATGATATCGCAGAAAATTTTCTTTATTTGGGTCATGTGACCGACGTTGTCTCTGATACATTTATAATTGGTTGAACATGACCGACGGCGATGCTGCCACGCTATACGTATAGGTCACACTATAAGTTTTGCGTAATTTAAAAAAACAACATGTTAAAACCAAAATATTATGTTTATTGCTTTTCAAAATACTCTCCTTTACAATTTAAACATATTTTCATGCGATCGAACCATTTTTTAAAACAGGAGGACCACAGATCTGAAAGCATGTTTTCTACGTGCTGATTGAACGCTATCACTGCCTCTTCGGAGTTGGTAAAAGTGAAACCTCTCATCAAATCTTTGATTTTGGGGTAATATAGAAATCACTAAATAGAGAAGGACGGGGCTATGCGAAGGATGGGTGATGAGTTGTACTTTTTCGGAAACTAAAAATGACTTTGTTTTGTTGGCCGTGTGTGAAGAAGCGTTGTCATGATGTAGGAGAACGCGGCTTTTGGGTCGTCTTTCGCGAACTTTTTTTAACACCCTGGGTAAACAAATGGTAGAATACCACTCGGCATTAACTCTCTTTTGATCTTCAAGTGGAATTGTACAGATGGGGATGAGAAAAAAACGCGATAATTTTTTTACCAACGTTTCTCACCTACCTCACTTTTGTTGGCTTGTTCTCATTTTCAAACACCCATTCACAAGATTGCTGTTTTTTTTCGGGTTTAAAACAATAAATCCACGTTTCGTCTCCTGTGACAATGTCATAAACAGCATTAGAATGTCCGTGGTCGTACTTCAGTAGCATCTGTGAGCACCATTCCACGCGAGCCTGTCCACGCTGTCAGTTCATGAGGGATCCAACGACAACAAAGTTTCCGAACTTTCAATTCTTCGTGTAAAATTTTCTGGATTTGACTCATACCGATCCCCAATAGTCCTCGAATTGTCTTATAGGTAATCCGCTGGTTTTCTTCAATTAACCGCTTAACAGTAGCCACATTATTTTCGTTGACGGCAGTTGAAAGCCGCCCTTCACGAAATTCGTCATGTAAAGAAACTCGACCTCTCTCAAATTCAGCAAACCATCGCCTCACGGTGCTCAAACAAGGTGCTTCTCTCCCAAAAGCATTTTGAAGACGAGGGGCACAGTCTTGCGGAGATAGAGAACTTTTAAAATCATAAAAAATCATCGCTCTAAAATCTTTTCGACTTAATTCCATTTTCGTTGCATACGTAGAACTTTGATGTGTGATAAAAAACAATTGACAAATGATTTCCCACCAATTGTTTTTTTTATTACTAAGAAGGTTGCAACGTTTAAAAAAATATAACATTCGAAATTCAAATAGTTCCGATTAGCTAGAAGTGCAAAACTTTTAGTGTGCCCCATGTCGTATATAATTATACAACCTTTACGTGAACTCTTGTACTCGTACCAATAACACATCTATTCAAAACTCTCCGAACATTATCGTATATGAGTCACCACCTGACCCAATTCGATAGAAGAAGTAGCGTCATTATTCCGTTCCCAAATAAAGATTTATTCCAATGTGATGTCATTCTCGTTATTTTAAATTGTCGTCGTAACATTCTCAAAATAATTCTATGTAACTTTATTGAATTTATTTATTTATTGTTTCTATATATTTGGAAAGTATTTATATTTTCAAAAGAATTGTAACATGGTACAGTATTGTGAATTGGGACATTATAATTAGATCAGTTCAACTCTTTCTAATAGCTTTCTGTGCTCTTGTTACACCTAATATTTTAACATTTTAACTTGACGCTTTATACATCTTTATTGAAAAGAACCACATTAAATGTACTTTTTTACTAGTTTTACTTACTTTCATTTCCTGGCAGCATCAGAGACGATAGTACTATACCATCGTTGTAAATATCTATAACCGATAAATAATAATAATATAAAATTCAACGTTCGGATACGAAAATACAGCAAAACTGTGTAGGTACTAGATTTAGTAATAGGATTTACGTCCACTAAACTGTTTACCAGATCTAAATCACTACGAACATTTTTTTGTGCAGATTAGGTATTTAATTGATTTGGTTAAATGTCCTAGTTCCTTTATCGCAAAACTATAACGATCTATGTCCACAGTCCTCGGACTATGTTATTCGCATTGCCACTGATTAGCCAGAGACATAGGTACCTACTCCAAAACAAACGTACTAAAGTATGTATAGAAATGGTCACGACACAATATGTTCTACACAAAATATTAACCTACATTAACATTCAGATCCCCAGGTTCTAAGTGTGAGTAACAGATAAATCTCGTTTTAAATAATAATCCCGAATTTCCGTCAATAGCAAAATAAATCGAATACGCAATAACTCATTAAAAATCCAAAGATGTTGAAACGGGGCTTCAGCAAATTACCAATTGGGCCCGTTTCGCTGGCCACGCGAATTGGCACAAATTGCCATAATTTCCATATAATCAACTGTCAGAGCCAACAGTCGGGTCCAAAGGGAATCTATTATTTGAAGTCCATCTATAAAGCGTTATATGAATAATTTCTATACAAAACTCTCTCATTCTACCGGGTGTTATGGTTGCCTATTTATGTTAAACTGCTTAAGATGTTGTTTAAAGTTAGCACTTAGTTAATATTCATATAATTATTATGTAAATATTAGTATTCAAAGGGCTTGTAAAATATAAGTTATGTTTCTAACTACACAAATATTGTAATAATAATATGAATTTTTCCTTCTCATTTCCACCAAAGATTAAAATGGGTCTAACAGTTTCAAGATGTTTTAACCTTTCAAGTTTCTACAGACGTGTTTATACATACATACATTGCAACCTAAATAAAAAATAAATAAACTATCAACCGAAAAACATTCAGAAAGGTACATACAAATACTTCTAAAACCACAATGTAAGTAGACTATTTTGAAGGCTCGTCTATTTTCGTAACTGAAAACTGTATAAAAGTAATCTAAAAGTAAATGAGTGGAATACATAGCCTCGAACTAAACAACAATAAACAAGCCGGTTTTCGAAATAGCCTTTGTACAAATATTTCACCAGCGCCGAAATTCCCCGACAGTGAAACAAAAGCCGATGCCATAGACATGTACGGGAAAGGCCGAATACGAATGCACTCGATGCTGTAACAAAAACAATTCGACTATTACGAAAACTCGCTACACTTCCTAGTACTCTACGCAGTTGAAAATTCACGAGTTCAAATTTGTGGCAACACCGCAATCTAATAATTGTATTTGTATTATTACAACCCATTTTTGGTGGGATAGTTTCGATAGAGGTGAATATAAATGGTGTAACACTTAGACCTTAGGAATAGGTAAGTTTTTCACATTATAAAAATCAAAATTCAAAATTTTGTTCTTACAACCAAGACGCATTAAAAAGTAATTGAAAAAGGATAAAATAATTTAAAAGAATATCCGTCGGTTGCTGCCATCATGTCCCCTCTAGTGGGTTAAACTGCATTAAAAGCTTACTAGTAGTTTTGGATTTACACAAACAAATATTTACTGCAGCGCCCCCTGGTGAGTTATCACCGTAACACCTATCTAAGAATATTCACCATCATCACACCCAAACTCATAACTGAAAACTGCATCAAAATCGAACAAGTCTTTCACAAACGCACAAACAAACAAACATCCTCTCACCCCAAACGCATATAGCATCTCCGTTTCGTCGTGGGTAAAAAAATATTAACATATACAAACATTTTATTTTTTTGTATTATGTCTGTCTGTAGGTACATGGTAATTTAATTTGTGAATATACGAAAAATTAACAGATTTTCTTGCGGTTTTCACATTATGCCCGCTAACAGATAGCTGAAATCAGATAGGTAGAAAAAAGTGTTAAATTATATATATAATCAGAGACTATGAAAGTATAATATAATAAAGTGTATAATAATATAATAAAATATATATCTTTATATATATAAGAAAAAGTCGTGTTTGTTACAACACTTATAACTCGAGAACGGTTGGACCGATTGCCATGGTTTTTGATTTGTTGGATTTGTTTCCGTCACGAATAGCAGAATACATCTTAAAAACAATGAAATAGATGCTGATTTGTTTATTACATGTAAAACATTAGTTGTACAATCCTGTCAAATAGTGTAACAACTATTTTTTTTTTTGCAGCTTATGGCCAGTTTGCTGAGAACTTTATGCAAAAAATTTATTTTTTTCTGAAGACATCATGTGTGCGTTCAGAAATTTATTTTTTGTAAAATGTCTACAAAGTTCAGGTAGTGTTATATTTGTTTGTTTTAGCCATTAATTTTCGAAAATTATTTATTAATTATTTAATTTTTAATTCCAGAAAATAATACCTAAGATTTATTCTACAGTAAAAACATAAAATCATCGGAAAGGAACAAAATAAAAAAGAATAAAAAATCAGTTGGTAAAGGTTATAAGAATAAGGAAAAAAAATCTACAGGTTAACAAAAGTGTAAATGTCTTTTTATAGGTTGTATATGATTTTTCTTGATAAGATATTCATACGTAGTGGTTATATACTCTTTGAGCTATTGTCTATGTCTCGAAAGTTGTCACTGTTATTATATTTGGTGGTTTTAATAACAATGCCGCGTCCTAGAAGATCTACAGCCTTACAAATAAACGTGGTATAACAGTTATACTCGAGAATTAACTAAGAATATGCAAAATGTCTACAAATAAACAAAGAATAGCTTATACCCCGTATAGCTTTGACATTTCTATTCGCACAAACGTTATTCCGGAGTTATTCCCGCCCGTACCCTTGTTTAGAGTTAGAATAACTTTAAAAATATCACAGTTTGTATTTGTTTACGCACATTTAAGTATTTAACGTTCATTACCAGACTGATTTTGATTATGGACTTGAATGCACTAGAAGAAGTAGAACAAGTAAATAACTTGATCCACCTAATGGAGGCTCAAAGAAAAGTTAAAATATTTAAAAAGAGATCCTTTTGATTTATACAGCGATGAGCAGTTCCGATTAAAATACCGATTTTCTAAAGCTGGTGTAACGTTTTTAGACCAATTATTTGGTAGATCTCTCAGTATGGACACGCGTGGAGGTGGATTATCTTCTGTTCTGCAAATAATGATTGCTTTTAGGTAATGGGGACGTAATCAGGTAAGAAGTTTCACCTACTCATAAAAGTTTTCTATATGTAGGTACAGGCTTATGCTTTATCAGTTCTACTATGTTAAACTCGTTTCTTATTCATTCCTTCCAGGTACAAGATAATGCTGCGGACATTCACGGTTTGACTCAGCAGTCTATTACGACAGTATGGCGTCGTGTAGCCAGGGCAATTTTGGAGTTAAAATCCGAGTACCTACATTAATATGCCAATGACTTTAAATGAACAGCTTGTTGTTATGGAAGATTTTGAATCTATAGCAAAATTTAAAAATGTCGTGGGTGCGATAGACTCCACCCACATTAGAGTGCCCTAAGTAAATGGACCTAGTGGTCAGTTTTACATAAATAGGAAAGGGTACAGTTCCTTAAATGTTCAGGTGCCTACTTTGTATATCTAATAATAATAAAATGGTCGAGACGGTCGAGAAACGTTAAGTTGACAAATGGATACAGTTGTCATAGACAAAATGCGTTTTTTTTTTCAAGTTTCTCTTTGGTCGCGCTGTTGCCAAATCGTGCATCTTGACATAATGGAAGAATTGTTATACAAAAGATATACCTGGTTTATTTGTAAAAAAATATTCTCGACATATTCTGAATTTATTACTGGTATAACTATACTTCGTATAAGAATGGAATAGATCCGGTATAACACATTTTTATTTGTAAGGCTGCTAATCTTTCCCAGAGAAGCCGTAATGCAATTAGGCAACGGAATATCGCGAGTCAATTATCTGATGGAGAACGAGAAATTGCACGAGAACAGCGCCGCGTTAGTATGGAGCAAAGAAGGGCCTTAATTCGTGCTTCTCAAACACAAGAGCAAAGAGAGGCAGCCCGTGAAACGGCTAGGTTAGAAACGAGAAATCGTCGAGCTTATCGTACAGATGAACAGAGGAATAATCTTCGAAGTGCAAGAAGAAATGGTTCAAGTATTGATTTGAATCGAGCAGCGTTTCTGTATGATTGCACCATCGACTACAGCTTGCATCGTTTAGTTTGCATTGGTCCAATAGACGTTGTTTGCCAGCATTGTGGAGCATTGAAGTTTGCTGGTGAAACGCCTGGTTTGTGCTGCCTTAGTGGTAAAGTGAAATTGCCATTATTGGTCCCGCCACCAGAGCCATTGTGCTCCCTGCTTTATGGCGAAACACTAGAATCACGACATTTTCTAGCGAACACACAAAAATACAATGTCTGTTTCCAAATGACTTCATTTGGGGCGGAAACTATCGAAGAACATGGATATAATCCGACATTTAAGGTAATTTACGTTAAAAACTTTATTTTCTATCATTGTAAAAAAATCTGGAATGTAGTTTGTTAGATTTCTGTATTTGTCTCTGAAATAAAAATGGCATGTTATTATTTGAAAAAAAAAGTGTTTGTAAAAAAAGTGTTTGTAAATCTAACTATAACTATGGTTTTGATTTTACAGATTCAAGGCCAGATTTGACATCGCATTGGATCATTGCAACCTATAGAAGATGCACAGCATAAATTCTTGCAAATATACTTCATGGGCAATATGGAAGAACAACTTAACCGGCGTCAAGGGATCAACACAGCTACGAAAAGAGCAATTCTCAAAGATCTGCAGCAAATGCTTCCAGAACATCATGCATTGGTCAGGCTGTTCAAGACTGCTTTAGAGCGCATGCCAAGTGATGACTATAAAGTTGTGATCAGAGCAGATAAAAGACCAGCTGGAACACATGAACGCACATTTAATGCTCCAACAATCGATAAAGTGGCAATCCTGATTGTTGGTGAAAACTTGGAAACACGTGATATTGTACTTACACGACGCAATACTGGGCAACTACAAATAATATATGAAACACACCGTTCATATGACGCGTTACAATACCCGCTGATATTTTGGCAAGGAGACGATGGATAGGGTGCGAGATCGGGAACCTCCACGCGTGCCCTGCGGTTTCTTTTCCCTATGGGTATTTCTTATGGGGAACGGAAGCTGGGGGGCCGGTGCACTCTGGGCAACGGAGTAGATGACAACACCCCTGCCACGGCAGAGGAGTTGTTAATGCTCCGGCCAATATCCGGCAGCTGACCCCATTGCACGAGGGGGTCGTAGGATGGCGGACCTGCAAGGCCCGCGACTCGCTCACTAGCTCCGAGCGAGTGCAGCGAGTGGCCAAGTCTCCTGGCGCTGCCCTCTTCCATCTTTGCTTTCAAAGATGAGTAAGAGGGCAGCTTGCTTGTTTTGTAACGGCTATCTGTGCCTCTGCCGTCAAGAGTCGGAATGACTAGGACTCCCTAGTGCTGGGAGCTCCATCCCATCATAGAGGTAATGATGCGGAGAGTGTGTTCCTCCGCAGTTCGGCGGGTTCCCTGTGTGTGTGATGTCACACCTGGGGAACAGTCTTATGACGACCGTCGGGCAACCTGTGATCCGAGTGCTGCGTGTCGGTGAACATGTCTATCGGCGCAGTCTCGGGGCAGGGGGCTTGCCTTAATTGGTCGGCCCAAGACAAGGAAAAGTCGATAACACCCGCCAAGGAAAAGGTCGCTGTGCGGACGTGTACCATCATCATCACCACGGTGATAGTGACGGTATTCGTCCGTATATATGCGGGCGTAATAACCCTGTGGATACCGGTCGACCTCCACATGTATAGACTTCTCTGTGCACAGGGGGCACTGCACATGGGTGACCCTCATTTCCCCCATACTCGTGGGAACAGTATGGATAAAAACAAAAAAAATCAAACTCAAACCGACGACCAACCGCAACCAAAATTGACTCCGAACGCAACCGAAATGGACGATGATAGGTCCCGAAGCCCGCTACGGGATGAAGGCCGGAAGGAGACCGCAGCTGGGACTGCTGATCCCAGCCGCATTATGAAGACGGGGGGCTATTCCTCTTTGAGGAAGAGGCATTATCCGCCGAAGAGTGGGCCGTCTCGTGACAGGAGCACCAGCTGCTCCGAGCGTTGGACGGCTCTTTCCAGCGAGTCGGAAGAGGTGCCGACCAAACTACAACTAAGCTCGACGGGTCTAGGCCGGAAACCCTCAACCCCCTTCAAAGTCCCGTCTTTGCCCAGTGGCAGAGACACCGACGTTCCACCCGCGCGAGAGCTCATGGGAGTTCTTGCCCGAATAAATAACGCCATGAAAGGTGGCAAAAATCTTTCGGGCAGGAAGAAGACCGTGGCGTCGCTCGTTTCCGACGCCCAAGCGTCACTCGACGAGCTCCTCGCGCGGAGCGATACCGCGGAGGAGGCCAAACTTAGGCGACAGGTGGCCAGTCTAGAGACTGACCTCGCGGCCTCCCAGAAGCAGCTGGAGGCCCTGCGACAGGAGGTCGCAAGCCTGACCAAGTTAGTCAAAGGGCCTCCAGTGAACCAGACACGGACCCCGATGGTTGAACCGGCAACCAAGACCGCGCCCAAGGCTGCGCCCAACACGGCGTCCAACGCGGAGCCCGTATTACCGCCTCAGCCCGGGACATCTATGACGGCAGTTTTGGTGGCGATAGAGAGGCGCCTCGCAGTCTTAGAGGACCGGACGTACCGGCCCCCGCTGGCGCGACCAGCGTTTTCGTACGCGGCTGCCGCCAGTGGGACTCTCGCACCTGGGTCTGTCGCCCGCCCAGCTCTGCTCATGTCCGCCTCGCAAGCAAACCGGACACCGGCTAAACCGGCCACGACGGGAAAGCCGACGAAAAAGAAAAAGGGGAGGCCTACTGCTACCCCCGCTGCCTCCGTGTCCCGTTTCGCTACAGCTGCACATCCTTCTAGAGAGGAGGGATGGCAAGTAGTTGGAGAGAAAAAGAGGCGGAAAAAGGCCGCCAAAAAAGCGGTTCAAGCCGCCGCGGCGAAGGCGCCGAAGAGGCCCCGCCCCCCTCGCTCTACCGCCGTCGTCCTGACGGTGACGACGGCGGGTGCGGAGAGGGGTGTGGGGTACGCCGATGTTTTGAGGAAGGTCAAAACCTCGGTGGACCTCAAGGCCCTCGAGATACAGGGGGGGCTCCGGAGCCTCCTTATAGGGGGATTCCTCAAGGCGCAGGTGCACCTCCTGCGTGCCCGGGAAATCAGGTGTTTCCGGTGCATGATGGTGGGGCACGTAGGAGTGCAGTGTGCAGTGGAAGACACCGTGGGTGATCGGTGCTTCCGCTGCAGCCGGCCCGGTCACAAGTCCAACGCCTGTGACGCACCGCCTCGCTGCTACAGATGCGAGGCGGAGGGCAAGACGGCGGACC
This sequence comes from Nudaria mundana, assembly GCA_963556515.1. Lineage (NCBI taxonomy): Eukaryota > Metazoa > Arthropoda > Insecta > Lepidoptera > Erebidae > Nudaria > Nudaria mundana. The sequence goes on from OY748301.1 coordinate 19,483,287, forward strand.
ATAGGGTCGGCAGCCGTTCCTGCGCCGCTTCGAGGCCATAACCTCGTCCGATCGCTGAAGGCAGCGGGGGTGTCGCTACCGCGCGCCCAGATTCGCGGCGGGATGCTGATATGGACGTCCATTAATGGACACCCATATCCGCATCCTGCAGACGAATTTGAACCACTGCCGCACTGCTCAGGATCTTCTATACCAGAGCATCGCGCAGTGGTCCATAGATCTGGTCGTGGTCGCCGAGCCGTACTATGCCCACCCGGGCAGCCTGGTGGCGCAAGACGGCTTGGCCTGCATCTTTGGGGGGTCCGCACGCACCTCGCACCTTGCAATTATTGCAAACGGTCGAGGCTGTGTTGCTGCGGAATATGAAGGGGTGGCAGTCGTGGCCGCGTACATCTCGCCGAACAACATTAACGACGCTCAGTATGAGCTATGGCTCACTGAGCTCGACGTCGTCTTCACTGCGTGTCGTCCTCGCCCTGTCCTTCTCCTGGGAGACTTTAACGCCTGGTCTACGGCGTGGGGCTCCCGGATAACCAATGGCAGGGGGAGATTACTTGAGGACTGGGCCACTACACGTGGACTAGAGCTCCTCAACCGGGGGAATGTCGCCACCTTTTGGCGGTCGGGGGTCAGCTCGGTCGTAGACTTAACGTTCGCGACCCCTGCCCTCGCCCGTCGTATTATGGGCTGGTGCGTGGAGGAGGGTGTGGAGACGCACTCGGACCACCGATACATCCGGTTCGAGGTCGTCCCCCCACCTAACCTTCCACAGCCGGTACCGAATCCCCCAGAACCGCGTTGGGCGCTCAAGAGTCTAGACCGGGAGGCTCTCCTGGAGGCATCCATCGTGCAGGCCTGGATTCCGGCGCCGGACAGGCCTGTCGACGTGGATGCCGAGGCGGAGTGGTTCAGGAGAGCCATGTCGCAAATCTGCGATGCGGCGATGCCTAGGGTTACACCTGGGCCGGCCAGGAAGCAGGTGTACTGGTGGTCGTCGGAGATTGCACAGCTGCGTGCAGCATGCGTCTCCGCCCGCCGCCAGTACACCAGGTTTCGCCGGAGGCATCGTCGACCAGACGACGCGGCAGCCCGAGAGGCGGAGCTATATGCGTCCTACAGAGAGGCTAAGGGCACCCTCCAGGAAGCGATCACGCGGGCTAAGACGACAGCCCGCGAGGAGCTCCTGGAGTCCCTGGAGCGGAACCCATGGGGGCGCCCGTACCTGCAGGTCAGAGGTAAACTCCGACCGAGGGCGCTCCCACTGACCCAGAGTCTCCAGCCTGATCGGCTGGAGGGGGTCTTGGGCTCTCTGTTTCCGACGAGCGCGGAGGAGCACATCCCTCCGCGCATGGCTCCGTCCCAGACGCCCAATGCGGATAGCAGCAGCGAAGACGACGTACCCGAAGTCAGAGAGGGTGAGTTAGGAGCGGTGGTACTTCGGCTCAGTCGCCGGAAAACCACCGCCCCTGGACCCGACGGCATTCCGGGCCGTGTATGGGTCCTGGCCCTCGAGGAACTCGGGCCTCGACTGAGGGGGCTCTTCAGCGCATGCCTCGAAAGGGGCCAGTTTCCCAAGGTGTGGAGGACGGGGAAACTGGTCCTGATCCGGAAAGCGGGGCGGCCGGTGGACTCACCGTCGGGTTACCGGCCGATCGTGTTGCTCGATGAGGTGTGTAAGCTCTTTGAGCGAATTATTGCGGAACGCCTCGTCGAGCATCTCACACGTGTGGGCCCAGACCTGGCGGACAACCAGTACGGTTTCCGTCGGGGACGGTCCACCGTGAGCGCGATCATGCGCGTGAAGACCCTGGCGGAGGAAGCTGTCTCGCGGGGCGAGGTGGTGTTGGCGGTGTCTCTTGACATCGCCAACGCGTTTAACACCTTACCCTGGAGTTGCGTTAGGGAGGCATTGGTATACCATGAAGTGCCTCTCTACCTCCGTCGTATTGTCGGGGCATATTTATCCGAGAGGGCTATAACTTACCCTAGCTGGCTCGGGCCAGCTCGGCGAGATGTGTCGTGCGGTGTTCCTCAGGGGTCGGTCCTAGGACCTCTCCTGTGGAACATCGGATACGACTGGGTGTTGCGGGGTGCGTTGCCTGAGGGCGTCAGCGTAACTTGCTACGCTGACGATACCCTCGTCACGGCGCGGGGAGCAACGCACTAGGAGGCAACACTCAAGGTCACGACTGGGGTTGCTGAAGTCATGGGTCGGATACGGCGGCTGGGACTGGACGTGGCACTGAATAAGTCCGAGGCTCTGTGTTTTCACGGACCTCGGCGCGGGCCACCTCCAGGATCCAGTGTAAATGTAGGGAGCGTTAGCATCGGCATCGAGCCCACAATGAAGTATCTGGGGCTCGTACTCGATAGCCGGTGGAATTTCGGACCACACTTCCGAAGTTTGGTCCCCAAAGTGACGGGGGCGACAGCTGCGCTTTCGCGACTGATACCCAACTTAAAGGGACCCAACGCTTCCTGCAGGAGACTGTACCTAGGGATCGTGCGAAGTATGGCCGTGTACGGGGCTCCCGTATGGGCGCCGAGTCTGACGGCCAACAACGCTGCTGTTTTACACAGATCGTTGAAGACCTTGGCCGTCAGAACAATAAGAGGGTACCGCACGATCTCCCTAGAGGCTGCATGTCTCCTAGCCGCGACCCCTCCATGGGACCTGGAAGCGAGAGCCCTTGCGGCATTGTTCCAATGGCACAAGGAGGCGCTGGAGCGGGACCACAGGCCTGCGTCTCGAGAAATCGAGGCTCAGCGGTCCCAGCTCCGCCAGGATCTCATGGAGACATGGAAGGTGCGACTTCAGCAACCAAAGTGGGGAACCACCACCATCGCGGCGGTGAGACCGATCATGGAGGAGTGGCTGCAGAGGCAGCACGGTGGCCTCACGTATCGTGCGACACAAGGTCATCACCGGGCACGGAAACTTCGGTGAGTATCTGTTTCGCATGCATCGTGAGGTCACACCCGCGTGTCAACACTGCGAGACTTCCGGCGTAGACACGGCATTCTACACGTTGGTGGAATGCTCAGCATGGGCGAGTCAGCGCCGGGACCTCGTTGTGGGCCTGGGCGTAGATACGCTCTCGCTGGAGACCATGCTACGAGCCATGGTCTCTAGCGAGAGTCAGTGGAACGCGGCCGTTTCCTTCTGCGAGCAGGTAATGCTCGTGAAGGAGGCGGCCGGTAGGGTGAGGGAGCGTACCCTCCCCGCTGAGTTCCGAAGTGTGCGGCGAGGTCGCCGCAGACGTGACTACGCCCAGGACCATCGACCTCCATGATCGGGGCCTGAGGACGATGGATTAGCAACCCACCGTCCTTACAGAAGCAGGGCTGCGTGATGTGGGGCTGCACCCCACGCACGCCTTCACTCACCGACGCGGGATAAAACCCGACCCCAAAGATGCGGGGTAACACCCGACCACCACGCAGTGGCCACGCGGATGGCCAAGGTCCGCCGGGCGCCACCGGGAATTCTCTTAGTCTCTACCGGAGGCGCTCGGCAATGGACGTAGGTGCGGCAGCGCCCAAGGTCGCGGATTAAAAAAAAATAAAAAAAGGTGACGATGGATATCACTTTAATATCAAAATGATTAATCCATTGAATGGTAAGATCAATATTGTTGTTTTCATTTTAACTTGATATACATTTTATTCTGTTTGCTTTTAGTACTCAAAAAAAGTTGTAATTTCTAATTTAGTAGAGAGTAGCTGTAAGAGTCGTTAACCTATTACTGGTTCTAAAATACAATTTTTACTGCATTGGTTTCAGGTGAGGAAACTACCAAGAAGGTTAGTTCGATGAATTATTACGCATATCGTTTGATGATTCGTGAAAATTCTGACAATTATTTGTTGAGATTTCGTCGACTGCTTCAACAATATTGCGTTGACATGTACGTTAAAATCGAAATGGAGCGCTTGACTTTCATTCGGTTGAAGAAGAATGGCAATGTAAACTGGAGAGTGTAGGCTTGAAAATCAGTAGAACCAAAACTGAGTACATGTTCTCTGATTTCGGCGGTCTCTCCAGTCCTACACCCATGGTGTTAGACGGCACACCAATACCAGTTTGCTCCAGTTTCCGGTACCTCGGCTCTCTTATCCAGGAGGATGGGGAAATCGATCGTACAGTGAAGCACAGAATTGACGCAGGTTGGATGAAATGGCGGCAGGTCAAAGCCACTATATGCGACCCCCAATTTCCTCCGAAACTTAAGGGGAAAATTTACAAGACTGTCGTCAGACCTGCCGTCCTGTATGGACTTTCATGTTTGGCCGTAAAAGCGACGGATGAAAGACAATTGCATGCAGCGGAAATGCGAATGTTAAGATGGATGTGTGGTGTGACAAGAATGGATAGGGTAAGGAACGAGTATATTAGAGGAAGTTTGAAAGTTGCACCAGTGAATGAAAAATTGAGAAGCGAGCGGCTGTCATGGTATGGACATGTTATGAGAAGAGAGGAAAGCAATGTCGTTAGAAAGGTGCAAAGTATGACTGTAGAGGCTTTAAGAAGTAGAGGTAGGCCAAAGAAAAGATGGATGGAATGTGTGAAAGAGGATATGACAAGGAGAGGAGTGAATGAAGAGATGACTTCTGACAGAGGTGTGTGGAGGAGAAAGACTTGTTGCGCCGACCCCAAATAATTGGGATAAGGGCAGGTAGATGATGAATCAAGCTAAATTGCGTTCGGAAGAGTATATCCATTTACGCGATGCAATTAGCACAGAAGGAGATTCAGAAAATGTTGGTCGATTGACTATTTTACCGGCGACATACATAGGTAGCCCGCGTCATTTGCATGAATATGCGCAAGATGCAATGACATATGTTCGTAATTATGGTCGGCCAGATCTATTCATTACATTTACATGTAATCCGAAATGGATAGAAATTATTCAATTGCTGCTTCCCGGACAAGCATCAAGTGATCGACACGACATCACCGCACGTGTTTTCAGGCAAAAAATTCGGTCACTAATGAATTACATTGTTAAGCAACACGTCTTTGGGAATACTCGATGCTGGATGTATTCAATCGAATGGCAAAAACGAGGCCTACCGCATGCTCACATTCTGATTTGGTTAGTCGAAAGAATTCGGCCAGATCAAATAGATGACATCATATGTGCGGAGATTCCTGCTCCTGAAACCGATCCAGACCTACATGATGTTGTAGTCACGAATATGATTCATGGACCGTGTGGCACTATCAACCGACAATCACCGTGCATGGTCGACGGCAAGTGTTCCAAACGGTATCCACGAAAATTGACGGCAGAGACCATTACAGGCAACGATGGTTATCCATTGTATCGGCGTCGATCGCCCGATGATAATGGTAGAACTATCACAACTAAAGTGAAAGGAAACGATTTCGTAGTTGACAACAGTTGGATTGTTCCATATTCGCCACTTCTTTCCAAAACATTCAAAGCACATTGTAATGTTGAGTATTGCAATTCGGTCAAGTCAATTAAATACATTTGCAAATATGTCACGAAAGGGAGCGACATGGCGGTTTTTGGTATCCAAACATCCAATAACAAAGATGAAATCACGCACTATCAAGTTGGTAGATATGTGAACTGCAATGAAGCAATTTGGCGTATATTTTCATTCCCTATTCACGAACGTCATCCCACTGTTTTACATTTGGGGGTGCATCTAGAGAACGGTCAGAGAGTATATTTCACAGCGTCGAATGTTGCTCAACGTGCCGAAACACCTCCAGCGACAACACTGACCAGTTTCTTTGAGATTTGTTAAAGCGATCCGTTCGCACGAACTTTGCTTTACTCAGAAATGCCACGTTATTACACTTGGAACGCTACATCAAAGAAATTTCAACGTCGGAAGCAAAGCCATGCAGTTCCTGGTCATCCAGATATGCGTTCTACTGATGCTCTTGGTCGTATTTACACAGTTCATCCGAAGAATGATGAATGTTTCTATTTGCGGTTGTTGCTGGTACATGTTCGAGGGCCAACATCATTTGAATCACTACGAACTGTTAATGGTATCGTGTGCCCCACATTTCGTGCAGCATGTCAAGAGCTAAATTAGCTTGAAAACGATACTCATTGGGACACGACAATCGCTGAAGCAATTATTTCTGCATCTCCAAGTCAGATACGCACATTATTTGCTATCATCATTTCAACATGCTTCCCATCGAACCCACGTGACCTGTGGAAGAAATACAAAGATAACATGTCAGAAGATATTTTACATCGAATTCGCGTCAGCTCAAGAAATTCCGATCTTGAGGTGAATGAGGAGATCCATAACCAGACTTTGCTCTTGATCGAAGATATGTGTTACCTCATGTGCGCAGTTTGTTAGTTAGGTTAGGAATGCCAGCGCCAGATCGCGGAATGAATGACGCATTTAATAGAGAATTGGAACGTGAACGTGAATATGATCCACATGAACTAATCCAATCAGTTCAAACGAATGTACCTCTGTTGAATCCTAAGCAGAGGGAAGTCTATGATACACTGATTAATGCAATTGATGATGGAAATGGCGGCTTATTTTTTTTGGATGCCCCCGGTGGAACTGGGAAGACATTCCTCATGTCATTGATTTTGGCCACTGTACGTGCGAGATCTGAAATTGCGGTAGCAATTGCTACTTCTGGAATAGCGGCCACATTGTTAGACGGATGCCGTACGGCTCACTCAGCGTTAAAATTGCCATTAAACCTTCAAACTACTGAACAACCGACATGTAACATTTCGAAACACTCCGCAATGGCCAAAGTTTTAGTAGCATCAAAAATCATCATATGGGACGAATGCACAATGGCGCACAAACGCGCATTGGAAGCACTAGACCGAACATTAAAAGATCTGCGCAATGACTCGAGATGTTTTGGTGGTGCAATGATTTTATTATCTGGCGATTTCCGACAAACACTACCAGTCATTCCAAGATCTACTGCTGCCGACGAAATAAACGCTTGCCTCAAAGCATCAAATCTGTGGCGATATGTAAAGAAACTTCAACTGTCTGTAAATATGAGAGTTGCATTGTTGAACGATCTATCTGCTGATGATTTCTCTAAGCAATTGCTGACTATCGGTAATGGCCGTGTTCCTGTTGACAAATCGAGCGGTTTGATTTCATTTCCTCCAATTTTTTGCAATTTCGTATCATCAAAAGACGAGCTTATCAACAAAGTATTCCCGGATATCATTGCTAACCACAAAAATACTAAATGGTTAAGTGAGCGAGCCATTTTGGCCGCTAAAACTAAAGATGTAGATGACCTCAATTATATAATTCAAAATCAAATCGTAGGTACTCTGTATTCATTCAAATCTATCGACTGTGTAACAAACGAAGAAGAAGCCACTAATTATCCAACTGAATTTTTAAACTCCTTGGATGTGCCTGGTTTACCACCGCACAATTTAAAACTTAAAGTTGGCTCGGTAGTCATCATGCTTAGAAATTTAAACCAACCAAAACTGTGTAATGGAATGCGTTTGGTGATAAGAAAACTGATGAGCAATGTGATTCACGCGTCGATACTTAAAGGAAAATTTAAAGATGAGGTAGTTCTTATTCCAAGGATTCCGATGATCCCAACGGATATGCCCTTTGAGTTTAAACGAATTCAATTCCCGATTTGTCTTGCCTTTGACGATCAACAAATCACAGGGCCAATCCTTGACTATTTGTGGCCTCAATCTAGAAAATGCATGTTTTTCTCATGGTCAATTGTACGTGGCATGCTCACGTGTCGGCAAACCATCCGCTTTATTTGTTCTTGCGCCTGACCAAAAAACAAAGAATGTCGTTTACCACAAAGTGCTTGAATGAAAATCCTATTAATGAATTAATCCGAGGTTTATTTTTTTTTTCCAATCTGCACAACATAGTTTTCAATCATTTTTGTCTGACATGAGTTTGAAGTACTTAATTATTATTTTTTATTTTTATTCTCATTCTGTATGTATGTTTTCATCATCATTCATCATAATAAAATACTTTTTTGATTCTATCTATATAAATATATTATTTTGTATCATTGTTTTACGTTCATCAAAGCCTAAATTAGTTCAGCTAAAAAGTAACACGACATTCATTGACTGTTAGGCGGTACGAAGTTCGCGGGGTCAGCTAGTAATAATATAAATAGTTAATAGACAGCAAATGCCAATGACACCAAAGTAAAGTTGAATCTTTAGTTTGTTTTTAACTGAACCGTACACCGTGACATTCTCAGCGTAACCGTCACAATAATACGTCCGTATGTTTAAAAACTTCAGCACCAACGCTAATTAGCAACATTTTCGTGAACCGCGGCTCTGTCTAATGGCCTAAGGGCTATATTATTGTAATGGCAGCTACAATCTCTCCAAGCGTAGCTTGGACATGATAGCCCTTGTATTGTTTTCTTCAAAACTTTTCTTAGTCAATTTAAACTTTTTAACATTTCTTTTATCAAGTTCTCCAATGTAGTATTTAAAGATAAAGTTAATTGTTTGAAGACGATGTTTTTAATTGTCAGTGCAACTTTATGAAGGTTATGTTGTTTTTAACGAGATGAGATTGTTTCAAAATTGTTGGTTGTTCTTGATGTTTGATGGTAAATAAAGTGGACTGTATTATCGTTGGTACATAGGTAAATTGGATTATTTAATAATTTACAATAAGTTAAAGATGCGAGTTTTATTAATAATGGTATTATATAGCATAATACCATTATTATGTACCACCCCATTTATTGCAAATAAATATTATGAATTATATGAATTGTGAATTATATAAGACGCACTGGAATGATGTCCTTCTTATGCAGATTCATATTATGACTATTGCTCTAGTGACTCTTATTTACGTAAATAATAATAACTAACTGATTACAATGTCCTCGCCCGCGTGGAATGGTTTTTCCGTTATCGATTCCCGTGGTAACACATTACCGGGATAAAGTAGCTTAGCACTCAGGGATAAGTAATGTAGTTAGTGAGTATTAGTAAAACAATTTTCAAAAACATTCATCATTATTTTAAATTACATTGTTATGGCATAAGCCTATTTAAAGTTTAATTATATAGATACTTGGAGAATGTTTTTAAATTATCAAAACGTCATATCCGGCAGAGATTGCGAACGGGCACCGATCCAACATGACTACCGGAAATTGGCGTTTCTATGTAATGAACGAATTCGAACAGAAGTAATGTAGGAGTATTTTTTTAAGGAAATTCGGGTAATTCTAAGTTTGGCAAGAGGGCGCGCGATCTGAATTGAGAATTGATACACGTATTTGTTATAAACTAAGTGAAAAACGGTTTTGGCTTACGCTTGACCTGGCTTTGGCTTTGTAAGGAGTTTAACTTGGAACTTCTTCACAGACTTTCGGAAATACGGATTTAAGCTTTAATGTAATCTACTTGAACGCCGTGCTTATGTTCCATGTCAAGTGACTTCCGTAAAGCAAGGATCTTTATTGGTTGTTGATATTGGCGAAACGTGTTCGACGTAGTTAAGTGAATGGGTGAAGTGTCGAGTCTTTTTGCTACTTTTATTATTATTTTCTTTTGTTTGTTAAAGAATTTCACTTGGAATATTTGCAAATGACTTCGGAACATTCATCGAGGCTCTTTGACATATAGGTATCTAATTATGACTGTTTTATACTAGTGAAGGTGCTAAGGGGCTCGGGGGTTACCGGATATGGCAATAAGTTCCCCTCTATTTCATAGGACTAACAGTTAATTTGGAAACGTGGGTGTAATAAATATGTCTGACTACCCCTTCGAGAATAAAGATACTAGGGAACCGCTTTAAGGTGCTAAATTCGTAAAAAAAAGTACAAATCGCCTTCAACACACTGCCTGCAGTATACTTCTAAGTAAGTATTAGTATTCGTGTCATTATTTACAATAATAATAAGTAGGAACTCATTATGACAGTATAAAAATTACCTACTAAAGTATTCAGCTATTTATCTAGGTTTACCAACTGGGCAGTGGACACGCAAACTTTTGAACCAACATTTTTAATTAGTGAAAATTGTGAATCCAAACGCGTGTGACGTTTAACAACACGCGACTCGGTGACTGATGAGCTATTGCGCGATCCAGACAGGTTATGATAGACCGTACGCTGTGGGTGTCCGCACTAAGCAACACACACGCCACCGTCTAAAACAAGATGAAAAACTGCCGCTCTAGACGGCCATTATTGGTAATAATAACACATAGCACCAGTGTTGAATGATCAAAAATAAAATAAAACTGTAAAAACCGGTCACGAGACAATTTAACTATCCTACACCATGATACTATTGGAGCTACTATCGATGGAGTTAAAGGATGAGAAGCCAATGTAACATTAGTGCCTATGATGGTTGACAAGTTCTCTGAACAGATGTTGACATCAAGCTGGCAGAATTATTTTGACTAGTAGTAAATAAGTACTTCTTCCCTCCCTTCGCGCACCATGCCTCGCGCACAGTAAACCCACTCCCAGTAGGTGCATTTTTTAATTTATTTTAATTAGAGCACTCAACAGCTTATTTATAACAGTACAAGATATTGTCTGAGGAGGGAGAGGGAGTTTTATGACATTTAAAAAGGTGTCTAAGATACATACATACAATCACGCCTCTTTCCCATTTATAAAATTCAATTTATTACGATCCTGGCATGCTTCTTTCGCTTCTTTCACTTTCATAACTATTTTCATGCACGCTGTCTGGTTACGAGTACTCCTGACTTTTTTCTCAAAACATGTCTGATTTGGTCAAAGTACGTTAGCCTTTACAATAAACGTATATGTACGACGTATATGTATGATTAACGTATATGTAGACCTTTACAATCCTGTCCATCCACACCCGCTTTAAGTATTTCTTTCGTCAATCTCCATTCATCCATCCTTTCTACGTGCCCAAACCATCTAAGCATCGCTTCTTCTATTTTAGTCACCTAATAGTTAGTGGATCTGAAGGTGGTAAATCTGTATAATTAGGAAATGCGAATGCTATGAGCTAGACGTTACCGTCTGACAACCGCTTGCGTTTACAAAGCTCAGTGCGTACCACTTAGTTCGAGAACTAGTAAAACTTTTATGCGCCGCTTTTGGAAAATTGCTGGCTTTTTCCAAGTAATATTAGTTGTGTAATAGCACGCCAGGGAGTAAATTTACATAGCCGATAGTGAATACTAACTAATGAAAATTCCTACTTTTGTTTAGGCGTTAACTTGTTATTAACATAATTTTATACACGTCACCGCCTTTGATGATTCATATCTAAATTGTTGTAATTAATTAGAAATCTATTAGAAAATTTATCTGTAATTCAGGTATTAAAAAACCACCGCTCATTTGTATTTTGACTGCTTCGCTGGCGTGGTCGGTAGTGCATCCGCTTTCGACGTCGGAGTCTCGGGTTCGATTCCAGGGCGGGACAAACTGTGTGATGACATACATATACGTTTGTACCGAAGTCTGGATGTTTCCTATGTATAATATGTATTTACAAAAAATGTACATAAGTATTTATATCAGTTTATCTATTACTCATATAACAAGCTCTTTTAGTTTGAGACTAGATGGCGTTGCGTGAATTGTCCTAACATGTTTATGTCTGTATGTCTCTCCCAATCCATCTTCACCAGCAAGATATGCACCTGCCAATCATTGAATGAAGTAATTATTGATTTCTAGTATATGGTCTACGGTAACGACAATAGACTAGCTCCCTTTAACAAAAGTACTGGCAAAACTAGTACAGTATATTGCACCTCTGTCTACCCCCTTGGGCTAGGCGTGAATACACCAGTAGATCTATGTAAATCCTTGGCGTTTGTTAAATGACGAAATATTATCAAAACTAAATTGTCAACAAAATTTCTTAACGTATTTATTATCATAGTTTATGAGGACATTTCCTAAGTCGTATCCCTCCCCGTTGGTTTTAAACCAGCCCATAAACTAGTCCATAAAATAATTTAAAACACCCAAGCGGGCGATGCTGCGAGATAAAGATAGCGGCGATATATCACTGTGAGCAACGCCTTTATAATGCACTCCGTGACAAACAATGCATTTATTTTGATATATTCGGATTAAAGGCTAGTCCAGGCACGCCGGAATCAGCACAAATGCAAACCGCGAGTTTACAAACCGCAAGGGTTGACAAAGTGATCAGATAAGTGCATTAAATGTGTGGAATGTGGTTTCAATCCTATCTATATAAAATTCAAAATTACAATCGCATTTAATAATATTTTTTTATCTACGTCAGAGAAGGATTTCAATGCAACGTATTTTGTGGAACTGGGAAGGAAAATACAATTTCACGCGGGTGGCACCACGCACCTCACCTAGTTTATAAGGTTTATTAAAATGTCATATGATGCCGTGAGGCCAAACCTATCAGTGAAAAATAGTGGATAATGATAATGAATGAGTTGGAATTATTACACTTTATTTTTTTTTTTTATTTAGGTACACAAAACAGAAAACAATACAAACAATCATAAAATACATAACTTAACAAGGTTCAGTTCCAAATTGAGTTCCTTAACTTGTATACTCAACATGACCAATAATGTAGGAAATGAATAGCCTAAAGTGGAAGCAAAGACACCAAAATTAAGTACTAATAATAAAAAAAAAAACAGAAAGAAACAAAAAAATTAAAGCTAACAAAAATTCCTAACATTTTACTACTATAACTTAGACATAAGTTCCTCTGTATTGCGCTTAAATGATAGGGAACACTGGTAAAACACATCTATTTCGTTACTATGTTGGTGTAGGGAGCTCGTTGTATAGACACGACACATCCGCACTATGGGATTATAGAAGGATGTGTTGTTTATGTAAACCTTTAGAGCGAAGGTGTTGAGATGAGGGTGGCGACTTCGGAATCTTATATTGAAGTTCAGCAATGAGAGCAACTCGGGAGAGTCAATTGTGGAGTGGATTATCTTGTGAAGGCACACAAGGTCACTACACTTTCGACGAGTCTCAAGCGTTTGTAATTTGTTTGTAAAATGTCCTTAGCTTTCCCTTCAAGCCCGACCTGTAGCTTACTATGTACAAACACTTCTTTTATACTCTCTCCACGCTATCTATGTGGACTGCGTAGAAAGGTGCCCAGATATTGGAGTTATACTCTAGGATGGTTCGGATTCAAGTTTGGTAAAGATATAGTAAACTAGTTGGATTTTGGAAATCTTTGGTGATTCTGCAAATAAATCCAAATAACCTCGCACTTTTAGACTGTATATGCTCTATATGGAAGTGGAAATTTAACTTTTCGTCAAACAGTACTCCCAGGTCTTTAACTACATTTTTCCGTTCTAAATAATGACCATTTATATTATACTCTCTATGACCATTTATATTTATGATTTTTGTTGCCAAAACTAATAACACAGCGCTTTTGTGCATTTAAGGACATACAGTTCTCACCACACCATAATGCTATTTGTATCAAATCGGACTGAAGAGTGATGGCATCTTGTACATTATTAATAATGGAAAATACTTTGAGATCATCAGCGTATAGTAAGCACGGGTTTTTCAGCCTATCCACGAGGTCGTCTATGAATACAATAAACAAAAGAGGACCCAAATGAGAACCCTGGGGTACCCCAGAAGTACAAGAAATAGGATCAGACAAGACACCCTTAACAACCACCAGTTGGCTTCGGTTGTCCAAGTAAGATTCAATCCAGCGCAGCAAGTTATCGTGTATACCAAAGTGTGACAGTTTTTAGCATAAGATATTATGGTTTACTTTATCAAAAGCTTTTGAAAAGTCTGCGAATCTTCTCCTTAAGGCTGAACAGAGGTAGTTTTTATAGGTCACTAAATTGGACAGAGTAGAACGATTCCTAATAAAACCATGCTGCCTGAGCGATAGAAATGGATAAATATGAGAGTAGAGTGAGTCGTAGACTATTGATTCAAATAATTTGGCTATGCACGATAGAATGCTTATTGGTCGATAATTTTCGCAACAAGATTTGTCACCAACTTTGTGAATCGGGACTACATGCGCAACCTTCCAAAAACTGGGGAACGTACCTGATTTAATTGACTGCTTAAATAATAACGCTAATGGGGTTGATAATTCACTGCTGCAAGTTTTGACAAAAATTGGTGGAATTCCATCATGCCCGGCACCCTTGTTGACGTCCAATCTGTTGATTTTTTGAAGAACCGCGGAGCTGGTGACCCATATAACGGGTAATGCAAAGCTATTACGCTCAGTCGAACTGTTTGCCACGGCAGGATTTGTGGCAGGTTCAAAGACAGAGCCAAAGTATTGAGAAAAAAGTTGACAGATACCGCGATGATCAGAAGAAACAAGGTCACCATACTTAATGGTTTGCGGAATAGCATTGGAGTCCTTCTTACTGTTTACAAATCGCCAGAAGTTCTTGGACCATCATTGAGAGATGACTCCACGGATGATATATAAGAGTTGTAATCCTCAGTCATGAGTTTTTTACAGTGCAAGCGCAGCATACTAAAGGTGTCGTAATCTCGAGGACCACCAAATCTATTAAATAACCGATGATACTGATTTTTTTTTCCTTCGTGCATCGTCTTAGGGCTGCAGAGAACCATTTTGGACACGCATCCGAACCACTGCGTACAGTTGGGGTATTTCGGGCAATTATCTCGTAAATAATTGAGTAAAAGTTGCGTACAGAGCAATCCACATCGGCACCTCCGAGAGCCGTCGACCAGACGATATACATTAATTCTGACTACCCTTACACGTCATTATAAAACCTATTTTAATAATAACAACAAATGTATCATAAATCATAGGCAGTATATGCTCCATTAACCGGTGAGCTGTTGCGACACGCTAATCACAGTCATCTGGGGCTCGGCTAAACTACTAGAAGACTGTACACTTGCTGGAACTATTGGCTAGTAACCTATATTATGGTCATCGAAAGTTAATACCTAATTTATAATATAGAAGGTATAATGACTCTCAAGGTTCCCTATCATATCTATACTACTAAAGACTTGGTTCGGTTTAACCCAGAAGTACGTATTCACATTGAAAAAATATTTTGATGATGAATAGTAGAATGCTAAAAGCGATATAACATCTCATGAGGATCTATCCACTCAGCAGTCCGGGCTCCCTGGCTATTATAGTGTGACATGTCAGGCGCGGGATCGGGAGCTTAGGAGCGGAACAACAATGAAAAATGTTGAAAAAAGAAATCCCTGCAAAGAAGCATATCGCAAGCGTCCACTAGTCTTTGAAAAAGTCACATTTCCTTAATCGTCATCAATTATAAGGCAATAATCTCGTAAGTTTAAACATATTGGCTCGTAGTTACGAAATTTATTAAAATCATCATTGACTAACACTTTTATAACCCTTTTATATTTAGAGATACCATTTTGAGCCATATCAATGGATATACTGCATGACATTTTTATTTTCATGGGAAAATAAAATGCCATGACATTTGTGTTTGTTCCCATCCGTAGACCACATTTGTGTTAATTTTGAATATTTAAACACGAATTAGATTGTATTATTAGAGACGCTCAATTTAGAAGAAAATCAGTTGAACCCATAGAGCTACACGGATCGAACGGTACGCAGGGATCGAATTCGTTGCTCTGTTTGAGTCAGAATGTGACGTTTTAAGTTTTATGGAGACCCGTCAATTAACGTGGCCGCTAGTCCAAATTATTCATACCGACAGGCAGAACAAAGTCTCTACTGTAATCTTTGAATTGAAGACGTTTCGCTCTCTCGGTCAATTACAATTATATCAATCCAATTCTGCTTCCTTGTGTACCACGTACACAGTAGATATAACGGTCATTATCCGAAATTGTCCATTATTGTTTGCCCAGCCCAGTCATCGAAAACATTCATTTACCTGCGACATTGTGCCGTAATGGACCCACACGACTTATGTAACTACTATATTGTATGGAGCCGAAAGTAATTGGTGTAGGCTTATTTATATCTTCAGATGATTCGATGGTATTATTGTCTGGCACAAAAGGTTTCAAAGGTCATGGTTTTTGTTGTTATTAGTTAACAATCGTCACAACCACTCAGCAGTCTTGATACTGTCGATTGTTAGTTTATTTTCTATAGTACTTAGATAAAATAGATAGATTGGTAGGGTAGGTAAATAAGTTATATAGTTTGATAGGTCACATCACTTAAGGGAAGCCGCAAGTCAGTTGATAACTATGTAAGGACAATGAACACAACACTAACGCCAGCGTTCACCTCCCGCCGCTAGTTCCTAGGAGGATAATTATATAGCGAAGAGGAGTTATAAGGATTCTTATAACTTACCACAATTACTATCAATGTAAGATATGCCACTTGTGTTCCCAGTCTAATCACTACATTTATAAAACAAAGTCCTCCGCGTCTGTCTGTTTGTGATAAACTACCTATTTTTGTTTTCACTAATGGTTACAGAGAAGATAGTCAAGCGGGTAAGCGTTCACTAGTAAAGTATATTAGTCCAGTGAAAACTGGCGTTGGATATTGACATCATCTTGTCTAATTCAGGGGTATTTACAGTATAGTGGCAGCAGAATAATTAATTTACTAGTACAAGGCGTCTTCAAAGGTAAAGCCGTGTAAGTATTTATAATAAATACTAAACTATACTAGGTCGCCGCAGTCGCGAAACGTACCGTTACGCTGCAGCATATATTTGAGCGAAGCGAGTTTTGATTCAAAGCGATATAACTGTCAAAGTATTTTTTTGTAATTACGCTATGGGCATTTTTACCATCAATTAAATTATTTTTATTTGATCGAAATTCAAAATTCTGGCTTTGTAAGAACCTGAGTAATTCTGTAAGCTTTTGATGAGTGCAAGAAAATCCGAAATCGGCCGAGTATTCGCCGAGAAACAATTTAACACAATTTAACATAAATCGTAATTTGAGTCACCCGTTGAGAGCTCCGCTCGCCTTCGGCTCGCTTCGCTCAATTAATATAAGTTTATGAAACTTATTTTGAAGTACTTTCTCACATAAAATTGTAGAGTAGAGTGAATTACATTATATTGTTCCAAAGTATTATCACCCCGGTTTGTTACTTCAGTGTAAGACCCAGACAGGTACCTACAGGTGTGTTACAACTAATCGCGAGGGAGTATACAACTTTTTAACGTCTTTAAAATATTTTTTTGTGGCAAACCATTAAAGCGTTTACATCACAACGGTAAGGTCTTAAGTCTACCCTTGAGAAATCATCCTCTCTCCAAGTTAGTACTAAGAACGGTTACAGTTGGGGAGGGAATAGTTAAGGAACTCAATTGCTACCAGCTACCAACTGCACTGGTCGGTACTTACACTTACTTGTTATGTACACTGCCGGCCAACGCGAAGTACGCAATTACTATTTTGTTGTGAAGTTTAAACGATAAAAAGTTATTATAAAATAAATAAGTTTTAGATCTTTTTTTTATTTACTACAGAATACTTGCGGTGGTAAAACAATTTCTTGTTCCTGGTCTCATGGCAACCAATTAATCACGTAATAAGATTTTTTTTTGCGGATTGTACAAATTTGCGACGCAACCCAAAGACATTGAATCTGGGACTTCTTCGACGCAGAATACAATTAAGTTTTAGTTTGAATAATAGAAGAACATACTAGTTGTTGATTCTTAAGCTTGTCATCTATTTTGCTACCGGAGATGTACAAATACCCACAGTATTTCCTTTACTTTATGCCGCTCAATACAGTATACGCCTACGCTAGACGCAAACGACATTTATCCTTAGACATTTATTACCCATATGATATACGTGTAACCTATTTTCCGTGTCCTCGAGTGTACACTGAAACTAGCCGCTATACCTAAGTTGTTTAAGTATTTCACTGAACATCGACTGCGTATTTGTGGGTATCGTTACAGCAACAGTATCCCGTTTGTGTTGCAAACGTTTTGTAGATTAAAGTATTTCAAATTTCAATTAGTTGCAAAGCAAACCCTTGCAATATCTATATTCGTATACTCAATGAAGGTTCACTCACTTAACCCTCCCTTGGTTTTGCTGAAGTGGGAAGGTTGTATTATACTTTGTACTGTTTTAGTAAACATCAATGTTTTAAGGTTCCTATATGGTGCTAAAATGCTGACCAACGGACGATGTTCTGACTACAGTACTCAAAGTGCCCACAAACGTCAATTGGCTCGCCCTCTTTAGTACCAACAGTGAAGATATTCTCTTCAGGGATAATCATATGATTTTTTGTGTTATAAAAAGGCTAATTATTACATAAGACCCATAATAACATTGAGGGCTTATAATCTGCCTCTACCTATTCTGCCTATTTTGGGGATGCTGGCGTGATTATATGTATGAGGAGTATGATATGTATTGTGTATAGTTATTTTGTGGGTGTGTGTGGATTGAAGTGCAAGCAGGGAATCATGTGACAGATTTAGGTGTTTAAATCATTAAAGTTTCATCTGTATTGACGTGTACTGTACCGAAGCGAGATCGTTTATGTAGTCAGACCGCTAAGCTACCGAGCCCCGACATGAGAATATTGAAATTGTAATCTGTTTTTACGTCTTAGGGCGACACGTCAGACCCATCTACCGATGTGCGAAGGATTTGGAATTAATTGACTCTATTGAATTTTTTTTACATTTAGTATCCTCGCGAGGTTAGGCAGAGGTTGATTAGGTACATAATTTGTTAGTAGTTTTATAAATTGTTGGTACACTACGTAGGGGGCGAGCACTTCTCGTGTTTTCAACCGACTTTCAAAAAAGGAGCTCCCCGTTTTTTTCTTTTCTCAATTTCAACTGTTTTTTTTTTTTTGTCTCATATCTTCAGACTAGGTGAACTGATTTTGAAAACTTTTTTTAAATGGAAGCTTCAACTTCCCAAATGGTCCCATTTCCATTTAGTCCCATTCCGACTACTATTTGGTCCCGTTTTGGTAGTTTGAAGTCGGTTACTGTGTTAATTTTTGGTAGTTTGAAGTCGGTTACTCTGTTAATTTTTGGTAGTTTGAAGTCGGTTACTGTGTTAATTTTTGGTAGTTTGAAGTCGGTTACTGTGTTAATTTTTGGTAGTTTAAAGTCGGTTAGTGTGTTAATTTTTGATGTGTGTTTTATTTTCACCAGTCTCATCCGTTGATCAGCAAACGCGCCACTTACAGTTCTTGGGTCTCTTAGATCTTCGTGTGACTCCTATGCATCTACAACGTAAGAGGGAGGAAGCCCTATAGATTGCACATGCAATCCGGACTTAAACAGCCAGGATTATAAATGCCTTTAATATCCCTGCAATTCGGGCACTGGTCTTTTTTCCACATACATACATAATTATTACGCCGATATCCCTGATTGACGACTTTTTTTTAATCCACAGCCCTAGGCCGCGGCCGCACCGACCGGTCCATTGCCGAGCATCTCCGATAAGCACTGAAAGAATTCCCAGTATGGCGCCCGGCGGACCTTGGTCACCTGTGTGGGCCGTTGCGTGGTGGTCGGGTGTTACCGCGCATCTTTGGGGTCGGGTTTTATCGCGCGTCGGTGAGTGAAGGCGTGCGTTAAGCAGTAGACAGTGATAGGCTGAAATGATGATGATGATATCCCTGAGGAGGTCATTGGTGGTAGGTAACGCACACAACCGCATTTCGCCAGTAATCACTCTGCTCACCAGGTCAGCAGTAATCAGAATCACAGAACTATCTCATGTAGGTAGTACATACCTATGATTCTCACCCCACTTGCGTTTGTCTCACAAGTATCGCAATTTCGCAACTATTGAACTGTTCCACGAGTAGAGTACTAGGGCTGTACAATGCCAATACACTTAGTCGATTGGCACAGGAATCGACACACAAAGGTGGAATTCTTTGGTAACTGTAGATGGCGCGTAGAAGTCGTTTCACACTTCGCCGTCTGCACCGAAATGGAGTCTCTTTTACTGAATTCTTTTGCTCTCAAAAAGAAAGGCTTGGACTGCAGAGATTCTATTAAGTGGTATGCTATATCAGTCCTGGTGTGGGAATTTTAGTTTGAATTGTGTGTGTATAGTGCCGGGTAACGGCAATAGGCTAGCCGTAACATGGGACCGACAAAATTACTGACAAAGTGTGGGTGTGTAATACACCTCTGCCTACCCCTCCGGGGATTTAGGCGTAATTTACTATGTCTGTCTGTCATAAAGAAAAATACTTTTTAGAACTTGTTTAGTTACATATTTATATCCAACATGCGACGGTGTATGCGGTGTTATGTTTGTACTTATAGGAAGGTAGGTATACAAATGGAGTTCTAACCCTAAAGGGCCTCTTAACCGATATATCCATATTCAATGTAATGTATTAAGTACATTGATGAATAGAGTCTTTCACAGAACGAGGTCAAGTGCGTTAATCGTATAATCTATCGTACAGCTCATCTAAATTAATGTTTTTTTTTTTTTTTTTTTGTTTTGATGAGTCAATTGGGTTTTAGTTTCAGGAGTGGCGCTTATGGTATACGCCTTCTCCTGGAACCGTTTGCAAGTTGATTGTTTAGTTAGTGAAGTGTTTAGATGTTATGTGCCGTTAGAGTGTTTTAGTTGATTTACGATAAAGGTGATGTGGTGGAGGAGTGAGTTAAGTGTATCTGGGGCAGTTGTAAATAAGGTGGTTGAGGGTTTGCGAGATTATGTTGGTGGGGAGTTCGTGGGGTCATGATGAGTAGGAAGGAGTTTCTTGGTTAGGTTAGAGGTTTGCGAGATTGTGTTGATGCAAGGACAGAGGTCGTTGTTTAGGTTTGGTTGATTAGGTTAGGTTAGGTGGGACATCCGCTTCTGTGTGTGGAAAAGTTACAGGGGGTCAGTACTTTCCACACACTCCCTTAGTCGCCTCGTACGACATCCACGGGAGGATATGGGTTGGGGCTATTCTATTCTGCCGGCCACCACACGGCGGTCTAAATGAATGTTAGTATGTTTGTGTACCTACTAACACCAGGAACTGATCTAGTGATTTAGATAAAACGTTGGGTATAGTAATTCAATTTTATGGCTAATCGTTTTGTGTTATAAGAATACAATGAAAGATGATGATGAAGATGTACATGGGGACGTATTTGCATGTCTAAGGCCCAAGGTGAGGATATCACCTGCACGGAAGACACCTGCTGATAGACATTGAAGCATTGACAAATATAGGTACTCAAAGTGAATAATAAATAGGCTTGCCCATTCTGAGATAGTATAGAGTATAGACGTGATTTTGTGATGTGGTAAGGTTACTACACTACTCGAGTGTAAATTATAATTATGGCAAAAAACCTTAGTATTCATGCCATAAATATGTCAAAAAAAATCATCTACAGTGCATTCGATTTTAGAATGAGACTAGTGAACGAAGTTTTCTTCTGTCGTCTAAAATCGGTAAATTTTAGGTCCCATTACTTTTTATGGAATGAATCTGTACATCGGTACGTATCTAATAGATTAGTATTGTTTCATTTCCGGCGAAGCAGATTGATAAAAAAAGTGAGATTAGTAAAGTCTCAATTCAATTCAATTCTTTTTTATGGCCTCTGCTTATACTTAGCAACTTGTCAATGTCCAGTCTTCGTAAATCAAGTACATAAAATCAACAAATAAAAACGTAAAAAAATGAAAAATGTGAATGTGATGTAAAAAGGCGGATGAACCTACGAAATCTCAATGTAAAACTTAGCAGACTAAACAGAGGGCTGTCATGAGATGTCAATACATTGTCATATTTCTCAAATCTCAATACCCCAATACAAATACTCTCAGGTCTAAATATAACATTCTTGGGTCAAAACCGTGAAAATAGTACGTATTTTCTGAGTTAAAAAAGTACGTAATTATACATCCGTGATTGTTATAAAAACCTATCAAGATAAGGCATAAGGCATTAAATACTTCTCATGCCTTTCAATATTATCACTGTAATGAGAGGGACATTAAATTTGTGTCTAAAACTGTAACTATCGGATATAAGAACATTTGGTGAGTCCAATTATGTATTACATACACCCTAATGCTCCACAGCAGGTCCACAAGATCCACCAAAATGATTGGCATTTTCAATGTTCCCAACTGTTTGCAACTCTTCCAAAAATCGCCAATTTTGGTAAATTTGAAAATCGTATCAGTAATTTTTCTATTTGTTGTCAAAGAAGCGTTTCCACAGAGCCAGTTTACCTGCAACAAGTGTATTTTTTTGATGTTTACAAAAACAGAAACACTGTTCACAACATTTTTGTTGACTATTTTTATTTTCAACACAAGAATATTACAGAAACTTTTGTCTCCAACACGTGTTGACAACACAAAAGTTGACAATTTGTATTTCGTAGAGACTAGGCTTAAGACACCCATGATGTATTAGTTGCAGCATCTTGCTAGATACGATTTGATAATGACTTTGAAAATCCTTTTTTTTTATTTTTGTATATGTATTGGGTTCGCAAAATTGACGCCGCCCGCCTGGTGGTAAGTCGCGACGACGTCTAGCGATTGTGGGCCACTCTCACAGCACACAATACTATGGAGAGTAGCCCTCAACTTGACGACCTACTGATGTGCCTCTTCACGCTCCGCTTAAAGAACCCAGGATTATATGTGGGAGGAAACACGTCCACAGGCAGGGCGTTCCACGCCACTATCGTTTGGCGGAGAAACGAACGTTTACAACGTTCGGTTCTCGCGAACATGCTATCCACTGTGTGGGAGCGGCATCTCCGCCCGGCACGCGTTGTT
>OY748301.1:19506259-19623405 GCA_963556515.1 Nudaria mundana
ACACACTTCGTCTTTTTTGCGTTCAGAAGTAAATTGTTGGTTGTAAACCAATCCAGAACTAGTGCAAGTGAACTATTTACTTCGTCAAAATTCCTCAGCTTGCGATTAACTTTAAAAATAAGTGATGTATCATCGGCGAATAGAACAATGTCGCACAAGTTTTGTACATAGAACGGTAGATCATTAATGTAAACTAAAAATAGAAACGGACCTAGAATTGATCCTTGTGGCACGCCCATCGCTACAGAAGCCCCTAAAGACCGACTACCATTGATATTAACATGTTGTATTCTATCACTGAGGTATGAGGCAACTAAGTCCAGTGCCGAATCTCTGATACCATAATAATTGAGTTTCCGTAATAGGGTATTATGTTCAACGCAATCAAAAGCTTTGGAGAGATCGCAAAATATACCAATGGCATCTTGCTTGTTCTCCCAGGCATTGAAAATATGCTTCAGAAGCGTTACCCCTGCGTGAATGGTAGAACGACCTCTTGTGAATCCCTACTGCTCATTATGTAGTAGCATATTTGAATTAAAATGTGATTGTAATTGCTGCAATATAATTTTTCCAAAAATTTTACTAATGGCAGGTAGTATTGAAATTGGTCTAAAATTACCAGGGTTGCTTTTTGATCCAGTTTTAAATAAAGGTATCACTTTACTGTATTTCATGAGATCAGGAAGCACTCCACTATTGACACATTTATTAAATATTGCAGCTAGATGTGGAGATATATTCACAATAATGAACTGAAGCAATTTTACAGAAATACCCCACAAGTCAGCTGTCTTTTTTGAGTTAAGCGACTTGAATACTTTTATAATATCATTGGGGTTTACATATTCAAAGCTAAATGAGACATGACACTGATTCATGCCGCTTTCCAGCATACGTTGAGCTTTAACTGGGCAAGAATTCAAGGAGCTAGTTATATTCGCGGGCATGTCTATAAAAAAATTATTAAAGGTTTGTGCTACATCTGGTTCTTGGTTAATTACTTTATTATCAATAATTAATTCAAATTCATTGTCACGGGGCTTTAGGCGACCGGTTTCAGCATTAATTATATTCCAAGTCGTTTTGACTTTATTGTTGGACTGTTTAATCTTATTACTCAAATATAATGACTTGGCAGCAACACACGCTTTTCTGAAAGGATTAAAATTATATTGCTTCATACCATATAATTCATACAACTTAGCTCTACTTTTGTAGATGCCAGTGGTTGCCCAGTCACAGAACTGGAAGTTTCCATTTTTATAAAAAGTTCTTGATTTAAATTTGTCGAACTAAGATTTAATTGTATTAGACAAGGACTCATATAAGTTATTTGGATCAACAATTAATATTGTTCAATAATTATCTAAATATCCAACTATCTCTTATTTTAATTAATGAATTATCGACCACTTCAATTGTTAATTGATAATATGAGCGAAAAAAATAAATAAGATTTACTTTATGTAAGGAAATTAGCATAATACATGCATAATGGCCAATGTGACACATTGATCTTTGTATTTTTGAATTAATGTTACATACGCTGTTATACTTAAAAAAAAACGGTCGTCTGTAAAGTCGGTTTACTGACGATAGTTGAATGTGACAACGTCATAACTGCCGAACGACCGATTGTGCCTCTTTGTCGCTCATTCCGCGCTCTCGCTTGCACTTCAAGTCTTAAATGGAACGCCGCATGACGTCATGTTTTTTCGTGCGTGCAGCCGGCTCCATCGAATTATAAGACGTTGTCACGTCAAAAAGATCGTGTTTCCAAGCAGAAATGATTTTTTTTTAGCTCACATGATTCATTATATCGATAAAATGCGTTTACCAAAAAGTCAAAATGGCCAAATTGTTGGTTTGACCCTTATACATAGGACCCATCAATGATGAGGCGTGATGATTTAAAATAATTACTTTGATAAAATCAATGTTGCCAACCCCAATGCTGTAAAAAAGATACCCTAAATAATTTTTCAGCCTCTACCCAGTAATTTACAAATTAATATAATAAATTCAATTACCATATCTGAACGCACAGCTTTCAGTATAACGAGCTGCGTTAATATAATGATGTGTACGGGTTCCGCTTTAGCGTGATTTAGATCCATTATACAGCTGTAAGCCCACCCTATAGCTGTATAACAAACGTGTTTGTTATTGATTGTGAGAGAACAGAGGATTACGTTGTCAACGGGAAGTGATGGGTGGTCGCTATAAAGTTGACTGCTCACAACATCCATCACATACAATTGAATACATTACAACCTATCAATTTGAATCGGAATAAATTTGTTTAAGTACATACTTGTGAAGCAACGAGGAAATATTGACTGGCTGCATGTCTTTATTTATGGAAATATGTTCGTCGGTAGTTTTCTCGTTCTTGATTCCCACGGGATCTCATTTATCACCAATTTTGTGATCATAAATCATATAGGTATTTATCCTTCAAGAGGTAGGTAGGCGATTATTAGTAGTTTCCAAACATTTGTGAGTTCAAGGCTTATTGCCGCTTTTAGGCACTACGTAATTGTGCGAAAGCCTCCTTTGTCTGACAGCAGGTGTACCACGTTAAGGTGAGGCTAACTTGGCTGCGGAGATGTTAAGAGGTCCCCCATAGTACCCATTACCACATCACAATAACATTCATTCCTGTATCATTGACCGAAGATCGGTATAACAAGTAGTGTACTACTCGCTTCTTCTCCGTAGTTCCATGAGTCGTCCCATTGATGGGACGATGGAAAAAAGGCATTTAACCGTAGTTCCATTTGCTATGGAACCACCGAAAATAGTTTTTTACTCCACTACAGGTTTTCTGTGATACCATTAAATTATGGAGTTGTGCAGGATCGTCATGATTCGGGTTATTTTAGGTTTAAGTCAGATTCTGTTGACGACAGTCGCTTGTCCAGAATTTTGATGACTGCCTCATATTATCATCATACCTCATATACATTTTGATGCCAGTATACGATTGCCATCCCTGAGGTCCCAGGTTCGATTCCAGGTTGAATCAAATTATTTGTGCGATCCACAAATGTTTGTTTCGGAGTTTGGGTATTTTCTATGTATAATAACTATTTAGAAATATATAAGTATGTTTATCAGTCGTCTAGATCCCATAGCACAAGCTTATATTAGCTTAATTTGGGCTAGATGACATTGTGTGAAAAATTTCCAAAAATATTTATTTATTTATTTGATGTATTTTTGAATGTACTAAATGTCTTGAAACTGTTTATACTGTCGATTGATGGCACTTGGTTGAATTTGCTACACATATTTGGACAAAAAAAATTGTACTTTCACTTGTAATTGTAATTTCACTTGTTTTAATTAATTTATGTAACCGGTTTCACCTCACAGCATCATCAGAGATGTTAATTAAACCATTTCACATGTGTGATGTGTGAGTGTCCAAATATCTTGAAACTGGTTCAAATGTATTTAAATTATGTTCAATAAATGAATACAAATAAATATCGGTAAGTATACGAAGAAAGTATATTTTTTAATCACCTCGAGTCAATTTCGTTTTCTTAATTTAATGCATCGATGAGTTTTTTACAATGTAGGTAGGTACTCGTAAATACAAAAAAGAAATCGAATTACAAAACAACTTACAAATTTACGCACGAATATCATTGCCATTTCAAATAGTATTTTACAAGAAAACAAACAGGATTTAATTTGAATAAATTATTTAAATAACTGACAGGTTTTCCAAATAGAAAAAAAAACATAATTAACCTCTGTCAAATAATAGTAGTACGCAGTGGGTTCACAGTATTTTTATAAACACATTAACATATTGGACCCCGCCTCTGACATGTTATATTTCGTATTACCACAGTCCAACATTGACACACAGATTGACAGACAGACACATTACCGAATTAGTGATAATTGTATACTGCGTCTTAGTGGCGCGTGAATTGCGCAGAGTAAAAATATAGAGGGGACAAGACGGTGATGTTATACTGCCTACTCAATTTATGTATTACTCGTCTTTATTAAAGTTATTACTTACTAGCTGTTCCGGCGAACCTTGTACCGCCTCAAGTGAACCTTTAAAACCTTCTCTGAGTTGGTACGAATATGTTAAGACCAAAATTACCCAAATCGTTCTCAAGTTTCAGCGAGACAAACGAACGGCGTTTCATTTTTATTTATACAGACAGAAAAAGGAATAATTAATTTCAGGTAATAGCGCGTATACGTATTTAAACTCCTTCTAAACGGCTGGACTGACCGACAGGACCGATTTGACTAATTTTGGTCTTAAACGTATTCGTAAAAGTTCAAGGAAGGTTGTTTTTAATTCGACCGCTTGTAATACTTAAATTTGTGTATACCTATTTATTATTTAATTAATCAGAAAAATTATTAAATAGTATGCTCTAAAATTCACTCGATAGAGCTCAGAGGCTTAAACATAGTTATAATATTTCCTCAAAAAGAACACTAAAAAGTTATTTTCCATCCTATATAAGTAACCCAAATGAGTAACTCCCTATTATATGCCTATAGCTATTGTATTCTATATAAACAGTAATTTTGAACTTTGACTCAATTAAGATGAAACTTTTAATATTAACAAACAAATCGCTACATTTCCCACCAATTACATTTGATGAATGATGAAATGATGAATGATGGGAAAAATTATAGTCAGTACAGAGTTCGTTGAACTTAACCTCTTCGTTGCCCTACCTACTCTGTGCATTGTACATCGTGTGCTGTGTACTATATGTGTATAAGCTGTGTTTTCCTGGCCACACCCTCCCAATTACCATTACGAACTCGCGCTATGTTGAAGAAACTCAAATTATTTTTAGATTTGTTGTGTAGTTAAAGAGATACTGGAGCTATATTTTGAGTTTTATGAATTATTTTTGTTCAATAAGGAGGTATAGGAAAATATAGGTAAGGGGGTTATGGTTTGCAAATAATTAAAGCTATGAACTTACTTTTATTTTGATATAAACGGTACAGTAAGCTGGTTAACAAAGAGTGTGTTGAGAATCAAATAAAAAAAGGTATATTTTATAGCTTTATAATATTTGGAACTACGCTACATGCCTTACAACTCGTAGTACGCACGTTAGTTATTTTGCGTGAGGGCTCACGATATTTATATTCACACCGCTTAATAATAGAGAAGAGGCAGTGATCGATACGATGTGACATTTCGTTTACCTCTATTAATGGCCTCGTCTTCAAGTTAATGACATTTTTAATGACATTGGTTTCTTACTTTATGATTTTGTTTGTTTATCTTTTGAACAAAATAATAATAATAAAAGTTAATAATGTAGGTGATTATATGAATTTTGCGTAAAGTCTCGTACTAAGCAGATATTAGAACTAGATAACTAAATGGTACATATTTTATTTTTGAGTCACCACAGTGACGGCTCCTACCTGATGGAAAGCCAAGCCGACGCCGACGTCTAGAGATTGTGCGCAACTTTCATAACACACAGTACTATCGAAAGTGGCTCTCAAGTTGGCGACTAAATCATGTGCTGCACATTGCAAACTCAAACTATGAAACAAAATATATTATTATGTAGATGGTACAGATATTTATTACCTGATCATGTTATTGAAGTCAGGACCTCTAAGGCGCGGTACAGACGGCAGCTATAATTTACATAACATCCCAGTATAGGTACACATGACGTTTTATATGGTAAGATGTATCGTACTTACAATATACATATACATATTTACATTATAGCTGCCGTATGAAACCTGGCAGCAGTCATACGTAGATCTTACATTTAACCGAATGCTACAGATGCAGTAACATTTCTTAAAACCTCGCTGTTTCTGCAGATTGTACCAACACATACTCGTATTTTAGAAAATGCAATTTAATTCTTGACGAACTGTGCAGTAACAAATTACTTACAATAAAACGTTGTGAAGCTGTTTACATAAATAACCAACATAAATCTAGGATCACACTCCCACATATTCTGTGAACCAATTTACTTACTCTAGTTGTAAAAATGGTTAAACGCCGAGTGATATACTTGCAGTAACTGTAGTTCCGATCCAATCGGCGCCTGCAGATTTTAATCATATTAAACCGAGCTGTGCTGTAATTCAATTACTTCTGTTCGTGTGTATTCCACCTTATGTTCTAGAGTCTAGAGTTCTTACCTGTTAATTATTATCTTGAATTATTATTGAACACGAATGCAATGTAGAATTTTTAATACGCTTTGTATTTGCATACTAAAAGACTAATCGTTACACAAGAGAACGCAAAAAGAATTTATGAAACTGTAGCATAAAGAGGGGTGTTCCAATACACGAGTAGGTTTTAAAGAAACCTTCTACGAGTGTTCTAATACCTAGTTATGAGCAGTTTCATAGTCTATCTAATCTAATACCTAGTTATGAGCAGTTTCATACTCTATCTAATCTAATACCTGGTTATGAGCAGTTTCATACTTTATCTAATCTAATACCTAGTTATGAGCAGTTTCATACTCTATCTAATCTAATACCTAGTTATGAGCAGTTTCATACTCTATCTAATCTAATACCTAGTTATGAGCAGTTTCATACTCTATCTAAACTAATACCTGGTTATGAGCAGTTTCATACTCTATCTAATCTAATACCTTGTTATGAGCAGTTTCATACTCTATCTAATCTAATACCTAGTTATGAGCAGTTTCATACTCTATCTAATCTAATACCTAGTTATGAGCAGTTTCATACTCTATCTAAACTAATACCTGGTTATGAGCAGTTTCATACTCTATCTAATCTAATACCTAGTTATGAGCAGTTTCATACTCTATCTAATCTAATACCTAGTTATGAGCAGTTTCATACTCTTATCTAATCTAATACCTAGTTATGAGCAGTTTCATACTCTATCTAATCTAATACCTAGTTATGAGCAGTTTCATACTCTATCTAATCTAATACCTAGTTATGAGCAGTTTCATACTCTATCTAATCTAATACCTAGTTATGAGCAGTTTCATACTCTATCTAATCTAATACCTAGTTATGAGCAGTTTCATACTCTATCTAATCTCATACCTATTTATGAGTAGTTTCATACTCTATCTAATCTAATACCTAGTTATGAGCAGTTTCATACTCTATCTAATCTAATACCTAGTTATGAGCAGTTCCATACTCTATCTATTTTCATGCGTTAAGGCATTTAGACTAACACAAACTTAAAGAAGTTATCCACAATATGGCGGCAAGACACAACAAGGTGGTATGGTTGACAGACTTTATTCTGATACTGATAGTAGACTGTACTATAATGACTAAAAAGTTAGTTTATGATTCAGATTTGCAGAAAAACTCATAGTTTTATAAAATAAATTTGTATTTTTTTATAAGTGTCATAAGCATAGGCTTTATTTGTTAACTTGTGAAATCATAATTAGAATTTTTCGGCATGAGAGATAAATTAATAAGTTAAAGAAATAAAATATGTCGTAGGTATACTGGCGGGCTGGTAGGGCTCTTGGCTAAGTGGTAACCCCCTTTTTTATATCCGCGCAAGCGCGGCCCTCTTACGTCCATTGCCGGGCGTCTCTGGTGTCCACCAGAGGGTATTTCCAGTGGTGCCTGGCGGACTTTGGTCACCTGTGTGGCCTCTTCGGGGGTTTGGGCGGAACGAAAATCCCGCGTCGTTGGGGTAGGGTTCTATCCCGCGTCGGTGAGTGAATCTGGTTGCGTATGAATCACGCAACCCTTCTAGTCTGCTTTTGAGTGGTAACCCTCTAGGTTAACACAGACATTATAAAGGTTAACAATGTTTAAGATGACGTAACGTACGCAATAACATACTCATAATCTATAACTTAACCTAATCAATCGAGTACCTACTCAACGCACTCAACGTATATTATCAAATACCACAAATCTGTTCCGCTTCGTTTGTCATACCGATTGATCTACTGAACTATCATACGAAAAGTCAATAACCAAACTATTGAGTCGGGAATTGAATTTGTTACCAAATGAACCATTATTTTCTTGATCAATCGAATTATTGTAATGGAATAACCATTAGATTGTAATTGAAAATAAATTTAAGGTATCAATGTTATGAGGTTCTGAATACATAACTATAATCACGCTAGTTTACTCAAAGAGGTAGGCAGACTCTTAAATGTCCACATTTCGCTTTGAAAGATTAAAATCTTTCAAAGCGAAATGTGGACATTTATTTCACTCAAAATGAGATTGAATGCTTTTTTGACAATGTTCATTTTAGCGCCAAGAAATCCACAGTATAATTTATGAAACCTATTAAACACGCGGCAGGTAAATATCTTTCATTCGAGACTACAATCATCGAAATTCGGAAAACATAACCAACTCGCTGGCGTAGTCTATACAATAATCAAGTAAATTAATTGTGGAAATAATTTCTAAATACTCTAACATAATTTACGTGCTTCATAATGAAATTCTACAAATTAAATATGGCAGAAGCAGAGTCAAGTGTGAGCCAATTTGTTAAGTCATATCAAACCAACTCATTGGCTTAATGAGCATCATCAGGGGGCCGTCAAGTTGGCGGTGACACGTGAATACTAATTTATTCAGAGTTATGTTTTGTTCTCGGTTCCATTAATATTTTAGAGCCTTCAGGCGCAATGTATTCTAAATTACAGTCGAGTCAGCTTCCCTCCGTTTCTAGGGTTGGGGAGTAAACTATTAAGTTGATTCTAGTGTTGAGATATGAATCTACTATTTATCATTGATGACTTTATTCCTAACTTAAAGTTATTTGTATAGGTTGTAGGGTGAAAATGGAGGCCCTAGGTATAACTAAGGTTTCACTGTCGGTTTATGAACATACTCTCATGAACCGTCCTAGCCAGTTCGTAGAAATTTTGACAGATCTGTTAAAATGTCTACGATCTAGTTAAAACATTTAATATAATATTTATGTTATATTCCTGTTGTTTTTGTTACAATTAATACTAAAAACATAGGAATATAAATGTTTAAATGGGACTCCCAGACAACAAACGTGATTTTAAAGCCTCGGTTTTGCTCGTCGTCTATTACGCGGAAGCTACAAAGTTAATACATGTTAACAAAAAACACTTGTACACCGTTTCACTTTTATTTAATATATAGGATTTAACCTGACCGGTTTTGCTTTATAGCATTATCAAAGGTTGTTGTTCACTTTACATATTTATTAAACAGATATTTTACTACACTGTCTAACATATCTTCAAGCCATTGTTGAACTAAATTCTTAAAATATATGTGGGTAGACACAAATAAAATAGAGGCAGTGTAAGAAATTTACCCTGAAAATGGGGAAATTCACTCCTGCTCAAATTAATTATATTATACAATTAAATATTAAACTTAGTTTAGATATTAAAAATGTCAAATAAATGAAATGTCAATAAAATTAAAAATTAAGGGATCATTAAATCCAGTCCAATTAAATGTCAAGTCTCATGTCAATTATGTAAAATTAAAAATTCCAGTTAACCATAGCATGTCAAAAACTGTAGCTAAAATTAATAATAAAAAAATAAAATAATAAAAATAATAAAAAAATATAAAAAATTAAAACAAAAACAAAACTCGTGGATGACGCTATTCAAGACTTAAAATATTTTAATAGAGGGGAACTGTTTATTTCTAATTGTTGGTTCAATACGGCGTCGAGGTTGCCTATCAGGATTTTATTAATTTCAAGAGCTTCCAGGGTGGTCAATTTTCTACCCTTCTCACATGTGTGCAGCGCTCTGAAATTAGTTTCTGGGTTAAACGAATGGTTTTCGGTGATAAGGTGTTCTGCAAAATTAGATTCAGTCTTTTTTAATTTCCATCCGCTGGTATGTTCTGAGACCCTGGTCTGGAACGACCTACCGGTTTGTCCAACGTATTTTTTGTTGCAGTCCAAACATGTGAGCTCATACACTCCGCTCATTTGTCTAATAGGCGTTCTGTCATAGCTATTACCGATCAGACATCCCAATCCATGTCTGGTATAAAATGCTGGTTTGACTGTGCCTAGAGATCTAGAGCATCTAAAAGACACGTGACCCATGTATGGAATGCGAGCCCAACGCTTGCTGTCGCCGCCTGGTATGTCAAACTCAGAGCTGCTCTAGATCTCTTTCGCGCTACTATACCCTCCACAAGTCTTGTTGAGTAGCCATTATTGGTCGCGATTGCTTTTATTAAATCTAATTCCTTATTGAATGATTCGCTAGACATTGGAATCGAAAGCAATCTATGTACCATAGAATGGAAGGCTGCATGTTTGTGGCTCATCGGGTGGTTAGAGTCTGCCGGAATAATATTATCTGTAAAAGTCGGTTTCCTAAATATTTGAAAGTTGTGTTTGTGATCTAATAATTCGATCCCAATGTCCAGGAAGTACAATTTGTTATATCCTATTTCCATAGTGAATTTAATATTAGAATGAATAGTGTTGATATATGTCAAAAAATTATTTAAGTCATCTTTATTTCCGGTCCATAAACAAATAACGTCATCCACATATCTGTACCAATATTTTATATATGAACTGAATAAACCATTACTCAAAATTTTCGTCTCAATATGATCCATGAAAATATCCACACAAAGTGGAGAGAGAGGACTTGCCATGGCTAGACCATCTATCTGTTTATAATGTATTACCAAATTTAAAATAGTTTTGTTCCAGACAAACAGTCATACTATGTTCTAAGTCTATTATGATTTGTGGGTCAACAATTGATTCAATTAAAATATCATTAATTACACTCTTACAGTCTCTAACCGGGACACTAGGAAACAAGTTTACCACGTCAAAGGATACCAGCATGGCATTTCCAGGCACGTATTCACTTTCTAGTCTCTCAACCAACTAGATACTATTTTTTATCGCGTGGTTCGAAACGAAACCTGTCTTTTTTTCTACAGACCTTATTAGGCCTCCTGGTTTGTGAAGTTTATAGAATGCCTGTAGTTTTGGGGCTCAGGGGTTCATCTTTTAATATCTAAACTAAGTTTAATATTTAATTTCATAATATAATTAATTTGCGAAGGAGTGAATTTCCCCATTTTCAGGGTAAATTTCTTACACTGCCTCTTAAATTTTATTTGTGTCTACCCACATATATTTTAAGAATTTAGTTCAACAATGGCTTGAAGATATGCTAGACAGTGTAGTAAAATATCTGTTTAATAAATATGTAAAGTGAACAACAACCTTTGATAATGCTATAAAGCGAAACCGGTCAGGTTAAATCCTGTATATTAAATAAAAGTGAAACGGTGAACAAGTGTTTTTTGTTAACATGTATTACTATAAGTTTCACCAAGTGCCGACAATCGATACCATCATCTATACAAAGTTAATGTTAAGAAAAGGGGTGATCTTACATACCTATGTTACGTATAAACTTTTTAAAACTTTGTTATAACATAATGCTGTTTTTTTTTTTAGTTTCGCGGCCCAAGGCTGCGGCCGCTCTAACGTCCGTTGCCGGGCGTGTCTGGTTACAAGCAGAACGTATTTCCAGTGGCGCCCGGCGGACTTTGACCACCTCTGTGGTATCTGCGGGGGTTGGGTCGGGATGAGAATCCCGCGTCGTTGGGGTAGGGTTTTATCCCGCGTCAGTGAGTGAATCTGGTTGCGTGCTATGGGGCAAAGGCCCCGCAGCACGCAACCCTTCTAGTCTGCTTCTGTAAGGACGACGGGTGGCGATCCCGCCGTCCTTAGGCCCCGATCATGGAGGTCGATGGTCTTGGGCGTAGATGAGTCTGCGGCGCCCTCGCCACTGACTACGCAACTCGGCGGGGAGGGTACGCTCCCTCTCCCTCTCGGCCGCCTCCTTCGCGAGCATGACTTGCTCGCAGAAGGACACGGCCGCGTTCCACCTACTCCCGCTGGAGACCATGGCTTGAAGCATGGTCTCCAGCGAGAGGGTATCCACGCCCAGACCCACTACGAGGTCCCGGCGCTGACTAGCCCACGCTGAGCACTCCACAAATGTGTGGAGTGCGGTGTTGTCGCCGGAAACCTCTCAGTGTTGACACCGGGGTGTGACCTCACGACGGATGCGAAACAGATAGCTACCGAAGCATCCATGCCCGGTAACGATCTGCGTCGCACGATACGTGGTGACCTCACGTATGCTGCCTCTGCAGCCAATCGTCCATGATCGGTCTCACCGCCGCGATGATGGTGGTACCCCACTTGGGTTGCTCAAGTCGCACCCTCCATGACTCCATGAGATCCTGGCGGAGTTGGGACCGCTGATCATCGATTTATCGAGACGCAGGCCTGTGGTCCCGCTCCAGCGCCTCCTTGCGCCATTGGAACAATGACGCAAGAGCTCTCGCTTCCAGGTAATAAGTCCCTCCATGGGACCTGGAAGCGAGACCCCTGCTGAGTGTGCTAACCTAAATATTCGGCCTGAAATATCACTTCAAAACATCTTGTAGCCAAACTTATAATCACTCCTTATTTTTGATAGAGTGTTTAGTTTGAAAGTGAGCGTTGATTAAAAGTTATATCTATTATACTCAATAAGAGATAGATAGATAGAACAGAGACCCTAGCCAAATGCACTCGAACGACCAAGGAACGAAGCTCTGGTGATGTTCAGGCATATTCTAATTACCGCGGCAATTTTGTGTGAGTGTAAAGAAAGAAATAACCAACAATAAGATTCCATTAAATATTATAACGGTTTTACACCTCGCCTCTTCTACTGTTAAAAACACAGAACAATAAATACGTTTCCGATGATTTTCAAATTTAATTACTCGGGCACAATCCACCCTCCTGTGGCACAGTTAATACTACGTTTTATTTACTCGGAAAAGTGAAAATTATGGGTTCGACTGTACAAACGTCAAACTTGATACGACGGACATTTTTTTTCGTATTTACTTTTTAATGAAGCAATTAACCGCGTTTATGAGTATTTCGAGTTTTAATTTCAATTGATTGCTCCGTTGTGAGTAGCTTCGCGTACAAATGTGATATTATATACGTTGGATTTTATGCCTGTAAAAACTTCCGAAAATATTTTTTTTTTTACTCGTGTCGATGAAATTCAGATATTATTGCAAATAAATAATTGCCTGCGCATATTTTGTATTCATCCTCAAAGCTGAGTTGTTTAAAAAGGACGTGAAAAAGAGGATCTGCTGTTATAATCATTTTTTTTTGTATTTTTGGCTAGTGGTCTAGTGGTAACCGACAATGTTAACACATTGCAAAGGTTAAGCAACATCGACTCAGGCCGGTCTTAGGATGGGTGACCATTATATAAGACATTGAGACCCCTCCGTACCTCGGAGAGCACGTTAAGCCGTCGGTCCCGGTTGTCAGACGAACATCTATGGCAGTCGATAGGGGTAGTTGGAGCCCTAAATCAAAAATCCGACCGGTCTAACTACAGAACTTCGATATCACCCATGGGTTGTGGAGGTCAGATGGCAGTCGCTTCACGCAAAATATCGAAGTTCAGCCGAATCGCAGTTAGACTGGAAAGCCGACCCCAACTGAGTTGGGAAAAGGCTCGGTGAATGAATAGCTAAAAAATAAAAAATATTAACGTAGGTATATGTTTCGTTTTCAAATAACTTAACAAAATTATTTAATCGTTAGTGTAGATTACTTCCATTACAGTCCAACACACGAGTTCTCGTATATTGTAATTTTATCAGAAAAAATCTTATTTATAAACTTATAAATATGTCCTGTAAATAAGCCTAGTAGATAAAGTTTAAAAAATGAAGTTTAAACCTAAATCACATGAGAGGCAACAAAATCCGATGGTTCCCGCGCAAAATTCATTATAAATAGAGCCGACTTTGATCGTAAATCACCGAGGATATAAAAATGCCTATCCATAACCGTTGCCGATGCACCTACCACGGTTCCAGTAAAGTTAACTACTTTAGTAAAGTAAAACGTAATGGATATCAGTTAATACGACTACCAATCCTGTCGTTATAAAATATTGTTGAAACATTCAAACAGAACCGGCCAGGGAATTTAAGAAATTGCCAGAGTTCATACTGAACGTTTGTTACCTTTAAAAACTGAAAATATTCTTTATTAAGTACATAATGTTTAAGTATATAACGAAATTATTGTCAAGTCTACAAAAATTTAATCCTCGATACAAATCGGAGGCTGTGTCACACGTGAATGAATATAAATTCTACTCAGAAGAGTTCACAAGAACCATCTATTAGACTAAGATAGAACCCCTATAAAGTGAAATGTAGTATAACCTCTATACCACACATAAAACGTGAACTCTTAGTACGCGATAAAGATAAATGCAATGGCTAAACTATCCGCTGAAAATATTGAACGACTGTATAAGCCCGAAGCTGCGATATTTCATAAAGCATACCACTCTGTCTGGTTTAGTTGACTTTTAGAAAAAGTTCATGCGTTTTTGAGTTCATGCTTCTGACGGGAGCGGGTTCTGTTTTACTCTGAATATGAATATCACTGGTTACACTCACAAATGCTTCTGAATTCGTAGTGGAATTTTGTTAGAGTTGTTTCAAACTCCCATATTTTGACAGTCCCATACTATGTGGAGCGGGAAAATTGCCGTTATCAGGATAAGGTTATTATTAATAAAATATATATAATAATAAAATTTTCTTTATACATTTTTAAAATGACAATTAGAGCACATCTTTTTAAAGTATTAGGTACACTATGAACTTGACGATAAAGAGAAATGAAAATGAGTTGCTTGCTGCTCACTTAAACTATTTAGGCGTGACTTTATGAAGTCGCTTGTTTATTTTTATTTTTTTTTGCTATGACGTTTAAATGTAGCTCGGTACATTTCATACTATTGGAAAAGAGTGGCCGTGATTTTATTTGCCAGGTTCTTTCTCACTAATTCTAACTTTTGCCTTGTGACTTTGGCAGTAAATATTACTTTAGAAGCAATTTTGACTTTAATGGTAACCTTAATAACTGACTGACTTTCAAAAGTATTACCTTGTAACCTAATTCAATAAAGAAGGTTTTCAATATAATAAATTCTCGCCAATCTCACCAGGAGAACACACAGAAAAGCAGTAGTAGTAAAACAGTAACAAAATACAAAAAGCCTTTGAAATTAATATTCAACAAAAGATGTAATTTAAAGATTACGCCTAAGAAACATTCTAAAACTTTGATAATTATCCAAACAGATAATTACCGAAGTTTGAATCATCGAGTTAACTAAATATCGATTACAAATGGCTCGACCTACTATTGCAAATATTACTGTATATATTTTCCCGAAACCCGCAGGTTTATACTACACCATCCAAACAGTCAATTGAACAAAAATAAAGAAGATGTGGCGGCGGTTCTATAGATGACTTTATAGTCCTTTCTGGGCACTTTGAGTATATTGTATAATTTGTCCTAAAAATACTGGAGCAATATTATTTGTTGATCACAAGCGTGACGTAATCCAAGTTTACTTAAAAATGAAACTCATTATAAATGTGGATCGTTTTAAACTGCCACCACTGGGTCTCTAAGCCGCTGAAAAATTTGTAAAGCGGGCGTGATGCGTGGTCGGCTTACTTGTGATTTAAAAAGAGGCTTTCGCCATCCAACTGCGCCGAAATACAAAGGGTTTGTGCTGCAGTGACGAGATTTAACGACTTTTATGTATTTTGGATCCTTTTATTTATAATGCTATTTGGCATCTATCCAATCGGTTTACGGGTTTCGGTTGTTTAGTGTGGATCTTGGCTGAGATGAGCCAAATATTTTCACTTATGATTGTCTTTCATGTCTGTCATTATCACACATTAAGACAGACAATACATCAGACAAGGGACAAGACAGGGGTAGTAGGCAGAGGTGCATTACAATTTATCATTTTGGCAGTTACAGTAGTTCACTGGCAGAACAAATGATTTAATCCGGTCGTTGAATGGTTAAAATTTTATTTTTTAAGAGAAAGATTCCAATTCAGTCCCGAATATAATTGCTAAATTTCATTAGTCACCAATACTGATGAAGTTTTGCAAATACATTAATACTAGCTGTTGTTGTGAAATTATAGTTTTAAAGTATCCTATTTTCACTTTCGTTCCCAAAACTATTCCTATCCGAATTTTCATCCAAATCCGTCCAGTCTTTTGACTGTGAAAAGGGTATAAACAAACAAACAAATAAACACATTTTCGGATTTTATTTTATTTTATTTAGGTGCAGACGACAATCTTGTAAAAATAATTCTTAAAATAATACAGATCCGTTCTGAATTGTATCGTAACTAGTTCATGCAATTGCATGCAAACACCTAAAACAATATCTTAAAAGCAAGAAACACACCAAATTTGTAGAAGTAGTAGTGTTAGAAAACAGGGAAAAAAACATATGTTACCTTAATGTTGTGTTAATGTACATTTAAGTTTGATACGGTATGGAGGATGTTCTTCAGGATATGAGTAAATCTGCTAAAGTTAGGATCAGGAAATATGTCGAGGAGTCCGTTCCCCCTTGCCAATTCATTATATTGGCGGGCAATTCTAATCAAAGGGTTGTAAAATGAAATATTGTTTTTGTATACCATTAGGAAAAACAGATTTGTGTCTTAAATTTCACATAATTTTAGATTTCGGTATTAGTTAGGGTTTATTCACACTTCATGCAAAGTTTGTGTAAAAATCTACAAACTAGGTACATTTTTAACACCTTAGATAATGCCATGAGGTGAAACCAGTCAGATTATGGCAGAAAATCTGTAAAGTATAGATGTGTATTTGTTTCAAGTGCCAACAATCGAAAGTATAAACTACACAACTTAAGTTTACCAATATGTAATCTATAAGAGTAAATGTGATAGATATATGGCTCCATAGCCATTGATACAGAATCGAGTTTACTAGGTCAGGCCCCATGCGACGTGTTAAGTAAATCGACACGAGCTGTAGCCATCACATATTTTTTTATCAACAACGACATGACGCTGTATTGATTACACTCAGAATAGAGTGTATCGTAGTGGCGGAGGTTTTTTGTGTAATATAAGTAATCAGATACAATATGTATATACCGTTATTAATACATATTTTGAGATTGTTTTTTTGGACCCACATAATGATGGCAAGCCTAATGCCGCCATCGGGCACTATAGAATATTTAAAACCACTCTGTAATTCAAAACAACATTCCCACAATGAAAATTCTAGAAGATTATCTACGGATCTACATTAAAAAACTATCCAGACCAAATAAAATTAAGTCTGTAAACACAAACAAATGTCCAACCATTCTCAACTAATAGTCCGGAACATTTTTTTTCAATCACCTAAACTTCACAATTTACGCACTTAAAAAACAATAGACGCCTTACTACGACACAGCCAGCTTCCGCTCAATTTCAGCGTTTACCTAACACCAACCTAGGCGGGTTTAAAATCATTCCCTTACCACAAACCAACACACCTTGACCTGTAATACCCAAACATGGTTTCACAACTTGTTGAACTTGTATAGGTCACGTTATTTTGGTAGGTTTTATTAAGAAGGCGATTCACGTATGGACATTCCGGTCTGATCTCACGTGCTACGAAAATTGGCGACTCCAAAGGAAATGTTCGGGTAAGTCTAGTGTGTGCGAACTACCTAACATTTTATACTAATTCGTGTGAAATTGTTGCTTATATTTGTTTCTTTTTCAGTACTTTTGTATTGGTTTGAACTTTTGAACTTTGTACGTTTCACACTAGACTTGTGAATACTATACATACCTATATTCCACAGTGGAGTTTATTGCGTTTCTTCTTCTCCACTAGTGCGTAGGAAGTGATGGTAAACTAAGGTTGTTTATTTCTTTAATTTCATAATACAAATTAAATGTCAAGGTACATGTCAAGCTTACAAAATTATTAATAAACATACAAAAATAAACAATTAATCTGTCACTAATAAAAAGTCACACATCTCAATATACGTCCTGCATCGTTCCTGGTGCAGAGGTGCCCGTGGTGCCAATCTTTGCACCAGGAAAAACCCAGACCGAGTATCACCGGACCTCTCCCTAATTCTACGTCCTAACTCCGTGACTGAGCTCTTGGCTTTGAAGCACCAACAAGGTCTCCACCGCTAAACAAATAAAACACAAATAGATACAACTAAGGTTAAAATGTAAATTTGATGGCAATAAGATATATTATATTAGATAACATTGAACATATTATTAAAATACCCAAAACGGCAGAATGTATGAATGTAGCAGGTAACTTCGGTTGTTGTGGCTGTTAAAATTTAGGTTCGTTTACTGAATGGGTAATGATCTTCTACGGTACGGCCAAGTTACACAGGCTTGCTGCCTATTATTGCCAAAATGTGGGTGTATAATTCACCTCTTTATTTATTATTGTATGTATCTCTCTTTATCTATTATTGTATGTATGTATGTTTTATTAAAGAGTTTATTACTAACTCTGTATACTTTGAAACTAGATAATATTTCTTACATATAAGTTTTTAGTCTACCCGCAATAATCGAACACCATCCCCCCTCCCCCCTCCTTGTCTGTATTAAGCTAACGCAGTCTCAGTTCCCATCGATTCCGCATCCTAAAGTTAAAGCTATTGTAAACATAAATGTGTATCGTAGCGTCTTCGTCTTTAAACTTCAAACTCTCACTAAAAATAACTCTTCATCGCACGTAATACGTTTACGTGCGAGATTTATAACCAACTATTACTAATAAGACGAAGTTTACATTAGAAATCTATATGGAAACGAGTTGCTGTTGGTTTGTCTCGCTAAAACTCGACGATGGGTGAACCGATTTGGATAACTGATCATGGAAATTAAATAATTTTTAGAAGTTCCTTGAACGTTTAAACGGTGAGGGGACAGGGAGTCATTACACGAATAAAAAGCCTATAAGCACTTTGGAATAATACAGTTATATATATATAGTTATAATTATTGAAAGAATTTACAAAACGGGTTTAGTTCAGATAGAACCTCATAAAATTAAGTTTTCGTCCTGTTTTGACATACGTATTATCATCATGAAAGGTAAAAAAATATTTAAATATAGGTTCATCAGAATTATGATAATCAGGGCTCAAACCTAAATTCTTACTACAAGACTAACGTCCTATAGTGAACGCACATTCATCCGAGGACGCGCCGAACGAGACCAACGAAACGAATTTTAAAATTCTCTATAACGAAATCTCGAGTATAGCTCGCACACATATTCGAGTCGAATCTTCCTCCAGATTCGGACAAGCGAGATTCGCGAGCAAGGTTACATGACATTTCATAAACAGAATTCAGAAAATCATTTCATTTGCCTCCTTCCGCGCATATGACTCGGATAAGTGTGCGCCGTATACCGGACTAACCACCGAACTACTGCGAATAGGCCGTGTGCGTTCATCATTAGCATCATTGGCTTGGTGCCACGAATATAAGTAAAGAAAATTTGTAAATATTCCCCAAAATGGCTGGCACTAAACGGTTGCGATTAGAATGGCTATCAAGGAACTAATTATCGCAGAAATGCTTGCTGAAATGATCATCACACAAATGATTATGACCGAGGGAACTGTTACAGGTGATTATTGTTCAGTTAATTATGCCTTTTGTACAAAGTGATAAACTGGGATCGTCCAGATGAATGTACATATCACCTGCTTTAATAGATGTACAATTATGTGTATTTATATAAAAATGAATTCCTATTTCCCGTGATCACGGCGATACTTTTTGTTGTGTGTGTAGTTGAAATGGCAAAGTTGCACGGAAAATAAGAAAATATCAGAGTAACTTAGAATAATAAAGCTAATTCTATTCTATATTGTATTTCTTTTCACATTGCCTCTAACCGACTTTTTTTTTTCTTTTTTTAATTCCGCGAGACCGCGGCCACTCCCATGTCCATTGCTGCGGGCGCCTCTGGTGACACTGAAGGCATTTCCAGTGGCGCCCGGCGGACTTTGTCCACCCGTATGGCCTCTTCGAGGGTTTGGTAGGAATGAAAATCCCGCGTCATTGGGGTTGGGTTTTATCCCGCGTCGGTGAGTGAATCTGGTAGCGTGCTCTGGGGAAAAGGCCCCGCAGCACGCAACCCTTCTAGCCTGCTTCTGTAAGGACGGCGGGTAGCTACCCCGCCGTCCTCAGGCCCCGATCATGGAGGTCGAGGGTCCTGGGCGTAGATGAGTCTGCGGCGTCCTGGCTGCTGACTGTGGAACTCAGCGGGGAGGGTACGCTCCCTCTCCCTCTCGGCCGCCTCCTTCGCGAGCATGACTTGCTCGCAGAAGGACACGGTCGCGTTCCACCTACTCGCGCTGGAGACCATGGCTTAACCGATAGACTAAAGTAATAATTGGCAAAGCTCCACCAGTACACACATTAATACTTATTCATAACTAGCTGTCCCGGCGAACATCGTACCGCATAACTTTTTTAATGTTCCGCTAAACTTTTTTTTTCCTCCATAAGAACCTTCTCCTGATAGTAACGATCACAACAAAAAAAGAATTAGCGAAATCTGTTCAGCTGCTCTCGAGATTTGCGCTTAGCAACACATTCTGCGATTCATTTTTATATTATAGAAGATTAGCAGCAAAGACACTTCGCACGTCATTTTCAGTATATTGTGAAATACCCTTAAGGCTGTATTTCGTCAACCATCTACTAACAAATAAACAATTCAATTATAACTATATTGAGCAACGATTCAACACAGTTGCGATGATCGTCACACAAAAATATCCGTTACGTTGATAACCATGAATGTGTCTTAATGAACTACGAGTACTGTAAGAGGGAGTCCTGCTGAGAAACACTTTTATACCTTACGATACAATCTTTTTAATTTGTATTAAAAATATCGTGTCGTGAGTGTGACAATCATGCTGATAGTTTATTACTATCAGCATGATTGTCACACCCATTAATTTATCATCATCATTTAAGTTAATTGACTTCAACTGATAGGCATAGGCCTCCCCTGCGCTTTCCGCATCCAGTGGCTTCCTGCGACCTTTAGGATGTCGTCAGTCTACCTTGTAATAAGCATACCCATACTGCATCGACCCGCAGGCCCCATCGGCCATCAGTCCTACGAACGATGTAATACTTACACTGCCCATTGCCACTTAAGCTTGGC
The DNA here is from genome assembly GCA_963556515.1 of Nudaria mundana. Lineage (NCBI taxonomy): Eukaryota > Metazoa > Arthropoda > Insecta > Lepidoptera > Erebidae > Nudaria > Nudaria mundana. The sequence goes on from OY748301.1 coordinate 19,527,428, forward strand.
GACTCTTCGGGCTACGTCGAGTTAGATTCTGGTCCTCCTAATTCTAATAGCAAAGTGATAATCTGAGCATTGTCAACCCATTAACTATCTATATATTTAATACGACATTTTTTTTATATTTGAGGCGATACAAAGTTCGCCGTGATAACTAGTTATTTTTAATGCCTTAAACTGTAGTGAAACATAACTAACCCAGCCTCGTAGCACTGCTACGAGAGCGTAGCAATTCGCTACGAATTTATAAATTACATTTTCATCAATCAATAAAATTAAAAAAAATTAAAAAATAAATGATGAAAATTATAGATTGTAGTTATTTTATTTTATAGATCAGTAATAAATTTAGGCTATGTAACTCAAACATAAGGTAGCATTCTGGGTGAAAGAATTTTTGACATCGATCATGTAATTTTTGAGTTTTATTGTAACAAACATAGAACAATAGAAATCGTTCCACTTTATAATATTAGTATAGAAATAAAGATCCAATAATCATTCTGTAATCGAAATTTTAATTAACATCCTCCTTAAGTGAAGTGGGTTAGAACGAGAAACATTATCTCGAGAAAAAGAATTATTTAAAATATCATCGGACGTAAAATCCGGGCATGACCGGGTCAGATAGCCCCGGAATACGATATTACTCGGGTGGGTAACGTCGATAGCTTCATTAAACGTAATTACCGAGCGCTGACGTCTCAGCTCCCGGATGACCTTACGATTAAACCATTAATATATTTTATGTGGAATTAAAAATGAGCAATGCTCGGATTGCTGAGATCATAGAAATATAAAATCAGTGCTAGCTCTTGAAATTTAGTATTGTCTACAAGTTGTAACATTCAAATGAGTCAGTATAGCGATGTCTGATTCTACATTACATATCTACCAAGATTTGCTCTTATAAATATCTGTTGGGTCAATTAGTCATTACACGGCTATATTTATATAATGTTAGTGATCTGGCGCTTATGGAATTGTAAAGTAACTGTCTTAAACACTGTCAGTATATATTTTCAAACTGGTTTGACAATATTCGCTTGATATTTATTATGTGGCAACACTATAATGTTGACACGAAACGTCAACATCAAAGCCTTTTGGTGGCATTAATCTATTCGGCATTCGTTGTACAACTGTGAAGCAGACTAGTTGTGTGTAATAAATCCATGTAAATCTGTAGAATCATTGTTTCCTTTCTGAGATATAGAGTTGATCCTTTACATCAAACTTCTTAAAACTATGATATCTGGTTTCAGATTTTCCCAGACTGACCCATTTGCATGTTACACCCTGTATAGTGCCAGGTAACGGCAATGAGATTGTCTCCAATCCCCGCAATACTGCGTGGAACAATCAAAACTCCTGGCAAAATGTGGGTGTGCTATGTATCTCTGCTTCGGGGATACTGTTGACTGCTTCGTCGCATGGTCGGAAGTGCATCGACTTTCGACGCCGGAGTCTCGAGTTCGAACCCCGGGTCGAATCAAATATTTGTGGGATCTCCAAATGTTTGTATTGGTTTTATTTTTTTATTTTTTACCAAAACCAATACATGAGATGATCTTAAAATGATTTACAGTTAAAGACAATGAAACAATACCAAAAGAGAAACCCTGGCACCGACTATAAGAGTTAACTTGTGTTGTGGGATACCAGGCTCCACAGATTTGCGATACAATACAACCCAAGTGTTAATAGGTACGTAGAATCACTCATACAAGATCATTTAACTAATGTTAGTTTCGGAGTTTTATTTAGAAATATATTATGTAAGGAAATAATCCCTTTCTGAAAACAGCCACACATGTATCAGTATAAGTCCGATACACATGGTACGAGTACATATTAGTGTCATAACGTTGACGAGCGCACGTGCCTCCCTCTAGCGGCGGCGCCACGTACTATCATATCTATTGAATCTATGACACTCCCCCGTGAGTTGGAGTCCACGATACTTCGTACCTGACCACTGAAACCGAACTTGTTAATGTTACTAACTTAGTCCGGTTCGTCTAACTTAGTATTATTTGGGTAGATTACTTTGTCAATTTATGTAAGAGACAGACTCAAAGCACATCTTTATTTCAGAAGAGGTAGGCAGAGACGCTTATTACGAGAGACTCCAATATGTTAAGCCCCGCGTAATAGGTGGCGAGCCTATTGCAATTTCTGGGGGGGTACATTTACCAGAGCCTCGTCCGTTTGTCAGCAGGTGCACCGCGTGCAGGTGAGGATGAATTAGGCCCTGGAGACGTTAGTCGGAGCCCTTAGCACATAATTTATGTCATCATCCACCAATCCTTTTCACAACTCAGTTGGGGTGGGCTTTGCAGTCTAACTGCACTGCGGCTGAACTTTCCGTGAAGCGACTACCATCTGACCTCCACAACCCATGGGCGATATTAAAGTGCTGTAGTTAGGCCAGTCGGATTTGGTTTTAGGGCTCCAAATTCACGAAACGGCTGACATAGATGTTCGTATAACAACCGGGACCGACGGCTTAATGGACTCTCCGAGGCAAGGGGGGCTCTCTATGTCTTCAGAAATGGTTACCCAACCTAAGACCGACCTGGCCAGATGTTGCTTAACCTTTGCAATGTATTAACCTACTCGGTTATCACCTTAGCCACGAGCCCCTGTCCGAGCACATAATTTATGTATCAGTTGATAATATGATCTCAAGTTTGGAGCTCAGCGCTTGTGGAGTCTTGGTCAGAAGGCAGAACGGAACGGATTCTTTTTTTTTTTTATATTGGGTTCGTCAAATTGACGCCGCCCGCCTGGTGGTAAGTCGTGACGACGTCTAGCGATTGTGGGCCACTCTCACAGCGCACAATACTATAGAGAGTGGCCCTCAACTTGACGACCTACTGATGTGCCTCTTCACGCTCCACTTAAAGAACCCAGGGTTATATGTGGAAGGAAACACGTGCACAGGCAGGGCGTTCCAGGCCACTATCGTTCGGCAGAGAAACGAACGTTCTCGCGAACATGCTATCCACTGTGTGGGAGTGGCATCTCTGCCCAGCACGCGTTGTTCGGGATTGATAGAGAAGACACATTCATGGTATCAGTATCATCGGAAGGAAGAGGGTGGGATCAAATTGAAGAGCTCTTCAGAACACTCGCCGTGGTAAATACAGTAGAACGCGGCCAAGGAAGCTATAGTTCGGCGCTGAGCTAGCAGCTCAAGGCTTCCCGTTACCTCCGGACAATCTATAATACGGATAGCCCGGCGCTGCATAGCGTCGAGAGCGTCCAGCAAATACTTCGCGGAGCCGTCCCAGAAGTGAGAGCACTATTCGACGCAGGGTCTAATCTGCGTCTTGTACAGCAGACATCTCTGGTGCGGTGTAAAGAATCGCTTTACCTTATTCAGTATTCCTAGTTTCCGCGAAGCTAGCCCTATACATCTTTCGATGTAGTTTTTATTATTGAGCTCTCGACGAACGTCTATGCCAAGATAAGATAAGATAAGATAAGATAAGATAAGATAAACTTTATTTGCTTAAACATGAGTGTGCACACATAAGTATACAAGATGGAAGGTCTTAAAATAAATAGATCTGTCATGTTTTACCTGTACGGCGTGCAAATGTTGAGAGCCTGCATTTTGAAACAGAATACCAATGCTAATACAGTTACAGCAACATAACAAGCTACATAATATAATTATTTTTAAAACCTATTATTTAGTAAAATTAAAATGAATTTATATAATAATTGCAATGTCACTTTCATATAATACCTTCATTTAAAAATTCGTCGATATCATAATAAGCTTTCTCCGTCAATAATGTGTTAAGTTTCTTTTTAAATGTATGAGCAGTTAGTACCCTCCAACACTTAGGCAATTTATTGTATATTATTGGAGCCATACAAAAGAAACTATTGTGCATGAGTGTAGTTTTTGAGGGATGTACACAGAGTCTGCTATCGTCACGTCTATTGCGATTCAATTTATCGGACAACTTCGGAAAATAATTTGGATTATATTTGACAAACATTACAGTCTCAAGAATATACAAACACGGAACAGTAAGTATTCTGTATTGTTTAAAGTAAGGCTTACAGCTATCAGTGGTTTGTAATTTAAACATGGTCCTTATACTTTTTTGACCCTTGAATACATAATCTTTGTTCGTTGAGTTGCCCCAGAAGATAATGCCAAATCTTAGGTTACTCGACACCAAACTATGGTAAGCTGTTAATAATCCATCCACACTGAGCACTGGAGCCAGTTTCTATAAAGCATACTTGGATTTGCTTATTTTATTTACTAGAGTTTCTGTATGAGCTTTCCAATTTAATCGTTTATCAACAATCATGCCTAGAAATTTAGTGGTGTCGTCAACTTTATCAATTTTTACGTTATCGAATTTCGTAAGTATGTTACTCATTGAGTTTTCACGTTGGCAGAAATGCATAATATTGGTTTTAGTCAGATTAATTCTTAAATTGTTATTTCCTAGCCAAGGATGTCAAGGTTGTCCTTCATTGGTAATAATGCATTCTGAAGAGAGGGGAAGGAAAGGGGATTTCTTCGCTGTAAATGCACACGCCTGTGTTTTGCGAGCATTGAACTCGACCAGGTTCTCGGTACCCCACTGAGAGATACAGTCAAGGTTCCTGTCGAGATCAACCACGAGTTGTTGTCTATCCTCCTCAATCTCCGAACGCCCCGCCACCGGACGAGCCCAGTAGCTCCCGTGCAATGTGCTGTCATCTGCATAACAATGAATGTTCCCGAGGGATAGCATATCATTGATATGCAGAAGGAAGAGTGTTGGTGACAGCACGGACCCCTGCGGCACCCCGGCACATTCACTTGCGAAAAGCGAGAAGCCTGGCCATCGCAGAGGACCCGCATTCGGCGTTCGTTCAGAAAGCTGGCCATCCAGCTGCACAGTTGAGGAGGTATACCATATGCCGGAAGCTTGGAAAGGAGCGAAGCATGCCAGACTCTATCGAAGGCTTTGGCGATATCCAGGCTAATCACCAAGGACTCGCCGTGCCTTTCCATAGCCTCACCCCAGACATGCGTTACGAATGCCAGAAGATCACCCGTTGATCGTTTTGGTCTGAAGTCGTATTGCCGATCATTAATTAGCGAGTGATCTTCGAGGTATCGCATGAGCTGCTTGTTGATGATGAGCTCAAACACCTTGCAGATGACTGAGGTGACAGCTATGGGTCGATAGTTGCCTGGATCAGACCGATCCCCTTTCTTGGGGATCAGTTGTACGTTCACCTCTTTCCAGACCTCCGGCACGATTCCTGTGGAGTAAGACAGGCGGTACAGACGAGTTAGTACAGGAGACAACTCAGCTGTGCAGTTCCGTAGTACCACCGCTGGAATGCCGTCAGGGCCACTGGCTTTCCGCGTGTCGAGTGATCGCAGCACTGCCCGTACATCGCATTGCCTGATTACAATGTCAGGCATAGTGTGGCCACAGTTGGCGATGGCGGGGGGTGCAGGTCACGGTCGTCAACCCGGGAATTAGCCGCAAAGAGGTCTGCGTGCATATCCACTTTCTCTTGGGCTTTGTGAGCCAGTGTTCCATCTGGGTAACGCAGCGGTGGCAGCGAGGGCTGACAAAAGTTAGATTGCACGGCTTTGGCCAGTTGCCAGTATCCACGGCTGCCCGTGGGATGGGAAGTGAGCTCCTGACCAAGCCGCGCGACGCGCTGGGCATCCACTCTCTTAAAGGCCCTCTTGCTGGATTTTGTGGCCCGGTTGTACGCTGCTTTGAGGTGGCCCACGTTTGGTTCGCGCACAGCCCGGGCCCTGATCCAGGCGCGATATGCTGACTGTTTTTGTCGAACAGCTTTGGCACAATCTCGCCCGAACCAGGGACGGGTTCTGCGGATACTGGCGACATTTTTTGGCGACAGATTGGGACGGTCTACGCGATTATTATGCGTCCGTCCCCTGGAGCCAGCGCTGTTTTGTAGGAAAGGCTCCCTCACATAGCGCTTCTGCGATTGCTGGCGAGATCAGTTTAGGGATGGAATATTACATCCCTTTCACTGATGTCGCCAGTATCCGCAGAGCCCGTCCCTGGTTCAGGCGAGATTGTGCCAAAGCTGTTCGATAAAAACAGTCGGCATATCGCGCCTGGATCAGGGCCCGGGCTGTGCGCGACCCAAACGTGGGCCACCTCAAAGCAGCGTACAACCGGGCCACAAAGTCCAGCAAGAGGGCCTTTAAGAGAGCGGATGCCCAGCGCATCGCACGGCTTGGTCAGGAGCTCACTTCCCATCCCACGGGCAGCCGTGGATACTGGCAACTGGCCAAAGCCATGCAATCTAACTTCTGTCAGCTCTCGCTGCCACCGCTGCGTTACCCAGATAGAACACTGGCTCACAAAGCCCAAGAGAAAGCGGATATGCTCGCAGACCTCTTTGCGTCTAATTCCCGGGTCGACGACCGCGGCCTGCAGCCCCCCGCCATCGCCAACTGTGGCCACACTATGCCTGACATTGTACTCAGGCAATGCGATGTACGGGCAGTGCTACGATCACTCGACACGCGGAAAGCCAGTGGCCCTGACGGCATTCCGGCGGTGGTACTACGGAAATGCGCAGCTGAGTTGTCTCCTGTACTGACTCGTCTGTACCGCCTGTCTTACTCCACAGGAATCATGCCGGAGGTCTGGAAAGAGGCGAACGTACAACCGATCCCCAAGAAAGGGAATCGGTCTGATCCAGGCAACTATCGACCCATAGCTGTCACCTCAGTCATCTGCAAGGTGTTTGAGCTCCTCATCAACAAGCAGCTCATGCGATATCTCGAAGATGACTCGCTACTAAATGATCGGCAATACGGTTTCAGGCCAAAACTTTCAACGGGTGATCTTCTGGCATTCGTAACGCATGTCTGGGGTGAGGCTATGGAAAGGCACGGCGAGTCCTTGGCGATTAGCCTGGACATCGCCAAAGCCTTCGATAGAGTCTGGCATGCTTCGCTCCTTTCCAAGCTTCCGGCATATGGTCTACCTCCTCAACTGTGCAGCTGGATGACCAGCTTTCTGAACGAACGCCGAATGCGGGTCCTTTTCGATGGCCAGGCTTCTCGCTTTTTACAAGTGAATGCCGGGGTACCACAGGGGTCCGTGCTGTCACCAACTCTCTTCCTTCTGCATATCAATGATATGCTATCCCTCGGGAGCATTCATTGCTATGCAGATGACAGCACATTGCACGGGAGCTACTGGGCTCGTCCGGCGGCAGGGCGGTTGGAGATTGAGGAAAATAGACTACATCTCGTGGCTGATCTCGACAGGAACCTTGACTGTATCTCTCAATGGGGTACCGAGAACCTGGTCGAGTTCAATGCCCGCAAAACACAGGCGTGTGCATTTACAGCGAAGAAATCCCCTTTCCTTCCCCTCTCTTCAGAATGCATTATTACCAATGAAGGACAACCTTGACATCCTTGGCATAGACGTTCGTCGAGAGCTCAATAATAAAAACTACATCGAAAGATGTATAGGGCTAGCTTCGCTGAAACTAGGAATACTGAATAAGGTAAAGAGATTCTTTACACCGAACCAGAGGTGTCTGCTGTACAAGACGCAGATTAGACCCTGCGTCGAATACTGCTCTCACCTCTGGGACGGCTCCGCGAAGTATCTGCTGGACGCTCTTGACGCTATGCAGCGACGGGCTATCCGTATTATAGATTGTCCGGAGGTAACGGGAAGCTTTGAGCCGCTAGCTCAGCGCCGAACAATAGCTTGCTTGGCCGCATTCTACCTTATTTACCACGACGAGTGTTCTGAAGAGCTCTTCAATCTGATCCCACCCTCTTCCTTCCGATCCCGAACAACGTGTGCCGGGCAGAGATGCCACGCCCACACAGTGGATAGCATGTTCGCGAGAACCGAGCGTTTTAAATGTTCGTTTTTCTGCCGAACAACAGTGGCCTGGAACGCCCTGCCTGTGCACGTGTTTCCTCCCACATATAATCCTGGGTTCTTTAAGCGGAGCGTGAAGAGGCACATCAGTAGGTCGTCAAGTTGAGGGCCACTCTCTATAGTATTGTGTGCTGTGAGAGTGGCCCACAATCGCTAGACGTCGTCACGACTTACCACCAGGCGGGCGGTTGTGGGCCACTCTCACAGCACACAATACTATAGAGAGTGGCCCTCAACTTGACGACCTACTGATGTGCCTCTTCACGCTCCGCTTGTTTGTCCCAGGTGGTTGGTCCCAGGCGGGTCCCATGACAGTGTTGCGCGCGGCCGCGGCAACGCCGTTGCCAAGGGTCTCCCTGGCCGGCGAATCGACCCACACCGCCCACACTAAACTCCGCTTCGCCTCCACTGGTCCCATGCCTGCTGCACCATACATCGTCCCGGGCCCGGCGGTGCAGCTGCTGAACCCCTAACGCAACCCAGCCTGGGCTGGGTTACTTGGGGGGCTTTAGTACAGCTGCACGGTGGTACCCCCCCGGACCAACACTGTTGTACCACCTGGTACCCACGTAGGGGCCGAAGCCACTCCATAGGTACCGTAAATTAACGAGCCTCGTCCGTTGATCAGCAGGTACGCCACTAGCAGGTGAGGTCGCTGGGGCCCTAAAGATGTTGGTAGAGCCCCTTTGCACCCAAATGAATGAATGAAATGAAATTCTGGAATGTGTTCACTTGATGTTCACCAATTTTGGCGTTTTTATGGAGATTTCGCTCCGTCCCAGCTATTATTTATTCATGTGCTTAGGTTCCGCAGAATCTTTCCTCATCAATGTCAGTTTATCAATGACAACTGTCTGTTTGACATAGAAGCCCAATTTTTGGTCACTCTTAGCGTCGAAAAGTCTCTTTTAAACATCTTTATATAGGTACTTAGTTCAACTATATTGAAGTTTTTTAAAGTCTAACAGTTTTTTCCTTAAATCCTCTTAGAGTTCATACGTGTCCCCGATATAGGAACGATTTTCCTCCGATACGAGCACAATTTACCTACATCAAAGCGTTGACAGCCGCCTACTATTCCGAGCACGTGCCGAACGAATCATCGTTAAAATATCTACGCGCCATGGATTTTTTGTATTGAACATCCGAGTTTCTGATGCAAACAGATTTCCAATCCTATGCAAATATTTGTGTTTTATATTATTCTTTTTAATTTATAGGCTCTGCTTGCGATAGCGGACATAACCCATTTTATCATATTACTTAAAAAATTCATGTGACGCATATAATTTAGCGTGGATGCTAAGGGCATTTATCAACATCTCTGACATTTCTTATGTAGCTTGTCAAAATGGGGTGCGACTGTCGGGAACTTCTTTGATGGTATTAGGGCTTTGATGGTAGCCGAGGGGCCAGTACACCCTGGGCAATGGAACAATACATCTCTTCTACTCACACGAGGGGAGTGTAACAAGGGAAGATGTAATGTTGTAGCCCATACCTGACAAAGAGTTGGCTCCATTGCACGAGGGGGTCCTCGGATTTCTGCGGCTAGCGAACGGAGGTCGCTGTCTATTAACAGTTTCTGCCTGTCCGGTGACCCGGCCAAGGTGAAGGAGAAACATCGTGGTGATTTAGGGGGTAGTGTAACAAGGCGAAGTGTGCAAAATGTGGGCACAATAAACGCCTCTGTCTCTGCCTTAGGGATTAGGATGTGATTTTGTGTGTGTTTGATAATACTGATTATACTATTTTACAGGGTTTCCCGGATCCGGGACACACAAGCTGTAAGGAGCCATTATGAGGTGTAATCAGTTCAAACCACGCCGTGAAACGTGCGGAGGAAGGAAAGTCTGGCGATATATCACAATACACATTAAAAAAGAGGTACGATATATACCTATATTTTTCTCTTATTTTGTCATTTTATTATTCACAAACAAGTTCTATTAAATCCCAAAAAATGGGCTTCTCATCCTTATTATCGTCAGAAATTTACCCAAAACGCAGTGTTCCGTATTAAGTACATACTTAGCGTGTTCATATCAAAGATGGTGGCACGTTGAGTGGCCGGGAATCAAATCTAAGCACAAAAGGAAGCACCCCGAGCTTCACACAAAGCCACTTCGACACAAGCGAATGCGCCCCGCTGAATTGTTAGACTATCTTACCGCCGAGATTTGCTTGCTATTTTCTACAAGAATTTTTATACTGTGGTCGAAGATAATAATGAAATTTTGGGCACAAGAGATTTCCATGAAGACGCACTCATGATAAAAAAGGTTTACAGCGATGAATGTCATATTATTTGCCAAATAATATACTAAGGTAATTCTGTTGGACGTTACCCATGCAGAAAATCAGGTAAACCTATCATATATTTTGAAATGATTGACGAAACAAACTAAGTAACTGCATGACACTACAACCTAATAACTGATTTTGGAATTCATCTTTTAATAATTTTACAAAATCTTAAAAAATTTCGCATTCTGTGATAATCGATTTATAAAAAAATTAGTGCAGGCCCAGACAAATACGCTGCGACAAATAGCTTCTTCTCTTCATTACTCGTTTTTTTGTTCAATACACAAATAACTTTGAATTGGTCGATAAAGTCTTCAACCGACTCATACAGCCCTGAGAATGCACTCATTGTGTCTATTATAATAATTCAGTATACCACTAACTTTTGAACTTCCGCGTAGAACAAGCGGACTCCAATCTCTAATATTTCCGTAGATCACGGCGACTCCAACAAGTCGCGTGGTGTACAGATCACGGCGCCTCGACCAAGTCGCGATGTGCACAGATGGCACGTACGCAGAATCGTATCTACAGGAATAAAACCCTTAATTTCCCCGTAACTAAATATATTTCACAATCAAGTCGTTTTACAATTCTTTCCATTATTTCCGCCACCTCTGCTCTCGGCCGATTGACATCTCTTTCTTCAATTTTGTTTTAATGAGTTTTTATTCTATAATATTCAAATTCTCAGATTTGTAACCTGCCAATACAACTCTACAATATACTTAATAAGGTCGTATGCGAAGCGTGCAAGCACCTTCACAGTACCTATTAGTATAGATTTTTTTAAATATTTCATTGCTAATAAATAAATTTTAATATTTTCAACATCATCACTTTATTGTTGCTCATAAACAAACAGTCACACAATATTTCTATCTTCCACAATATCAGTAAATACATCTCAGGAAATGGTAAGTTAGGAATTCCGGCGTATGATTTGTGGCGCATTTTCAACGGAGGTTCAAACGCAGTTTATTTAGACGGCGGAGACTTCACAGTGTTAGCATAATACTTTTATTTTCCAATGAAAATATGGAGAAGGATTCTATAAAAATAAAGTGCCAAATATTGAAGAATATTGAAGCTAAATTGGGGATCCAAGAATATTGGTACGATAAAACAAAATTGTGAATAAAACTTTATAGTAAATAGTTTTCCTGTGAGAGAGAATATTCGTCGTACGTAATATAAATTTGCAGTTCAAATAATAATTAATTAAGTATAAAAACTTTTCGATACAAACCGGCCAAGGGCATGTCGGGTCACACATAAGATAGGGTTCCGTAGTTACCCATAAAAGCCTCTATAACTCCTGAACTAACAGAATTATACCATCCGTTATAGTTTTTCTTCAAAGTTTATTACATGGACTACCATCATGAATTTATTCAAGTTCTTCACGTCAGCAGTTAAGATTTTAGAGAGGAGGCACCCTCTGTTTTCTCAAAAACATACTCTTCAAAGCATATATCTAGCTAACGGACCCTTTAATCAAAAAATCATCTTAGCAACCTCTCAGTGTTTTTAAAAGACTTATCCACTGATACCTCACACGATGAAGTAGACGCGAGAAAAAAAATATCATCCCCACTTTACGTGTAGGGGGGGGATTTTTCAGAATTTTATTTTGGCATTTTATCGGCGTAATCAATGTACATATCTATGCAAAGTTTCATGTTTTTAGCACTAACCATTTTGAAGAAAAACCGAGGACGGACGAACGGACGGATACGACGAAACTATAAGAATTCCGAGACTTTTACGTACGTACGTAAATTTTGCCACTAATTTTAATGGTTCCACGTAATAGGTATGCAAGCCGTTACCGGGCACCGTATACAGTATAAAATCGATTAAATTTCAACAACCAGGTCCAATGTTACATACCTATTATAATCTCTTCAGATTAACATAACTAATATAAACACGACAGAAACCAAAAGACTTATGTCTTCTGTTCGACATTAACCTTTGAAATTGTCAAGGATAAGTCTCGTTCAAATACCGTTACCATAGCGAGGAAATCTTTATAGAAATAAAAGCTTGTATCGTGTCTGGAAGCGAGCCGTGTGCGTATTTACTTCTATACCCAGTATCAAATACTAGGTATCATTTACAGGTTGGGCACAACATCAAAATCCAATATCTGGTGGAGACATTTCAATGTGCGCTTCCAGGAATACAGGATATGGATATACGACTATCGAGTATATCGAGAACAGATATTGTATAAGGCTTATTTGATATTACTCGGAAATATATGGACAAGTGCTTGACTGTAGTAGACTTTATAGAAGCTTTTTACTTTGTTGATATTTTCATATAAATTTTCCCATTTTATTCAATTTGGAAGGAGAGACGTAACATATTTCTCAATCGTAGAATGAATTCCCTGCGAGCAAAGATCACAGGAAAATCACATCTAGGCGGAATCGAAAACAATGAATGTTAACAAGAAATGTTTAAAATCACTATTATAGGTAAGTATGCATCAAAATTCGTTGAATTGTAAAATATTCATTCCCTATTTGTTTGACCAACGGCTGAAACAATAAATCATTAACGGTGCATCCGAACGCACTACGTAACTCAATGTTTGTTAGTTTGACGGCTTGACAAAACCGCCACAAACAAAACGAACATACATAAATTCATATTTAATATTTTGTGACATTCATATTTCTGCAACCACAAAATGGTAGGTATTATAATAAAAGAATAAAAACAGTCAGTGTTTCTGTAAATTATACATAGTACAATACTGAAACGGCCAGCAAAAGATGCATTGATGGGCGAATGGACGAACGTGCCATTAATGTGGGCTGAGGTGCAGTCGAGGCGCGTGTTCATAAGTTCTTCAGTGCCTAGTTGTGGCCAAGGCTTGTATTTAAACTAGTCTGGCCATAAATACTGGTACATTGCAACTTTTATTTTTTTCAACTTTTTATTTATTTTGAATTTGGAACACGTACATATCATTTTACAAACTTCTTTCGACTTCGCACCATTTCACATATTTTTTCGTGTTCATTATCGAATTACAATATGGAATTGGGTGTTAAAGAAAATAGGATCGCAGTGATCGCCTTGCACAAAGTGGGTATGGAGCCGTCGGTCATATTCCAGACACTTCAAAAACTTGGTATCAGCCGTATGGTCGTATATCGTACTATCAATAGATACAACAACACTTCGTCTGTCGAAGACCAGAAAAGATCGGAGCGGCCGCGTGCTGTTAAAACTACAAAGGCTATTAATGCTGTTAAAGCCAGAATTCGTCGAAACCCCATAAGGAAGCAAAAAATCTCATCGCGAGAAATGAAGATTCTCGCCAGGACTCTGTCACGTATTATAAAACAAGACCTGAAGCTCGGTACTTATCGTCGATATACAGGACATGCCCTAAATCAATCTTTACGATTAAATAGAATGGATCGATCAAAGCGCCTTCAAAGGCACAGTAATATCCTCCTCAATTTTCACGATTGAAGAACACTACAATAAGCAAAATGATAAAGTGTACGCTCACAGTTCTAAGAAAACTGCTCAAGTGGTCGGAAAGATACAACGTGGTCATCATTTGGTGAGGCGTGTCTTATCAGGGAGTCACAAAACTACATTTTTGTGTAAACTGCAGCCAAAGTGTATCAAGATACTGTCTTGGATCATGTCTAGAAACCTCTCAGCAATACACTTTTTAAAAATATACCGTGGACTTTCCAGCAGGACTCTGCTCCTGGTCACAAGGCACGTACTACCCAAGCCTGGCTAGAAACCAACGTTCCGGACATTATAAGAGCTGAAGACTGGTCCTCATTTAGCCCAGACCTCAACCCTTTAGACTACAAATTATGGTCAGTTTTAGAGGACATGGCCTGCTCTAAACGACACGGCGACATTGAGTCTCTTAAAAATCTTTGGAGCAAGCAGTGGCAAAATTTCCCTTGGAAACAGTGCGTAAATCTATAGATTCGTGGCCAAACAGATTAAAGGCCTGTATAAAAGCCAAAGGTGGTCATTTCGATTAAAATATTTTTTTATTTTTTGGTAAGACTTTAAATATGTAGGTATAAATTTGAATAATATTACACAACTGCATTTAAAAAAATTGCATTCTCATTTGTAACAAAACTTATGGCTGGACTAGGTGTACTTTTCTCTTATACTGCGTGGAAATATTTTTTCACATGCTGGTTGTTTTTGCAATAAACATATTTTCAAGCCATTACTGAGAACCTATACAACAGAATGCTAGAGTTAACTATCCTGTTGTAAAAGTTTTGGAACTACAATATTTATAACACATTGGACTTCTCTCCGTGAAGGTATAGATCAGATACAGGACGTACGTACGCTACGCCTACCTCCGCACGAATCAGCATCCCAAACAAGTCTCCACCCCCCAATAAAATGTTAAATGATAATTTCGCGAGATGTCCATTCAGTGTCCGGGCCAGGACTTCCGGCGACACGCATTAGCCATTAGCATGGCGGCTGTTTGGTGACGTCACATCCGTTCATCCCCTATGCGATATAGTTGAAGAAGAGCGTTTGTTTTGCCGCTCAACACAATTGATTGCCTACGTATTTGCAGTAAATTTGAGGAGATACCGACGCTGATGTATGATGGGAAACATAGAGGTTCATAATTAAACGATTTAAGTACTTACTATATTGAAAATTTGTCAAAAAAATTATCTAGTAAACCTAAGCTTTTTAAATATTTTTGATTGTGTATTTTTAAAGAGAAATTATACTTGAAAAAGTGTCGATTAGACGCTAGTGTAAATATAATGCGTTAAAATTTTTAGTGTCGCAAAGTAAGAAGCATCTTTATGGAAATCACCTGTAAGAGAAAGGAGTTATTTTTCGACGGTTTGTTCACTTCAAGCAAAAACGTTCCGACACTGTTGCACCGAAAAACGGCACTGTAAATAAACGTTAATGGGTGAAAACAATTGTAAAAACGTGTAATTTGTGTAATTTGATATACTAACATAGGCTAAGCAAGCATTGTTACTAACCCAATGAGTCTTGTTACTTGAAATAAATAAAATATTATTATTATAAGCAAATGGATGTTAGCTAACTTTTTTCAAATAATATTTTAATATATAGTACTTCACAAAACTGATTACCACTTACTTGACTTACCTTAGTATGGCAGTATCTTATAGGCAGTAATGTGATATATAGCGCCTCTGACGCGATACTGATAATATCTGTTTTCAGTTTATAAAATGAATGTGTTCGGTAGTTATTGTCGTGTCGTGGACTGATGTCCTTACGGGAGGAAAGTTCTATCTTAGTCTTAATCAGTTGGTAGATAGTTCCTCCTAAAAAGGGATCAGTAATACACGTGTCTGTCTACCCCGTCGGTGATAAAGATATGATTTTGTGTTTGTTTTATTTCGGTTTTCATGAGCAAATTTTAATAAACAAGGTTATTTGCACCGTATATAGAGGATTATTTTATGCGTCGTGCAAACATCCAATTTCAGTTGTGAGTACCTCGAAATATTCCAGTCACATCGGAGCTATAATTTTTCAGCTTTAATAAATGAAACCGCAGGAATATTATAGTATGTAAAATAAAAGCAATTTAAGTAATAACACAATATTGCTATAAATTCTCTACTTTGATGTTATTAAAAATAAAATTTGAACATTGTGTATGTAAATAAATAAGTTAAATATTGGACAAACATGGTCATGTTGGTATTGGACATAATGCGTACAAACGTCAGAAACTACCTACCGAAATAATACATTTTTGGGGTTCCGTACCCTATTACTAAGATTTTGCTGTCCGTCCGTCACCAGGCTGTATCTCAAGAACTGTGTAGTAAGAAAGTTAAAATTTCACAGATAATGTATTTCTGTTGCCGCTATAACAACAAATAGGTACTAAAAACCGCAATAAAATCAATATTAAAGGAGGCTCTCATATTACAAACGTATTTTTTGTCATTTTATAGGTAATGGTACGGAATACTTCGTGCGCAAGTCTGACTTGCAAATGGCCGGTATTTTAAATTTTTAAACATGAAAAACATTGGGGCACTCGCAATCAAGCATGACCAGACCAATTGACCAACTTGACCAATTGTCTGGTATAATAACCAGATTGGTAGCAATCTGGTTATTATACCAGACAATCCTATCTAAAGTCCTTGAGCGACTTGTGTACGCTCAATTAAGCTCGTTCCTCAACAAAAATTTACTCCTTAACCCTTTCCAATCTGGCTTTCGACCTGGACACAGTACCACCACAGCACTAGTAAACATTACAGAGGATGTCAGACAGGGCATGGATGGTGGAAACCTCACTCTCCTCGCCTTACTTGACTTTAGTAATGCCTTTAACACCGTGGATTACGACATTCTGCTTGGTATACTTGGTTCTATAAACATATCTCCAACGGCTGTTGCATGGTTTCGTAGTTACTTGTTTGGTCGCCGGCAGCGTATACGCGTTGAAGAATCTTATTCTTCATGGTGCGGCATGACGGCTGGTGTACCACAAGGTGGCGTGTTATCTCCCTTACTCTTCGCAATTTTTATAAATTCCATTTCCGATAAACTAATTTCGTCCTATCACCTTTACGCTGATGATTTGCAGATTTATTCACAAGCTCCGTCAAATCAACTGACAGAGGCCTTTTGTGCAATGAATAAGGACCTTGAACGTATCTCTGAGTGGAGTATAAATTATGGTCTTACTGTGAACCCAAACAAGACACAAATAATCCTTATTGGCAGTCAAAGGTTGGTTGCCAAAGTGGACTGGTCACAGTTGCCACAGATAGTTTTTGCAGGAGCTCCATTACCAGTGAATAACAGTGTAAAGAACCTAGGTATTCACATAGACCAGACGTTCTCATGGGGACTTCACCTTCAGGAAACCAGTCGCAAACTCTTTGCTGTGGCGGGATCTTTGAGACGACTGCGAAATTTCCTACCAATCTCCACTAAAACTGCTCTAGTCCATTCCCTTCTTCTTCCTATTTTAGATTACGCCGATGTCAGCTATCCTGATCTTACCGAAGAGCAACTGGATAAACTTGAGCGCCTTCAAAACTTTTGTATAAGATTCATATTTGGCTTGCGCAAATATGATCACGTATCTGAATTTCGTAACAAACTCAAGTGGCTCCCCATTCGTCTTCGCAGGAATACACATATTTTAGCCTTACTTTATAACATTTTGTTCCATCCTTTTACTCCCACCTATCTCAAGGAACGCTTTAACTTCCTCTGTGACACACATACGAAATCCTTGCGGTCATCCGAGAATTTGATGTTGGAGATGCCAATCCACAGTACCATTTTTACGGAGAAATCGTTCACTATAAAAGCCATACGACTGTGGAATGCATTACCTTTGGATATTAAACGGGCTCAAACCATAAACTCTTTTAGAACGAAAGTGAAAGATCATTATTTGTCATCTACCGCTCAATAGAATGTTTTGTTTGTCGTATTATGTATAATTTCCTTTTTACCTATACTTGTACTCAATTTACTCTTGTCATCACCATCATCCACATGTGCGTAACCTCATTCCAGTCCATCCAAAGGTTGCCTGGAAGAGATCGCTTTAAGCGATAAGGCCGGCCATTGTACATTAATTGCTATAATCAATTGTTAACTTTGTTTGTTTACTATTATGTTGGTGTACAATAAAGAGTTTTCTATCAATTCTATCTATCTATCCTTACAGACTTAGTTGAATATTTTAGCAATTCTACGCATAATCATATTTTATAAGAAAACTGTATGCATAGTGAGTCTGAGTCATTACGTGCAACTGATTTCTGAATAACAAGAGCAGGCGTTCTTTCCAGGCTATTGGCTCTATTGACACTAAGTCTGGCTAGATGTAGCTCATATTAATGTCGTAGTTTAACTTTGGGTCCATATTTGCTAAGAA
Organism: Nudaria mundana; assembly: GCA_963556515.1. Taxonomy (NCBI): domain Eukaryota; kingdom Metazoa; phylum Arthropoda; class Insecta; order Lepidoptera; family Erebidae; genus Nudaria; species Nudaria mundana. The sequence continues at coordinate 19,545,596 of OY748301.1, forward strand.
TAGGTGTTTGATGTTTCACGAAAGTTTACGGTGGCGTGTATATGTTTAAGATAAAGTTAAGAGAAGCTCTGTTAAGCTTACGTTGTGCTTTAGTGTACAACATGCATATAATTTGATAGATGGATAAAAATCTTAATAGTTTTGTTAACAAGACAATGGACGTATGTCAAAAGTATGAAATCTAAGTTGGCTTATGGATAGAAGATTACATAGAGATACGTTTTTATCCCTAAAGACAGAGGTAAATTTATTGAGGTTAAAATTATAAGATTTTATTAATTCAATTGAGGAGTTTTAGAGTTAATTCATTCTAACAAATAATAAATATTTTTTGGACAATCTCACACGACGTCGTTTAGCCCAAGCTAATATAAGCTTATGCTATGGGATCTAGACAACTGATAAACATATGGTGGTGGCGGTGTCTCTTGACATCGCCAACGCGTTCAACACCTTGCCATGGAGCTGCGTTAGGGAGGCGCTCGTGTATCACGAAACGCCTCTCTACCTCCGTCGTATTGTCGGGGCCTATCTCTCGGAGAGGTCCATAGCTTTCCCCAGCTGGCTCGGGCCAGCTCGGCGGAATGTGTCGTGCGGTGTTCCGCAGGGGTCGGTCCTGGGGCCGCTTCTGTGGAACATCGGCTACGACTGGGTGCTGCGGGATGCGTTGCCTGAGGGCGTCGGCGTAACGTGCTACGCCGACAATACCCTTGTCACGGCGCGGGGTGCAACGTACCAGGAGGCAGCACTCAAGGTCACGACGGGTGTTGCTCAAGTCGTGGGTCGGATACGGCGGCTGGGACTGGAGGTGGCCTTGCACAAGTCCGTGGTTCTGTGTTTTCACAGACCTCGGAACGGTCCACCTGAAGGTTCCAGCATAAATGTGGGAGGGGTTAGCATCGGCATCAAGCCCTCGATGAAGTATCTAGGGATCGTACTTGATAGCCGATGGAACTTCGGACCACATTTCCGAAGTTTGGTCCCCAAGGTGACACAGGCATCGGTCGCGCTTTCGCGACTGATGCCCAACCTAAAGGGACCCAACGCTTCCTGCAGGAGACTGTACCTGGGGATCGTGCGGAGTATGGCCCTATACGGGGCTCCCGTATGGGCGGCGCGTTTGACGGCCAACAACTCAACTCTCCTTAACAGAACGTTGAGGACCTTGGCCGTCAAAACAATAAGGGGCTACCGTACGATCTCCGGAGAGGCTGCATGTCTCCTAGCCGGGACCCCTCCATGGGACCTGGAAGCGAGAGCCCTTGCGTCATTGTTCCAATAGTGCAAGGAGGCGCTGGGGAGGGGCCACAGGCCTGCGTCTCGAGAAATCGGTGACCAGCGGTCCCAACTCCGCCAGGATCTCATGGAGTCATGGAGGGTGCGACTTGAGCAACCCAAGTGGGGTACCACCATCATCGCGGCGGTGAGACCGATCATGGACGATTGGCTGCAGAGGCAGCATGGTGACCTCACGTATCGTGCGACGCAGATCGTTACCGGGCATGGATGCTATCTGTAGCTATCTGTATCGCATCCGTCGTGAGGTCACATCCCGGTGTCAACACTGCGAGGTTTCCGACGACAACACCGCACTCCACACGTTGGTGGAGTGCTCAGCGTAGGCGAGTCAGCACCGGAACCTCGTAGTGGGTCTGGGCGTGGATACCCTCTCGCTGGAGACCATGCTTCAAGCCATGGTCTCCAGCGGGAGTAGGTGGAACGCGGCCGTGTCCTTCTACGAGCAAGTCGTGCTCGCGAAGGAGGCGGCCGAGAGGGAGAGGGAGCGTACCCTCCCCGCCGAGTTCCGTAGTCAGCGGTGAGGCCGCCGCAGACTCATCTACGCCTAAGACCATCGACCTCCATGATCGGGGCCTGAGGACGGCGGGATCGCCACCCGTCGTCCTTACAGAAGCAGGCTAGAAGGGTTGCATGCTGCGGGGCCTTTGCCCCATAGCACGCAACCAGATTCACTCACTGACGCGAGATAAAACCCTACCCCAACGACGCGGGATTCTCATCCCGACCCAACCCCCGCAGAGACCACAGAGTGGGTCAAAGTCCGCCGGGCGCCACTGGAAATACGTTCTGCTTGTAACCAGAGACGCCCGGCAACGGACGTTAGAGTGGCTGCGGCCCTAGGCCGCGGAACTAAAAAAAAACAAAAAAAAAACTGATAAACATACTTATATATTTCTAAATACATACTTATTATACATAGAAAATACCCAAACTCCGAAACAAACATTTGTAGATCGCACAAACAATTGGATTCGACCCGGAATCGAACCGAAACCACTGCGCCACCGAGGCAGTCGAACCTCATTCGAATCTTACCTCATTTAGTATAGATAAATTAATATTCTAATAATTTTATGATAATGTAACCATATTGTCCTCTCCAAGATCTAAACAGAGATTATTATTAAAATGTGCTGGTTTCGGCAACAACATCCCTAAACGCAACGCCGATTTTGAATTATATAAAACTAATTAATTTAATATACTCAGAATTCAAAATTCTATTTATTAATAATTAATTTACAAGTAAGACAATGGTTTAAGCTCAGGCTTCAGTTGATGGTTCTACGAATTTACTGCTCTCTAATTCTAATTAATATAATTAGAAATTTTGATATATGAAACCGCAGGATTGTGGACGAATATACATAAAATATATACTGTTTTACCGACTTCAAAGAAGGAGAAATTTCTCAATTCGACTGTATTTGTTTTTTATATTATTATTTTTGTTTATTGTAACTTTCGACTAGGTGAACGGATTTTGAAATTGAAAACAATTATTTCTCCTTCTTTGAAGTCGGTAAAACAGTATATATTTTATGTAAAAATATATACTGTTTTACCGACTTCAAAGAAGGAGAAATTTCTCAATTCGACTGTATTTGTTTTTTATATTATTATTTTTGTTTATTGTAACTTTCGACTAGGTGAACGGATTTTGAAATTGAAAACAATTATTTGTCCCGTTGCGTTAATTTGAAGTAATTTTTTTTCCAAAAAATATTGTGATGATGAACTTAATTTTGACGTATGTACAACCACCCCTCGGTAGAAGCATCGAGATTAATAAGAAGAATTACCAACGTATCGCAGCTAACTGTGCACTTGTCTCGTCGCTGCTCGGCAGGTGCACAACTTGCAGGTGAGGCTGGCTTGAGCTCCTCGGTTATGAGAGAAGAGTTAATATTTTTTGTGGAATGTAAAAAATAAACGAGTGTAGCGAAGGCATATCAAAGGCGGGTGAATCGAACTAAAAATAAGTATCGACAGTAACATTTTTATTCATACCTAGTGCCCCCTTTCTTGCAAATCAGGTAAACTCCCCCAATCATATACATCAGCTCGATATGAGATTGTATTACCCCATCACACGGGCTCGAATCGGTGGTGAGTACTAAAAGTAAAGTCAGTACAAAGCTAGCAAACATTCGAATAAAACGCATAAAAAGGGGAGTAGTTTATACACAAAAGCAAATGACATTTATATGGTAAGAGGCGATCGTAAAAGTTGATATTATTTGTCAGTGTTGGGACGTGTTCAATTGGAGATATCGACGGTTGTAATCTTGCGTGATATTCTTACGTCCAATAGACTGATTATTGCTTTTAATTATTTCATTAGGAAATTCCTGATATGCCCGGTGATATACCAATTTTTATAGAATACTAGTCTCATCTTTCTTTATACGTCATTTTACTTGATATCTTACAAAACTTAACACATTATCAAACAGAATATATTTATGTTAGACAAGTATCAAACATCTTCGTTAATATATTTATGTTAGACAAGTATCAAACATCTTTGTTAATATATTTATGTTAGACAAGTATCAGACATCTTTGTTAACTCTCGTAAGTAGAATAAGGTTTAGTTTAAATTAAATACCTGGCGAAAAGTATGTCATCAATGAATTTTTGTGGTAGATTCTGTAAGATTTATTATTGCAATTAATGTACAAAGCAGTTCTATCGATAACTTCTATCCAGTCCTTTACTTCCATCCCTATCTCACATATAAGAACACTAAAATTCGAGCACAAAATTCTAGCGGAATAAATAAATAGCACTATAAACATGATGGCCAGGTATTTGTGTTGAGATTATGTGCAAATGGGGATATTTCTTTATTTACCTGTTTAGATTTATGCAAGGAAGTAAGTACTATTGTTGACCTATTATGGGACCCACACACTAACAGGCCGCCAGCGGATATCGGTCAGCAGGAATTTGCGGCCAACTTCAACCTTATTAACTAACTGACAGACCGATATCCGCAGGCGGCCTGCAGGCGATCAGTTTAGTGTGTAAGTCCCTTTACATAACGACCAAATTCTCAGTGGAATCAACCAAATGAATGTATTCACTATCTCACTGAGCTGGCTAATTGTGCTTTGAACGAGTCGCGTTACTTTAGACAATAGCTTATGGAATTTAGCTCTGTAATATACTATTTCGGTTTTACTGGCTATTCTCAATGGCCGGATTTCTCGACATAACTATGTGTGTTAGTGAAAGATTAACGTTATATCTTACTAGCTGATCACCGCGGCTCCACCCGCGTGATATAGTTTTCTCGTTCCCAGTTCCCGTGGGATCTCACTACCGGGATAAAAAGTAGCCTATGTTACTCAGGGATATGTAGCTACATACATATCAGTGAAAGAATTTTTTTAATCGGATCATTACTTACGAAGTCTATTCGCTTCAAACAAACAAACTATCAAATCTTTCCTCTTTGTAATATAGGTCGGTCCATAGCACCGAAGAATTAGTCAGGAAAATTTTGTCAAATACACTGATTGATTCCGAGGTGCGATGCAAGACCGATGCCATAAATGCTTGGAGAATGTCTTGCCCCGACACTGACCTGCCCTCACGCCTAGGCTCACAGCGACTGTGGGATTCACCGCTCTGTAAATGTCAATATTTTAGAGCGTGCACGCCTACTAGCTGTTGGAGAATGGGAGTCAGGGTTATGGATCCAGGCGCTCCCATCGCCCATCATCGGTACAATGTTGGACGACACAACCTTCCGCATTGCCACTTGCCTTCGGCTGGGTACACCTTGTGTATCCCCGCATCATTGCACCTGTGGAGTAGCCGTCGATAATCTGGGACACCATGGCCTTTCTTGTAGCAGAAGCGCAGGTCGTATACCTCGGCACGCTATTCTAAACGACATAATTCGTAGGGCTTTTTCCACCGCAGGTCTTCCGGCCGTACGTGAACCAAATGGTTTAGCACGAAGCGATGGAAAGAGACCGGACGGTATGTCGTTGCTACCGTGGAAGATGGGAAGGCCTTTGGTGTGGGACGCTACATGCGTTGACACCTTAGCACCTTCACACCTTCCAAGCACATCCGGATGTGCCGGCGCTGCTGCTGCATCGGCTGAAGGCCTTAAACGGCGTAAATATGATAACCTAGCATGTGATTACATATTTGAGCCGTTTGGGGTTGAGACACTGGGGTCATGGGGTCCGAGTGCTCGCCGCCTTTATAGAGACATTGCTAAACGCCTAATCGATGCTTCTCAGGACCAGAAGGCTGGCTATTTTCTGGCCCAAAGAATAAGTATCGCCATCCAACGTGGCAACACAGCCAGCATTCTGGGAACCTTCCCAGTCGGCAATGACGCAGAGGATTTTTTAAACAATACTTTGTAATGTAAATATTTTTAGTCTATAATTATGTTTATTTTATATATTGTAATTCTTATTGTAAATAAATTATAAATATTATGGCTTGGTTTCTTTATAATATTAGTATAAATAAGACATTTTTTTTTTTTTTATTCCGCGAGGGCGCGGCCTCTCCCATGTCCATTGCAGCGGGGTCTCTGGTGACACCCGAAGGTATAGTATTCCAGTGGATGCCCGGCGTAGATAAGACCTTGACCTACTATTATACTTATTTAATAGGAGTTTTTTAATAGGTACGATACCTTATTAATTACCTACGTTATCAATTTTTGAAACTTTTGTGTCTACTCTGTCAGTTTATTCGGCTAAATCTGAAATGGCTGGACCGATTGTGATGGGACTTTCACTGACAGATAGCTGATGTTATAAGGAGTAACTTAGGCTACTATTTATTCCGGGAATATGTTCCTGTGGGAATTAGAAACTAGGAAACTATTCGATGTACTGTTGTATTGCTTCAATCGTGGTTACGTGTGTTTCCTCAGTAACCTTTTCAGTCCCACGTAATAGGGAACGAAGATATTAGCGCCAAACGGTTACTCTTGTTGCATTAACATACCAATTTAAAATATTTAAGACTACCTCGGTGGCACAATGGTTATATGTACGGACTGCCACGCTCGAGGTCTCGGGTTCGATTCCCGGGTGTGGTGGATAATGTATAATTCTCTTTAGAATTTTACCCAGATAATTATCCCAGAGTCTGGAACTTGTGCCCGGTAAATGGCAATAGGCTCGCCCCCTATTACATGGGACCTAACATAGCTGGCGAGATGTGGGTGTGTTTGCACACCTCTGCCTACCCCTTCGGGGAAAAAGGCGTGACGCTATGTTTATGTTATGTTTATCTTTAAAATATTTTCAAGCCAATTTCTAGTTATACCGTTCTACCTACAGACAAATACACCACTAGCACAAGACCTCGAGCTCTCATATTGCGATCACTATATTGTATCAATATAACTTTTGGCGTCGTTGGTAGAACGTTCCTTCTGAAAAGGAAACAGTAGCTGGTTCAAATGCGCGTCTGTTTCATGCAGGTAACTGTAGGACGAATGCGGGGTTGCGCGCACCCCTTCGTCGTCTTGTGGATACCTATAACACCTACTTCACTGATATTGACATCTTTGCTCTCTCATGTCAACAATTTAAGGTTCAGGTTTATCAGCCAGTTAACACCTACCTAAAATGTACCTATGTTTGTTTTTTTTGCTTTTGTTAACTTTATTTAATAATCTGCGAACAGCAGTGTGGGTTATGTACTTAATAATATTGTATGATTGTGTTTTGTAACAATGTTTTAGCATATAACTGTGATTGTTCCAATTAATAAATAAAATAAATAAAAAGTCTAGCCCAAGATTATAGTTTTTGCGATTTATATGTAAAAAAGTTAGCATATTTCATTTCTAAGGTATAAAAACATAATGTATTCAATTTCTAGTAACGTTGACCCCTGAATAAAAAATCCCAGAATGTGTCCAAAATTAACCAATAGCATTAAAACCTGCCATATTGGAACTTGGAGTACTGCCTTTAAATATAAGGCATCCTAACCGACTTTGAACTAGAATGCATATGACACACTCTACTCATCATAAAAATATATAAAAGGAAACCTTCCCTTGATCGAAGTTCTAAAATTCAAGTCATATATTTTCGCTTGGTATCTGAGTTACATAAAACTTAACAGAGCGTACTGTACGGATCTCTGGTCCGCTTTAACTCCGTACTCTGCGTTCGATGTCCGTGGCAATGGCCCTTGTAACCCAACCGCCGAAGGAAATTCTATATTCCTTAACCCTTTGCACGACTTTATATAGTATGATTTAAAATTTTAAATACTTAGCTTTAGAACTATTTATATTATATATGGATGGCACCTGCTGGAAATTGTTTTGTTACACATATTGTTCGTTTTATTTATTGACCGGTTTCGCTTCACGGCATCATCATAGACTTTAATTAAAAACTGGTGGAAAAGTGTCTGATAAATAACCTTAAAACAGTTAATTCATAGTTAAGTAACCCTTTGCCACTTCTAATTATAGTTTAAAATATTATCTTATAACAAAATATAATATACTTAACAACAACCATATTATTCATATGAAGACAAAATCAATTTAAAGGACTTTTATAATAAAATACTAAAAACAGCCTGTATAACTTAAGTCGAAGAGCTTATTTAGAAGATCGCAAATATCAGTAAGTATTAGCAAATAAAATGTAATTCATAAAAAGAAAACATTACTACAAAGAACTTTAATCATAAAAGAACACAACCTGTATAACTAGAGTCGAGTATTATTAAAGACATACGTGCCCAAGGCTTGACAACTTAACTAATAAGCTTGCATGTGCACTTGTTATTACTTTACAACGTCACAGTACAAATGGACAAGGTCGAATGTTACTTACTGGCTGGTCCTTGTTTTACACAAGGATCTTACAATTACTTACTTCTTGGAAGTTTACCAAAATCTTTTACGAGTTCTTTCGTATAGTAGAAATTACACTATTTTATACTAGCTTTCGGTATGAGGAATTCTTATTTTCCAGTGAAACCACTGGCTGCTATTCAAAATTAGGTCTAGAGAAGATGCCCTAGATTTAAAAAATGCTTTTTAGTATTACCTAGGGGCACATTGCAAAGGTTAAGCAACATCGAGTCAGGCCGGTATTAGGATGGGTGACCATTTCTTAAGACACTGAGACCCCTCCGTGCCTCGGAGAGCACGTTAAGCCGTCGGTCCCGGTTGTCATACAAACATCTATGGCAGTCGTTACAACTACCCCGTTGGAGCCCTAAATCAAAAATCCGACCGGTCTAACTACAGAACTTCGATGTCGCCCATGGGTTGCAGAGGTCAGATGGCAGTCGCTTCACTGAAAATATTGATGTTCAGCCGAATCGCAGTTAGACTGGAAAGCCGACTCCAACTTTAGTTGGGAAAAGGCTCGATTCGTCCACAGACTGTCAGTTGCGGACGACGTCCATTTGAACTGGATGCATAGTATTTCAATGCATTTCGGAGTTTAGGTTTGGTAATTGTTTTTTTACTGTAGCCTGGTTACGGTGCCTGGTAACGGTAATAGGCTTGCACCTATTACGTGAGCACATAGGCGTATTGTATGTATGTGTGTGTTTAAACCAATCATTCTAACAACCAAGTCGTTAGTACAACATAGACAATATTTCGCGATTCTTGACGATATTTAGCAGCAATTACACACGAGATAGTTTGAAGTGAAGCCAGTAGACTAGCTATGCAAATGACACTCCAGCCGGAACCCGTGACAGTGCAGTAGAGCGTGTAAGCCTGCAGTGTCGGGTTACTCGACACGCCGGCAGACGGCGCGGCGGCGAGGCATCCTTGTACCCTTGCCACCGTTCGTTACTAACTCCTGTTACTCGCAGCTAAACGAACAGAGACAGTCTGCATATAACTATGCTTTTGAAACTAGTTGGATGTATTTTCTTTTATGTAAATTTCATATCAAGAGCATGTCAATCATAATAAAACTTTACAATTATGCGGACATCCGGCACATCAGAAATGATGACAACACGAATAGAGCCTCTGAAAGAATAACCTGGTAAAAAGAATTCAAGGCCATAGTTTTCCAATCGCTAGCGAGTGTGATCACTTCATATTCACAATCCTACCTACAATGATATATTGCTTAGTACCTTCTACTTTAAGCATATTATCAGTGGTATCGCTTAATAAAATAAACAAAAGGCAACATCATGTAATATTTATAGTTTCCCGCCACTCGTCCTTAAACTTGTTTCCGTTACCTGTCTAGTTTTCTCTGAACGATTCCATGCTCTGTTTCTCTTAGTACATGAAGGTGACATCCACACTTTGCACTTTGATATTTACCATGTATTATTTTGTTGTCGAGTTTCCCCTTCTGGCCACTTAGGACGGATTCCATGTTGGACGGATTCCATTTCGAACGAGTTCCACATTGGGCGGAAACAGTACAGTCATGTTTAAATCGTTTTATTAGATTCTGCAAATAGTTCTCCTATTACAGCAAAATAACACTATGTCCACTTTAATCCATTAAACAGGTTTTTATGAAAAATGGATCGTTATGGATATACGATGTGTACTTTAATCCATTGAAAGATCCATCATGGATTTTATGAACCTTTTTTACCTTTGGCACTACTGCTTGGGACTAGCAGTAAGTAGTGTCATTGGTATTTCTACTTTCCCATGATGATGATGTCCTCCAAGACGTATCCGTCGACGGCGACACCTTGTCAGTCGGAATTCTGCTTCCTGTCATGAGCCCGGATGTGACTTGCAAAACCAAATTTGGTTTTGAAAGTGCGGTCACAGAGTGCACAGTGAAGTTCTCCCCGAACATTGTATGTGTAAGCGGGCTTAGGTCGACACTTCCGGATTTGCCGCCTGGTCTCCAGCTCCGACAGGCGACTTTCGAAATTATCGATCCCTTCACGGACGGCCCTACGCCACTCCGTTCGCTGGGCCGCCTGGTTTTCCCATTCATCGGTTGACAAGTTGGCAGCTACTAAGTGACGCTTCTGAACATCCTTGTAGCGCAGGTACTGTCCCCCAGACTGCCGTTTTCCTGAACTGAGTTCCGAGTAGAAGACAGTTTTTGGCAGTCTATGGTTCCCCATTCGCACAAGGTCTCCACACCAACGGAGCTGCCCCTTCATCAGCATGCTCTCCATACCCGCCATGCCTGTCCGACGCAGGACCTCCGTGTTAGGAACTCGGTCACGCTAACTTACGCGTAGTATTGTGCGAAGGCATCTGAGATGGAAACCATCAAACCGCTTAATGTCTCCTTTGTAGAGGCACCTAGACTCTGATAACTGCCTTGTACACATAAAGTTTTGTGTGTAGCCTAAGATCGTGCGAGTCCCAGACGAGATTTCTCAGGCCACCGAACACTGCTGCGGGCCTAGCGATCCGCCCCGCTATCTCCGACCCCAGACGATTGTCGTTACGTATAAGACTGCCCAAGTATCGGAAACTACCAACTTCCTCGAGGGCCCTGGCATTCAAGCAAATGGACGCGGTACTCGCGGATTGGCCCCTCGCGGGCTGCTTCAAAATTTTGGTCTTTGAGGTGCTGATTACCAGGCCAAAATTCCGACACGATTCCTGCAGATTATCGAGAATCTCCTGGAGATGGGTCACGTTATCAGCCATTAAACAAACATCATCGGCGTATTGGATCTCAGCAATAGGATTGGTTTCGACCTTTCTTTTGGCTCTGAAACGCGACAGGTTAAATACACCACCATCCATGCGAACATTCAAAGAAATCCCAGACTCGCACTTCTTCATAGCATCGCCAATCACCGCAGAGAAGTAGATGGCAAAGAGTGTAGGGGCCATGACGCAGCCCTGTTTAACTCCGCCCGTAACTGGAAATAGTTCCATGAGATTATCTTCGTGGCGCACGCGAGCAAACATGCCGTCATGAAATTGGCGTATTAAATTCACTAGTTTAAGTGGGCAGCCACACCTCTCCAGAACAACCCACAGGGCGGACCGTGGTATACGATAGAAAGCATTTTCTAGGTCTACAAAATACAGATAGAGATTACGGTTCTGCTCCAGACTCTTCTCCCGGAGCTGTCTCAAAACAAAGATGGCATCGACAGTACCCCTCTGGGGTCGGAAACCACACTGACTCTCCGGCAGAAAGCCCTCCGCCAGTTTTACAAGGCGAGCATTGATGATGTGGGCCATCACCTTTCCAGCAACAGACAGTAGAGCAATGCCTCTGTACGATCCACAATCCGAGAGGTCAACCTTTCCCTTATATAATTTTGTAATAGACGCATCATTCCAGTCCTGCGGAATTAATTACGTGGCCCATATGTGTAGTATAAGTTCAAACAGTTGGGACTGGATATTTTGCCCTCCATATTTAAAAACTTCCGAGGATAAGTTGTCAGAACCTGGAGACTTTCCATTTTTCAGACGCTTAATGGAACAACAAAATTCCATCAAAGAGGGTGGTCTTGCGAGGTCCCACGCGGTAGATTTAACATCCAAGGAGTTCCTGATATAAGACATGTCCGCTCCGTGAGTCCCCGGATTGAGTACCTCTTCAAAATGCTCCGCCCAACGAAGAAGAACGTCTGATTCGTTGGTTAACTTTGTTTGTTTATCACGGGCATAAACAGGCGCCGTGTTCCTACAGCGCGGGCCAAAGACAGCCTTGAGACCCTCAAAAAAACGTGCAGTCTGGTTTGTGTCTGCGAAAATTTGCATCTCCTGAGCTCTAGCAAGCCACCACTCATCCTTTAACTCTCGCACTTTTTTCTAGACATTATATTTTCCAATGCCATGCCTACCAAGTACATTTCTTCAGGCGATGAATTCGGCACCAACGCGCGCATTAAAGTCGCCCAGTAGAATGATTTTATCATTTGTTGGAACATTACCAAGAACCTCACGAAGCCGATCATAGAACGCTGACTTGTCCTCGTCCGAGCAGGTCATAGTGGGAGCGTATACGCTTACCAGATGGACGTATCTCTTGGATGCCATGTGAAGTCGAAGAGTCATAATCCTATCACCAAAACCTCTGGCACGCTCCACCAAGGTGTTTGCAATATTGTTTCTTATTGCGAAACCGACACCACTTGCGGCACGCTCAGAAGAGGGCTTCCCGGTCCAGAAATATGTGTACCCGCCGAGCGGCTCACACAGTTCTCCGCTGTCAGCCAGGTGTGTCTCACTTATGGCAGCAATATCTATTTTGTATCGCCCAAGTTCACGAGCTACGCTGTCTTCCGCTCAGGACACTGGTTGTTTATGTTGGCCAGTAATGTTCTTACATTCCAAGTTGCAATATTTATTGTTTTATTTCTAAAACAAGCTTGATTTTTTCGACCGCAAAAAAATTGGTGACCAGATGATTGCGGTTTTCCATCTGGATGAGAGTGGAATGGGCTTTGTTTAGGCCACCTTTTCTTGGCCCCTCCCCGGATTGGGGAAAGCATTGCTATCCCTAAATAGGGCTGCTATTTCATCAGACGAACTGCCGGAACAGTCCTCCCATCCCACTTAAGTCCCGAAACGACCATCACCGTCCAATCGCCTACATGCATAGAGCCAGCTAGAGACCCAACTCACCAGCCAAGTCCCCACAACTAGTTTCCATCGCCGCAGGTCTTTTAAGAAATCAGAGTTCCAAAAACTTTGCCAGGGGTCATCAGCACAGGAATATATTAAAGTGGGTAGATACTTACGCAGATACAGACCCACTCTCTCGACTCCTGTGTCACGAGACCAGTGGATTGGGTAACCAATACGACTGGTCAGAAACAGGAGCTGCAGCCAGAGCCTCGTCCGTCATTCAGCAGGCGCACCACGTGCAGGTGAGGATAGCCTGGGCCCCGGAGGTCTCGGTGGGGCCCCTAGCAGCCCAAATACTACTTCTCTAATACCATAGCTACAATAGTACGATAACCATGGCTACAATAGTACGATATAGATACTTTGTATTGGATATCCTAGGATAATAGATACGAAATGCTGGCTGGTATAGTGTAAATTTTATTATGAGTGCACGTGGTAAGAAAATATTGTTATGTTCAGGACATAAATATAATATTGTGATGAAAAATAAAAACGGTTCTACTAACTGGCGATGTTCAAATAAAATTGAATGTTATACATGTTATATATTAAAATTTTTTTTTGTCTATTCATCCTTTTATTATTAGAAGTGTTATTTTTTGTTGTTATTCTTTAATACACTAGGATTTAAATTAACACGAATGGTATTTTATTATTAAGTGTACTTCCGCCCAATGTAGAACTCGTCCGAAATGGAATCCGTCTAACATGGAATCCGTCCTAAGTGGCCAGAAGGGAGTTTCCGATATTTCGGCACTATTGCAAGCGCCATGGTCACGGAGGAACTGTCAGTACATCGCGAAATAGTTTTAAGGTAAACCGTATCGGTCTACCCTCCTTCTCACTCGTTTTTGTCGCGCACCACTACTATTGTCCGCACTGTTCTCACTACCAACTCGAACATGATCACGGCACACAATACTCACGATATCCAGACGCGGTTTTTGTATAGGTTGTTGTTTATTCTTACATAAACTCGGAAACTCGACAACAAAATAATACATGGTAAATATCCCGAACATATTTATTTCCAAAGTTTATAACACAAGCTTTATTAATTATTGTCGTCAAACTTCTACAAAAGTTTTCATTAACATTCTCTCATATTAGACAGATACGTTCCTTCACTTCACATTTCAAAGAAACTCTCTTATGGTTATCAAACTCCGAATCAAATTACGTTCATTACAAGTTAAGTAATTATGCCCAAATTCTATTGCGTGTACAATTAAAAGATATACAATAACACCTTTGGGTTTGTCCTCTCGCACGAGCGCAGTCTCCTCTCCGCACAAAACAGCCTATTTTAATGGCCTATTTAAATCTGTTTTGTGGGCACGAGAGGCGAATACCAAAATTTTATCTCCACACTCCAGTGGGTTGATTTGAAATTATCGTTGTTAAGGAGTTACGCACTTTCTGCGCCAATGAGTCGCTACTGTGATTTCAGATTTATATTACAAACTCTAAAATTACCCGCGAAAAAAGTTTCCTCAACTCTTAATGTAACCTTATAGAGTCTTTTCTTTGATAGCAAGTTTGCACCTGAACTGTAAATTTAATTTGGACAATTAAGCCCCTAAAGGTAAGGGGTTCCTGAATGGGTGCTTTTTCTGTAGGCTGTAGCTGTTATTTACCTTAAAGCTGTATTTTGCATGTTATACTCATAAATATTGTAGATTTTCTGGTTTGTGCATCACGTTTTTGTAGCCACATGTCTCCTTTCGTGCGAAGAACGTCTTTAAAAGATATTGGAGCGTATAAAGTTTAATGCGCGTAAAAGAATTACCGTGTGTCTCAAGTTGAGAGGCTTTGTTTTAAATTGACTTTATCTAGGTAAATTGTTGGGCTTTAAATATGTTATAGCACCTTTGACTGCTTATTAGATATAAGGAGTCCCTATAGTTATATATAGTTCGAACATACCCAACAGTAAAGACAAGTGAGTTTTTCAAAATGATTCGGTCTTTTAATTTCCTCTAAATATCTATTATAGTACACGGGCCGTAGAACATTGAAAAATATTGATTAACAGCAAGCTCATTTTTCGTAAGTAGCTTTATTTTACCGAGTCTCCCACATATATCTCAAAAAGAAATCTCAAATCAGGTAGCTAACAGAGTTATCCAGTTAAAATATTCGGAACAAAATTGTAAGGTTGCATTAATTTGTATAGAGCTGCAAAGTGGTGCAGGTATTAAGTACATCATTATAAATCAAATATCAAAAGTTCCCATCGATGCGACTTGTGCTAAAAAAGTTATCCAAGGTTGAAAAGTTAAAAAGTTGAAAATTTTCTGTTTTTTGGATTTTTCTCGAAAACAGTGAATTATATCAAAAATTGGTTTTGCACAAAATTGTAGATAATAAAATAACCTACAAATAAGTCTTATCAACTTTTTTCCTAGGAATTACCATTTCTGAGATTAACGGTTTAGGATTAGCGGTTATAAACGTCCAACAAGCTATAGTCTACACGCAATGCTGGTCCGCTCCTTTTAACTCTGTCGTGATAAGAAAGGATTTTCCAAAATTCTACTCTTAAAAGGGTGAAAAAGGGGGGCCAAAGTTTATAAGGGACAACGTGACACCTCAGAAACTACTGCACTGATTTTAACATTTCTTTCGGTAATTTAAAGCTACATTTTTAGCGAGTACCATAGGCTATATAACATCACGACAGAGTTAATAGGAGCGGACCAGCATTGCGTGTAGACTACAGCTTGTTGGACGTTAATAACCGCAATCTCTCAGAAATGGTAATTCCTAGGAAAAAAGTTGATAAAAATTATTTATAGGTTATTTTATTATCTACAATTTTGTGCAAAACCAATTTTTGATATAATTCACTGTTTACGAGAAAAATCCAAAAAACCGAAAATTTTAAACTTTTTAACTTTTCAACCTTGAATAACTTTTTTAGCACAAGTCGCATCGATGGGAACTTTTGATATTTGATTTATAATGATGTACTTAATACCTGCACCACTTTGCAGCTCTATACAAATGAATGCAACCTTACAATTTTGTTCCGAATATTTTAACTGGATTACTCTGTTAGCTACCTGATTTGAGATTTCTTTTTGAGATATATGTGGGAGACTCGGTAAAATAAAGCTACTTACGAAAAATGAGCTTGCTGTTAATCAATATTTTTCAATGTTCTACGGCCCGTGTACTATTACTGTTCATGGTTACAAAACGCGGCTATTGAATTCCCTGTCAGCAACTTTGAGCTCAGTTATGGCTACGAGTTGGTAGAGTTTATAGAACGAAGTTGCTTCATTTCCTTGGCGTTGTTTGGTTTTAAAGATATTGTCATCTCAGTAAATGTTATGATAGGAAATTGTAGCGAAAATGTCCATCGTCACCGAAAATTTAATTATTTCAATTTTCGCTTCCTCAGAATTTTACTGACGTTTAATTTCAAACCATTTTCAAGACAACATAATAATCTAAACAACTGAGAACTCAATCCGCATCCGAGAAAATTTTATACCATGATGAAGTCAGCAGTCAGAACTCTGTTTACTTTGGTTGCGAATAAGAAATATAAAAAGACTTTTGCTAACTTGTTACATACTTGCGATCACGTTCCTGTGAGCAGCAGCTAAGGTACACAACATCACCAAAGATGCACTTACTCAAATATCTCTTTCGAGGGGTGAATTACTTTCTCCATTCTCAATCCAACGTCTTCAAACCAAGTGCACGTACAAACCTCTCGAGAATTGAGTTCAAAATATGTCAACATCAAACAGTGTAACTCGCAAAAGGCCTGACGTAATAATAACACACTTATTTGCACTTGTATTCCAACTCCCGCTGCTCATTATGAAATCTGTAGATACACTGAAAAAAACATCACTTACAGCTCGTGCAGAACGCTTCCGATCACCTTCAATCTAAAACCAACCGTAATATTATCGAAATAAAGATGCAAAATAACCAAGATATTACGTAAAGATATGTCGCTGCGGATTTATAAAGGAATGTAGGTCTCAATCAGCAGACATCAAAGTAGGAAGATCAAAGTGACAGCGCTGAAGGCTGACTGAAGGCACAGGTATCGCGTTATTGAGCCTCGTTTTAATAACGAGCCAAGATACCACACGGGTGACGGGTGACGCGGTAAACAAATTGGCAATCAGATACTTGAGAATTATTTCAAGTGTGTCGAATCGTGTTTAGGGATTCGTTGTATTAAGGTTTACAAACGATTGGCTTACTTTTTCGTCGGTTGAAACTTTTACCTGAGAAGCAACTAATTTGTCTTTTTGCATTTGGCTCTGCAACATGACCTTGCTCTATTGTTGTTTGTGTTAAATACAAAGTTATAATATTTACATAATTTGATTAATACACAAACGTAATCTATGTATCAGTATAAAATCGAAAAAGTTTCCAAATTTCCGGCGGCGTCAGGGTTGTTCGATGACGTCACGAAAGCCAATTTTTCCCCGTACCTATATTGGCAATGTCCCCGGAGAAAGCGCGTCGATCCCAATAACTTTGTTGCCACCTGCCATCTAATTTAGCACTATAGCCCTCATACATATCGGGCGAGTTTTGTTTTTTGCAAGATTTCTGAAAGATTTTGATGTTTTGGACTATATACTATAGACTAGATACTTATAGAAGAGATTTACATACGGAGAATGTTTTAGAGTGGTAACTACTTCATCAACAAGATCACAGCTGTTATGAGAGTCATGAGTTTCTCTTACAATTGTAAGAAAAACGTAACTTACGTTAGACAATGTATTAAAGTTATATGATTGATTTATAAAAAACTATGTGCAAAAGAGACAATTTACGCTACAAAAGTTTAAGTTTGAGATAATTGAGGTGAACCGTTTTGTTTACTACCTAAGTGATATAAAATAAATCATTATTGGACTAGTATGACCAACATTTTCATGTATTTATTATAAACAACTTTATTGGTTACTGTAGATACCCGATATTAATCTCGGTCTTACTCAAGTTTAACTTTCATAAAATTTTATGAGAACCACAAATATAATACCATTATTTATTTATAATTTTTATACATACACACAAACAAAAGACTAGAAATACAGAAATACATAAAATACAGTGATCATTGTACAAGGGCATTACTTATCCCTAAAGGAATCTCTTCCAGCAGGTCTGAGAGGAGAAGTAAGGGTGCAAGGGCTACAATTTGTGCACCATTATTAAGAGTACGATTTGAAAAAAATATTATTTAATAAAATACTCCCAAAATATAGTATAAAATAACAGACTATGTTCTTGTATTTCTTTTAAGAATTTATTAAATTTTGAAGATACAGTGTTGCCATTACATATTTTACTTTTACCTGCTTTGAAGCAAATTGGCTTTGTGATACGAATATTCTTATAAAATGTAACGTCTAGACATGCCCTTTACATTTAAGATGAATTATATTGCAAGTAGACATACCTAATACAATTATTTGTCAACATTTTCGTCTCTATAACTTTATAATTCTTACGAAAAAAGTCGACTTTAATACAATAATTAAATAGAAAAAGCTTTGCAGTTCTACGAAGTATTATTTGTAAGTTTCCAACTGACACTAAATTTGTTTAAAAAATCATCAAAATGTAAGCAAGTTTCAACGAAATTTTTACACACTTTTCATAAACTTTGAAGGAAATATAATTTAAGACACGCGAATCCAAAGACAAGCTCCTTTCGTCAAATTGACGTCATTAAAAAATTAAATTAAGTCTAAGTATAACCCACTTTGCTGGGGCATTACTTCCTCGTTTTAATGAATGACAGTATAAATTTCCCGGCTTCTTTTAAGTTATTTCAAAGGGGAGCCATGTTTTCCTAGCATTTACGTCGTTACGGCGTCGAAGCCAAACATTGTTAAGTATAGCACTTAAATAACTTGACGCAATTTGTAAGATACAACGACACTGTTGGACTCTTGATTTACGATGCTGTAAATGTAAATAATAAAACATTGTTATGAGATATTTTATAGGTTAATTTTTTATAGAATATAAATCTGGATCACGGTTATTGAACCCAGTTAATTTTGTACGTTTCCAAGTTTTTAGGTTTCCATGAGTTAATCATGATTTAGGTCCGTTTAAATGGGCACTAATTATATACATTATAATAAATGTTGTGTACTAGATTATAATTACTGTATATTTCGTAATTGTTTAAATCGATTCCATCTTGTACATTTATAATCATTCTTTAAAAGTTCTGGAATTTTCTATCTCAGATAAGGACAACAAAATAGTACAAGGTACTATATCAAATTCAGAGCAAAAGTCGTACATAAAACCTCAAACAATTTGTATTATACTTCATTAAACTTTCGCGTTTTGTACACATTATAAACTTAAGACTAACGGGTCTTTTACACGATTATTGAGATATATACATACTTCTTTATTACCCGACGTTTCGACCCTGTTACAAGAGCCGTGGTCACGGGTGGACTGGCTTCAGCTCATCGTCGTCTTCGTGAAGTGCGGGTTTGTTCAACTACCCTCACTTCGTCGTCACTAACTATTGTGTTCGGAGAGCCACTACGGCATACCACACTGATAGTATCAGCAATGATGATGAGCTGAAGCCAGTCCACCTGTGGCTCTTGAAACAGGGCCGAAACGTCGGGTACTAAAGAGGTATGCATATATCTCAATAATCGCGTAAAAGACCCGTTAGTCTTAAGTTTATAATTAGTATTATACGAGTTCATAGAAAAATCGTATGCATTCGTACATAGCACTGGTACTACGAGTATGTAAGTTATCAGAGGCATTTACCATTAGAAATTAGTCTATTTATTTATATATGCTTTATTGTACATACGCCAATACAGTATTATTACAATACAAACTAGGTACTAAAAACGACGACGAAGGGCGACCTTATTACTTAAAGCAATTTCTGCCAGGCAACCTTTGATGGATAGATCCTTCTAGGATGAAAAGGTAGTAGGCGTAGGTACATAAACTTATAATATTATTACATATACAATACATCAGGGGTACATATTACATACAATAATCACATACAATAAACACACACAAAGACATACATATATACTGAATATACATATAACTATTTATTCTATCAGTCATTGTGATTTTATAACCATACTGTTCTTTGTATATAAACTGTAGTATATAGTAAAGACTATAGTGTAGTATCTAATTTTGTCATGAATTTAAGCGCATTCAAATAAAATAAAATCAATGGTATTCAAAAAATCGCTCCAGCCCACAACTTACCCCACAGCCGGCCAAAAGGACTCACTCCTAAGTGTATTTAGCTTAGTTTTAACTTAGCTCTTTTGATATGAGCACGTTCTATTATGCTAATTCATTTAAAGCTAACTAACTATATGCCGGGTTAGGTTTAACTTTCCAAGTCCTCGGCGGGTGTTTAAGTTAATTGCATTTTTTAGGTTCAAATGTTATTTAATAGAATTTATAGCTAGTTTTATGTTTTAAATTACTTTTATATTTTCAGTATCTCGCCCTTGTGCTATTACCTAAATTGAATTGAGCGTCTTGTAAAAATAAACTAATTTCTAAATCTTAGCTCAAGATACTACACTCTAGATAGTCTAGATACTAATGTTATGAACCAATTTATATTAATTTTACTCTTATAAGTATTTTACCATTTTACTATATTTCTATACAATATACTTTAATTAGCTGTGCCATAGCGGCTGGCACGTAAGATTCTGTTGCCTTTCAACAACATTTCATCGCAAGGCAACGGGTTTCATTTTTTTTTCAAAATTACAATATAGCTGCTACTTTTTATTAAATTCATTCGGCCATTTTGGACATAACCCATCATAAATGTGCCCGGTGACGGCAATAGGCTTGC
The DNA here is from genome assembly GCA_963556515.1 of Nudaria mundana. NCBI lineage: Eukaryota > Metazoa > Arthropoda > Insecta > Lepidoptera > Erebidae > Nudaria > Nudaria mundana. The sequence goes on from OY748301.1 coordinate 19,566,349, forward strand.
CCTCTATTACGTGGGACAAAAATAAGAGCAAAGTGTGTAGTGCACCTCTGCCTACCCCTTCGGGGATAGAGGCGTGAATTGTGTGTGTGTGTGTGTATCTATACAAATAAATAAAATTGCATTGTCAATTTGTACTTCTAATTTAATAGTCAATCAAATAATCAATTTCGTTTATTCAGTTTAGGCACGTAAGGGGCGGGGCCCCAAGAGATTCGACTACGTCCTCGCTGTCCGCCCTGGACCCCAACTTGACCACGGTAACGCAGTGGCAAGTTGGGTGACCGAACGTCGATATCGAGACTTGTGTGGCCAACATTGCGATTAATTGTGCTATCATGGATATGCCTGACGGACCCCCCGACGACAAAATGCTTGAACAACGGACTTCGATGCCTATTGATTTGGGGGCTCGCGTCGCGCCGCCTAGTTGCAGCGCGACGTCGACGCCCCAAGGAAATGTTGCTGCTGGGACTGACGATGGGTCAGCTCCCAGTAAAGTGAAGAGTAAGGGCCGTTCTTCTTCGCAGAAGAGGACCCTCGCGAAGGGGGGACCGCCGCGCGACCGGAGCACTAGTTGCTCTGGGTGGGGGTCCCTCCTCTCCAGCGATTCGGAGGAGGAGGTGCCGGTGAAGACGGTGCGCACGCGTCTCGGCGCCTACAGAATCCGCCCGCCAACTCCACCGCCGTCCTCTGTACCGTCCCTGCGTGGGCGCAGGGATATTGGTGTGCCGCCCGCGCGGGAGATCATGAGCATTCTCTCCCGCATGAACGCGGCCATGCGGGGTAGTAAGAATATGTCGGGGAGGAAGAAGATTGTGGCTTCACTGGTGGATGAAGCCCAATCCTCCCTTGACAAGCTCCTCGCGCGGAGCGTAACTAAGGAGGAGGCGAAGCTCCGCAAGCAGGTTGCGAGTCTGGAGGTGGAGCTCACTGCCTCCCGAAATCAGATGGAAGACCTGCGTCGGGAGGTTGCTGAGTTGACCAAGGTGGTCAAGGTGCCTCCAGGTCCCATGCCGCCTCCTCCTCTGACGGCTGGACCAGCGCCGAAGACGGCGCCTAGGACCGCGCCCACTACGGCGCCCGGCTCGCCGCCACAGCCTGTGCCGACTACGGTGCAGGTCCTAACGGCGATCGAGAGGCGCCTCGCGGTCCTGGAGGATCGGGCGTACCACCCTCCGCTAGCGCGTCCCGCGTTTTCATACGCGGCGGCTGTTGGCGGTACTCCCGCTCCCAGTCCAAGCGGCACACCTGCTGTCCGCCGCCCCGCTCCGCCCCCGTCCGCTTCGGTGAGCCGGACGCCGGCCGAGATCGCGGCCCAGGCGCGGAAGGCCAAGTGGCGCAGCAAGAAGAGTGGCACCCCTGCCGCCTCCTCTTCCTCTATCGTCGCTCCCGCTGCTTCCTTACATCCCTCCAGACGGGAGGGATGGGAAGTAGTGGGAGCCAAGAAGAGGAAGACGAAGGCCGCAAAGAAAGCGGCCAGAGTCGCCGCGGCGCCGAAGAAGCGTCGCCCTCCTCGCTCCACCGCCGTCGTCCTGACGGTGACGACGGTAGGTGTGGAGAAGGGGGTGGGGTACGCCGACGTACTGAGGACTGTGAAGTCCTCAGTCAACCTCTCGGCCCTCGATATAGGGGGGGCTCCGGTGCAAGACGACACGCACCGGGGCTCGCCTCCTCGAGGTCTCCGGTGCCTCCAGCGGCCCTAAAGCTGACGCCCTAGCGGCTCAGCTTAGGGACGCGCTGGACGGAGTAGCCATCCGCGTCACCAGACCCACCAAATGCGCCGCATTGCGCATCACGGGTCTGGATGACGCGGCCACGACGGTGGAAGTTGTCTCCGCCGTCGTGGAGGCGGGCGGCTGCCCCCGTGACCAGGTGAAGGCTGGAGATATCTCCTTCGGCCCCACTGGTCACGGGATGACAGTCGTCCAGTGCCCCGTCGCGGCGGCACTGAAAGTGGCGGACGGACGAAGCCTCCTCGTAGGGGGCTTCCTAAAGGCGCAGGTGCACCTCCTTCGTGCCCGGGAAACCAGATGTTTCCGGTGCATGGTGGTGGGGCACGTCGGAGTGCAGTGTACAGTGGAAGTCACCGTGGGCGATCGGTGCTTCCGCTGCAGCCGGCCCGGTCACAAGGCAAGTGTCTGTGACGCCCCGCCTCGCTGCTTTAGATGCGAGGTGGAGGGCAAGACGGCGGATCACCGGGTCGGCAGCACAACCTGCGCCGCCTCGAGGCCAAAATCTCGTCCGTCCGCTGAGAGCGGTGGGGGTGCCGCCCTTGCGCGGCCAGTTGTTTCGCGGCGGGATGCGGTTATGGACGTCAATTAATGTCTGACGCCCGTATCCGTATCCTGCAAGTGAATTTGAACCACTGCCGTGCTGCTCAGGATCTTCTGTACCAGAGCATCCGGCAGTGGTCCATAAACTTGGCCGTGGTCGCCGAGCCGTACTACGTCCACCCGGGAAGCCCGGTGGACGAGGACGGCTTGGCCAGTTGTATCTTTGGGCATGGTTGGCTATGGTCTATGGTTGGCATGAGTCTATGGTTGTCATTGGTATGAGTCTATGGTTGGCAGACAACTCAACGGATCATTGCAAGGGGCCGCGGGTGTGTTGCGGCGGACTATGATGGGTTGGTAGTCGTGGGTAGTCAGGGGTCGGTCCTGGGGCCGCTTCTGTGGAACATCGGCTACGACTAGGTGCTGCGGGGTGCGTTGCCTAGGGGCGTCGGCATAACGTGCTACGCCGACAATACCCTCGTCACGGCGCGGGGTGCATCGTACCAGGAGGCAGCACTCAAGGTCACGACGGGTGTTGCTCGAGTCGTGGGTCGGATACGGCAGCTGGGACTGGAGGTGGCCTTGCACAAGTCCGAGGTTCTGTGTTTTCACAGACCACGGAACGGTCCACCCGAAGGTTCCAGCATAAATGTGGGAAGCGTTAGCATCGGCATCAAGCCCTCGATGAAGTACCTAGGGATCGTTCTTGATAGCCGATGGAACTTCGGACCACATTTCCGAAGTTTGGTCCCCAAGGTGACGCAGGCATCGGTCACGCTTTCGCGACTGATGCCCAACCTAAAGGGACCCAACGCCTCCTGCAGGAGACTGTACCTGGGGATCGTGCGGAGTATGGCTCTATACGGGGCTCCCGTATGGGCGGATAGGTTGGCGGTCAAGGGGAACGTGACTCTGTTAAACAGACCACTTCGAACCTTGGCCGTCAGAACCATACGGGGGTACCGCACGATCTCCGGAGAGGCTGCATGTCTCCTAGCCGGGACCCCTCCATGGGACCTGGAAGCGAGAGCCCTTGCGTCATTGTTCCAATTTAGGTGCTGGAGCGGGACCACAGGCCTGCGTCTCGAGAAATCGAGGACCAGCGGTCCCAACTCCGCCAGCATCTCATAGAGTCATGGAGGGTGCGACTTGAGCAACCCAAGGGGGGTGCCACCATCATCGCGGCGGTGAGACCGATCATGGACGATTGAATGCAGAGGCAGCATGGTGACCTCACGTACCGTGCAACGCAGATCGTTGCCGGGCATGGATGCTTCGGTAGCTATCTGTTTCGCATGCATCGTGAGGTCACACCCCGGTGTCAACACTGCGAGGTTTCCGACGACGACACCGCACTCCACACGTTGGTGGAGTGCTCAGCGTGGGCGAGTCAGCGCCGGGACCTCGTAGTGGGTCTGGGCGTGGATACCCTCTCGCTGGGGACCATGCTTCAAGCCATGGTATCCAGCGGGAGTAGGTGGAACGCGGCCGTGTCCTTCTCCGAGCAAGTCATGCTCGCGAAGGAGGCGGCCGGGAGGGAGAGGGAGCGTACCCTCCCCGCCAAGTTCCGTAGTCGGCGGCCAGGCCGCCCCAGACTACGCGACTACGCCCAAGATTATCGTCCTCCATGATCGGGGCCTGAGGACGGCGGGATCGCCACCCACCGTCCTTACAGAAGCAGGCTAGAAGGGTTGCGTGCTGCGGGGCCTTTGCCCCATAGCACGCAACCAGATTCACTCACTGGTGAGGGATAAAACCAGACCCCAATGACGTGGGATACTCGTCCCGACCAAACACACGCAGAGACCACAGAGGTGGTCAAAGTCCGCCGGGCGCCACTGGACATACCCTCTGCTAGTAACCAGAGACGCCCGGCAACGGACGTTAGAGCAGCCGCGGCCTTCGGCCGCGGAATTAAAAAAAAAAAAAAAAGTTTAGGCACGTAAAGAGCACATATGAATCTCAAAATTTTACAATTTTATGTCAAGCAATATTATAAAAATACTAAATTAAGTACTTAAATAACCATTTGAAAATGATTCTTTAGTATTTTACTAAATTCATAATTAGGGATATACAAGTTATATTTGAAAATTTTGACACAAAACCCACGCTGGTCGGACATGAGGATGACATGAGGATCATGGAGGTTGGACCAGCGTGGTATATTTAGGCTGAATTCCCCCTTCTTTGGGGGTGGCCAATGCCCAACTCTGGGCGTCAAATGGGCTGAGATAAAGTGACACTTTCCAAAATTAAACAATTTCCAAAATTATTTTCTGTCTGTTTATTTGTCACTGAAATGGCTGAATAGATTTCATCGTGACCTTCATTGGCAAATAACTGATGTTATAAGGTGTATCTTTGGCTACTTTTTAGGGAACATGTTCACGTGGGAATTGGGAACTAAAAACTAAACCAAGCAACCTAAGCCATGGACATCAGCAAGGAGGCGGCCGAGAGGGAGATGGAGCGTACCCTCCCCGCCGACTTCCAAAGTCAACGGCGAGGACGCCGCAGACTCATCTACGCCTAAAATCATCGACCTCCATGATCGGGGCCTGAGGACAGTGGGATAGTCACCCGCCGTCCTTACAGAAGCAGGCTAGACCAGATTCACTCACCGACGCGGGATAAAACCCTACCCCAACTACGCGGGATTCTCATCCCGACCAAACCCCCGTAGAGACCACAGAGGTGGTCAAAGTCCACCCGGCGCCACTGGAAATACCTTCTGCGTATGTACCAGAGATGTCTGGCAATAGACGTGAGAGCGGCCGAGCCTCGAGGAATTAAAAAACCACAAAAAACAAATATTGGGCATCAGTAAGTATAATAAGTTAGTAAAATAAGTCAGTAACTGCAGCCAAAAAAAAGTCAACAAGTATCATTTATTGAAGACCGTTCAAACTTGATACTAGAATTTATTCTATAGAAAGATATTTTTACGTAAAGTGCATTATGCCGACGCACGTACGTACCCCAGTTTGACATAAACATACGTAAACGTACGGGCTAATGGAAGGCTGCCATTGCTGAAGCTTAACGAAGTAATTTTTTACTTGTTTATTCGCTAGCACGGTTTACAGTAAGTGGGTAGAAGGTAATGACGCGCTTTCGTATAAGAGATGACTTTCACCGAAACGGGTACCAGAACAGTGGGTATTCACGGTACTTGAATTTCATATATTTCCGCTTTAATATGATGCAGATATTTTTATAAATAGTATTTAGTAAAACATACCTTTTATTGCCTGACGTTGTCAGTCACCCTGTGACCACGGGCGGTGTATTCTGAACGAAACATCAGTCAACAAAACCTATATACGTTCATATCTATCCATATAATATATAATATGATGCCAGCTGGGGAAAGCTATGGCCCTCTCCGAGAGATAGGCCTCGACAATACGACGGAGGTAGAGAGGCGTTTCGTGATACACGAGCGCCTCCCTAACGCAGCTCCATGGCAAGGTGTTGCACGCGTTGGCGATGTCAAGAGACACCGCCACCACCACCTTGCCCTGCGAGACTGCTTCCTGCGTCAGGCTCTTGACACGCATGATCGCGCTCACGGTGGAGCGTCCCCGACGGAAACCGTACTGGTTGTCCGCCAGGTCTGGCCCCATCGGCACTGGCCGACCGAGGCTGGCAACACTGTAACTAACAGCTGATTTTTGTAGCTCTTGCGAATTAATATTAAATTATTCAATATTTTAGTAAATTTAAAGCTTAAAATCTGTGAATCGCAAGTAAAACTGTTATTTTAAAGTAAATTCAATTAATTAGTGCACAAACTCGTGGAAGTATTGTGAAATTTGTCAATAACAGGATCGGTTTTGCCGAACTGTCAGTGCATGTAATCGAGGGTTCTTTTGAATATTTCGTGGAATATTATTAGTGAATGGTATACTGGTGAGTTTGATTACCTTTTGTTCACGTGTTTATATGTTACAGTATATTCCACATTGCTAACAGGCAGGTATTTAATACAAATTCCTAGGTTTATATCGCATTGACATACCGGTGAATTCCAACCTACTTACTACTTAGGTATAAATAGTCTGCTAGGATTCTACAAAGTAAACCTATAATGTGTATACTTGAATATATTATTTCTTTAGTTAGTCAGTTGGTTTTGTTGCTCTGCATTGTGGCTAGGTGTTCATTATCTTCTCAATTATATCCTACTAAGCCAATATGTCTACATCCACTCGATCTGCCACCGCACGTCAATTGCAAATACAGTTGATAGAAGCCCTATTACAACTCAAAGTAGAGAAGAAAGAAAACCAGCAACTGATAATGGAAAGGGAAGATAATGAACGTGAATATGACTTAATGCGCGTTAGAAATTCTAGCTTAGAGCAACAGCTGTCTAAAAGTCAGGTAAATTGTGATGAGTTGACCGAGCAACTTAACCAACTTAAATTGCAAATGGAATCGTTCCGCCAATGTAGTGATATGTTTGAGCAAATCCTCAAAAAAAAAAAAAAAGACGTAACACACAATTAGAAGATGAGCTGGGGGAGGCACACAGGCTTATTACTACCTATGAACAGGATGCCCAGTCGCACCAATTAACAGAGGTGTCCAACCTCTACACAGAACTTATTGAAAGTAGCTGTGTGCCTGCCTCAACTAATTTATCAGTCATAGATCTCACAAATGATAGTAGGTGCTTAAATACTCCTAAACCAATGATTAGTCATAACAAAATCAAATGCCAAAGAAAAATAAACAAAAAAATTAAGAAAATTAATTTAAAAATGAAATCTTGTTTGTCTAATAATAGTAATTTAAATTTAAAACTACAGTCTGACCTGGATGTTTGTACTGGGCAGTTGGTTATATGCAGCAAGCAGTTGGCTGACAGTCAGGTGGCTCATGATGTTGTGAGGGTCACGTTAGAATCTCACATCAAGCAATTACAGGAGAATTATGATAGTTTATTCTTTAAATATGAACTACAAAGTAAACAGAATACTGAAAACATGTTGGCATTGGACAAATTGATAGACGACAGTAGACACAACCAAGAATTAATTGATTCTATAACTCAGCATTATAACTCTGAGCACATCAACCAACACCCTATCAATGACTCCGTACCAGCTCTCTCTACTTGTGACAGTATTCTGGAAACAATTTCTGATCCTACCACCAACATTGAGCCTCCTAGTAATACTATGGTTTTTTCTGATGGGGTGGGTTGTAATATGGGCTATATGTTTAATAAATACATTGAAAACTGTGTTAATTATTCCCTGCCCAATGCAACTTACAGTCAGATCATAGACAAAATTGTGTCATCCAAGTATAATAATAGTACCACTATTGTATTACTGGTAGGTGAAAGTAACAAAATAGGTAAGAAAGAATTAATGTACTGTATACAATGCTTAAGTAGACTAAAAGTATTTAAAATAATATTATGTGCGTTCCCATATGCGTGTTGCCAGTCCTCATCCTATAATAAAAAAATACATCTTCTGAATAATTTTATTCATACTTTGACATGTCGTCATAGTGACACTTTTATTTATTTTGACACTAATAATTTTATTAGTAATTATTGTTTTAAGACCAAAGATAGTATTTATCTTATGAAGTCAGACAAAAATAAAATTGCTACATTGCTAGCCAATAATATTAATTTTTGGACGAGTTTACATTGTAAACAAAGTAATATACCTACAGATTGGTTAGGTACTTGTAGTAATAATTTAGTATGTATAACAAATGATTTAAACTGAACATCCAGACAACAGGAATACCAGAGCTAAAGATGGCTCATCAAAATATAGAAGGTCTTTCTGGCAAGGAATTAGTAGTGGAGTTATTCCTAGAGGAATTAAATGTAGATATTTTGTGTTTGACTGAACATTGGCTCAAGGAGAGTGAGATGATGTTCAATATAAACAACTACAATATTGCAAGTTGCTTTAACAGGAAGTCTGCGATTAAAGGTGGCTCCATGGTCTTAATTTAAAATGGTCTCCGCAACAAAGAGCGGTCTGACATAGTTAGACTTTCTGTTGAGCGATGTGCTGAGGTGGCCTGTGCCGAGCTTGACCAGTATATAGTAGTTTGCGTATACAGTCCACCTAACAGTGATTTTAGTGTATTTACCAAGGTCATGGACCAGGTTCTAGGGGTTGCGTCAAATAATAGGAAGAAGTTAATTGTGTGCGGAGACTTCAATGTAAACATCCTAAAACAGTGTAAGAAAAGTACTCAATTTTTAAATTTATTTGGTAGTTACAATATGGAAAATATTTTCTGTGAGCCGACTAGAGTCACAGAAACAGCAGCCAATTGCCTGGATAATTTTTTTACGGATTGTGAGTGCTTAAGCAAGTATGTAATTAGTAAATTGCCATCAGATCACTGTGGTCAAATAGTATCCTTTCCCAAGAGTAATAATAGTCAGTATAATGAGAAAATTATGTGTAGGCCCATAACCTCTAATAGAATTAAAGAATTCAAAAACTTGTTCGAGAAAAAGCTTTTTTCTATAGTTTATATAGGTAATAATCCTGAGGTCCATTATAATAGTTTATTTGGTACATTATCTGATGCTTTTTCAGACACATTCAAACAAAAATGCCAAAATCGTAGTGTTAAAACGAAATTTTGTGAATGGGCAACAGTAGGCATTTATAAAAGTAGACGAACGCTGTTTGATCTATATGCAGATAAACGATACAGATTTGATAAAAGTTTCATTGAATGCGCGAAGGGACGTGCTCCTCCGCGCTCGTCGGAAACAGGGAGCCCATGACCCGCTCTAGCTGCTGCGGCTGGAGACTCTGGGTCAGTGGGGTCGGAGTTTCTCCCTGACCTGTAGGTACGGGCGCCCCCATGGATTCTGCTGCAGGGTCTCCAGGAGCTCCTCGCGGGCCGCCGTCTTGGCGCGTGAACGTCTGGACTATTCTGGACCGATTCCGCTTATTCCTTTTTTGTTATGCTCGTTATTATCAGGAGAGTCCTTAAAAAAAAAGAAAGTACGGAACTTAAGAAAATATGAGAAAACTTTACGACCAAACTAACTTTACTATTCTAATGAAACTTAGATAGCCTCCTAATGTAATGAAACCTTATATTGCATTTGGCAGCAGAGGCAGACACGGTACGAAGTTCGCCGGGATATTTGCTGTTAACAATCAAATATAGATAATGAAACATGAAAGTTTAAAAGTTGATTTTCATATTGTATTACTTCGGTCGTGTAACACGAATGTACTCGGCAAAAGTTAGATCTTTGGCATGGCCTACAACGTATTACTATTTCCCCTAAGGAGCAGGCAGAGAAGGTTAAACACACGTCTGTATTTTCCAATTATAAGGTTTGTCCAACGTCTCACGAACCCATCGCCCGCGCCGTTGGGCTTTAATTTTTCTTTTTTAATATTAGTGTCTGTTACAGTCTAACAGACTGTAACGTTTAAATCAATAAACATGTTTACAATAAACCGCTATTACAAGTGTAGCTTATTTACTTTATTCAGCTAATTGCCATCGGTGGCTGTAACCGAGGTGGCTGTAACTTGTACGTTTATCTGCGGCAGTAACAGCACCAAATAGCTATAAAGCCAGCGATAAAGTAAAAAACGCGTTGAGTACTCAGGACATAAACACACTGCCTTGTAGTTCTAAGAAAACATCGTAAACGTTTACAAGTCAACTAAGTATTGACGTATGGCGTAATTTATAAGCGAAGGCGATATTGAAACGTTAAACGTAAGCACCGCTCCAGAAAACAAAAGCTCTTTGTATGAATGTATTATTATTATGAAGGTACGTTATTTTTTCTGTGGCATACATCGAGGAACTATAGGTAATACGAGTAATGTGCCGGGATGTACTAGGGTGATACATATAGGTTCTAAATGCAAGTAAATTTGTCATACGATTTCGAATATTGATCTAGTTTGGGATGTATGATAGTTAGGTTCAAAACATAGAAGATATCAAACTGTACTCCGTTTTTTTTATATAGACTGGCAATCACAAATAAGATCTACTACCAGGTAAAAGTGTAAAAATCATTGTGTTTCGAAGTGTTTCACGACAGTGATGCGAGATAACCTGAGATCCAATACAGTAAGTGTTACTTACCGGATTTTTGCAAAGTCTAAATTGGAAATTCTATACGAAAAGCAAGTTAACTCGCTTTCGCTTCTATCCGGAGCCGTTCCCTGCCATAGCTACCTTGATACACCCTCCCCCATTTCCCAATCAGTGACAGGCACTTATTGAATTTTGTTGTGTTCGCGACTTTCAATAATTCCAACAAAACTTTCTCAATTTCCTTAACTGGGAACATATCTCGGTAGGACGAAATTCTCACAAGTTGGAAGAATTTTAAAGATTTCATTGCACTTGTACCGACTAAGTTGGACAATGTTATGTTGTTTCATTACAAATATTTGCTATTTGCACGAAGTTAATGACTGTGAAAATTGGATTGCATGTTTATCTTATGGTGTGTACTGTTGCTAGGGACAGCAGCGAAACTACTCAAATTTTAAGGTATAAAAATTCACTGATATCGGTGCAAATCAACCTTTGCCTCTTTTGCGAAAGTCCAACAAAATATTACAATTTCAATGTGTATTAAGCTCAATAATTTCACAGTCTCTTATGACAAAACCACTGATGCATCACCAAACACTTGGTTGACATACATACATATCATCACGCTTACATGTAGTAGGCAGAGGCGCATTACACATCCACAGTTTGCCAGTAATTTTGTTGGTCCCGAGTAATAGAGGGCAAACGTCCGTTACCGGGCACAATGGCAAATTCTTAACCCCTCTGTAATCGCCAGGTGCCACTGGGAGCTCGTCAATGGACGAACTTAAAAAAAAGGTAAAAAAATAATAATTCAAAACAAAACAACAGTCTCTCATCATGTCAGATGTTACTAATTAGAATCTCCGCAGTCCGTCAGTTTGAATTCTTCAGAGCCTTGTTTGCCTGTGAGTATGTGCGCGCAGGTAAGGATGAATTAAACCCCGAAGATGTAGAACACAGCCTTAGCAGTGATCATACAAATTACGCTCCGTGCATAGATTATTACTGAACGCATACCTCTCATAACACAGATTATAATAAAACTTTAAGAAAGCTAAACAAACCACTTCTCACAATATCCTTAGACAAATATTTTATTGAAGTAAACGCTGTCATATTTTACCGTCATCAGAACGATTCAGCTCAAAAGACGATATGAAATCAAGAAGTGATTCGTTTACAATGCTACCCACTAGTGGGCTACGTGCGATGGAGTGGTCGGTAAAAATAAACACACTTGTTAAGGAAACGCTGACTAGGAACGTGATCCCTTTACATCGGACGATGTAATGCGTGTAGAGAGGTACATCGTGTCGGAAAGCTATTGGCTATGTTGGCTATGTGACATAATTTATAGATGGATAGGCAAACAAACAATAAACAAATTTAAGTACTCTATGAATAGCTCCTGGTATAACACGGGATTTGGTATATTTGTATTTATTGTGATTATGATAGCAGGGCTATGCTAGCAGTCTCTCTGAGAATTGCATTCGCAACGAGGTAATACGTCAGATAACTGACGTCACTGACATAGCCCAGTGCATATGTGAGCTGTAGTGGCAAGGGGCCAGTCATATCAGTCGCAGAACCGACAATCGCTGGGTTCTGGAATGGAGACCGCGAATCGGCCAGCGTAGAGTGGAACGCCCCGAGGCTCGGTGAAGCGATGACATTCGTCAGATACCGGGCATTGGGTGGATGAAAAATATTTTTTATGAAATTTATTACAACATTGTAATATAAAACAGTGATTTCATTAAATTCATAATAAAGAAGGCACCGAGAAAGGTCGAAAGGTGTAAAAGTGTTTGCACGCCAAACAGCAAAATCGCTGCGTCGACGGAACACCGGCACCGCACCAGTTTCTGACTTATTGCTATTAAATTGAACACACTACTTTTTGGAAAATATTCACCTCTTTCAACACTTTTTGACGTATTTCCACTAGAATTTCGGGACTATTGTATGAGTGAAGGAATAATAAAATTGTCTCGAGGCTAGGTGAATTAAGTAATTTTTGATAATTTAGATTTCAAGGTTTTCCTTTCATTTAATTTACCACGTTTGTTAGAGAGATTTGATCCTTATTATTGAACCTGTCGATCGATGCCATAAAAGTATAAGCTGTTATTTTTTCGGATTTTACACGTTTCGATTCCCGGGTGTGGCAATCGAATTTTGAAAATCTGTGAATGCAGTTCTGTTTCTTTTTAAAAATAAAGGAATGTTTTCTTTGAGTAAAATTGTCTATCTTCAGTATGTAGAGTACTTTCCCTCAGGTGTCATTAAAAAATTCCACCCTGTATATTTGTAACACTTGTAAAATTGTGACATTCATATGTGCTCTTTATGTGCCTAAACTGAATAAACGAAATTGATTCTTTGATTCTTGATTGACTTAATATAGGTACATAGAAAAACACCCAAACTCCAAAACAGCAGCATTAGCAGATCCTACAAATATTCGACAATCCCGAAGATCGAACCCGGAACCTCGAGGATGATGCTAGTTGCAGTTATGATTTAGTGAACTGAATTAATAAGTAAAGAGAAACATAGGGTTTCATTCAACACAACAAACGCACACAATCCAATCGAATTTCTTCCGAAAACAAGCCCAGCAACATAGGTAATGTAAACAAAATAAAAGAAAATAACAATCAACAAACAGTAAGACCTCCGCAATCCATATTCCAATGAAATGTCCCATGATGTTGACACAAACCATTTCTGCAGGGACCTTTACACCAACTGATCGATGGCACGAGAAAAAACAAAGACAAAAAATTGAGATATAAAAACTGTTGATACTGTCGCGAAGACGCGGACGTCCTGTATCAACTTTGTGTATACCTTTTTATATTAGTGTTTACCTCGACGATAGACTTAAGCAAGTTTTATTTCATGAACTTAACGAAGCTTGTTCCAATATTTTCTTAAAATAATTTTGTGTTGACCGTCTGATCTGTTTTTACGGACTATGAAATTTTAATCTAAAGTTTGATTTTTTAAAAGAAGAAGAAAGAAAAAAACCTGTTCCCATTCCCGTCATCCATTATCAGGCACTTCGAAAATCCATAACTACTCCGTATTCCAAACCAAACTTCCAACAGCCAGAATAGAGGTTATGTACCTACTACCACTAAATAGTATCTCTGCAGTCCGAGCGCGATACGTACAATACTAATAAAATAGGGTTTTTTTTAAATATATTATACTTATTCTTCTTTTCTGCTCTTAAATTGGTAAAATTTACGTTATAATTATGAGTGAGGTATTCGTTAGTCTTCCACTTTTCACTCACCTTATCTTTATCCCTCACCACACCTATTTAAATCATAGCGAATAAACCTATCTAGAATTTTAGTTACGTACCTATTATTTTCCTTAACTTTAACAAGTTAATGTACAAATTAGCCCTTATCGGCCATTGCCATATTAACTTAGGTCTAACAGACATAAAAAAAGAACATTCTCGTCTATTATTTTAAAATTTATGAGACAAGCCATTTATTTATAGGAAAAATTACTTCCGAAAGGACAAATACATTGGTGTATTATCAAGATATATTGGAGATACCTTCCCTTTCTCCTTTAGTTACCTCGGAAAATGTCCAATGAATGAAACATTTTCTCCAAGAATTAAGCGAAGATTCGGTATCGGTCCAATACTCCAGGGTTGTCAGTTCTCATAGAGAATTGAATTTGAGTTATTATGGTAAAAAATTTTTTTTTTTTTTTAGTGACAAAATATCAATTTAATTCCCAAACAATATAAGAATTCAAATAATTAATTAGATACGAGTATATACACTTTGGATATGTCTTCATTTCATCTATTTCTATTTTCCATAATGTACGAGCAAACCCGTACATTTGCATAGTTTTAATATAATGCTGACAGCGTGCGTTACCGCGCGCTCCTCATGTATTTAATATCATTCATTTGTAATTTATAACGAGTTGCATTAAATATTTCGGGCTTAACATCATCTATCATTTTTATGTACCCTATCCGTACATAAATTGGTCCTTCGCTAGGAAAGTTCTTTCGCGTCGTGTGTGAACAGTTTACAGTGTAGCAGCAGCAAAATACTGTAAAATTTACAAGTGAAGTGAATTGAATAGAATCAGCAACGACTGTATTGCCAGCAAGAGAGCAGTACAGAGCAGCAGCAGCAGCAGTCATCAGAAATCAACAAGGTTCATTCTTGGTGAGCAACAAGCTCCCGTTTGGACAATCAAGTAAGATCGTTCCTTTTACTTTTCTATTTCATTTAAATCATGTCGACTTTCGAAGAAGTTTTAGCCCAACAACAGAAGCAACTCGATGAAATAGAGATTGTCTATAGGAACTTCCTCGGATCGCAAAACGTCCGACTACTTGACCAAGAGGTTAAAAACCTTGGATGCGTATTGGCAAGAGTTTCAGTCGAATCACTTACGATTAAGTGAGGCTGAACTTGCAGAAACACACACGTATTTCACATCGAATCAATACGACCAAGTCAAGGCTCGATACGAAACTATCAAGTCTTTGATCACCGCATATCCCCCAATTCAAGATAGACCTTCCACTCCCATTTTAAAGCCAGCTACTCTCTTAGCGATGCCAAATATGGCAGGGAAAACACCCGACCCTACTTTCAAGAGCCAGGGTATGAACAGCAAAACGGACGAGATGAGTAGGCGACAGTTCAGTAATTTCAAGGCGTTTGAACACACAGTTTCAAATATTAACCTGGATGCTGTTACGGAAAAATGGGAGTTCGATGACCTACTGAATACAGTACGGTCTCGCTGGACAAAATCGATTCTCATCACTGGGAATTGGACAGCGAACTGGGAGATAGGAACAAAGATTACAGTGGCATGTACCTTAAGTACGAGCAAACATACAACGATGCTATCAAAGCCATCAATAAAAAGATGTGGTCGTTCTCGCATAGGGAACACTCTACGCCAAAAATAGAGATCCCTACCTTTAGCGGGAATTATCATCAGTGGACATCTTTTAAAGACCTCTTCACCGAAGCAATCGGTAACAACCCTTCACTATCCGGAGCGCAAAAAATGCAATTCCTAAAGTCGAAGGTGAAACTGGAAGCTGAACGTCTTATTCAGCATCTCCCTATCAGTTCAGACAATTACATCATTAGCTAGGATATACTGAAACACCGATACAACAATAAACGGATGATATTCACTTCCCACATCAATATTTTATTAAATTTACCCATTTCGCAACAAGCAACTATCAATCATATCAAACGAATTCACGACACCGCACGAGAAACATTGAACGCAATTCAAAATCTCGGTGTGGATGTGAAATCCTGGGACCCATTGGTTGTACATATCTTGAGTCAAAAGTTGGATTCGGATACATTCGCCGAGTACAACGCTGCAATCAAACATCCACGAGAACTTCTAGATTTGAACGAGTTTTTGGCATTTCTAGAAAGCAAGTTCACGAGCATGGAAGCTGGCAGAAGAAAGCAGGAAGGTCCCAACCAAAGGCCCCTCTCTATATCTAATAAGTCCCCAGACAAATCATACAACATTAAACAGGCTTATTCTGGTAGTAAGATTATTTCAAAATTTCCAAGTGGCAGGAAATTACACAATCCAAAACAAAATTGTCCAGTGTGCAATGACCCACATGAACTCTATTTTTGCAAACAATTCGCAGAAATGAATGCTATAAAGAAAAAGCAAATTGTTGCTAATTTAAATTATTGTAAAAACTGCTTACACGATCACAAAGGTAAAGAGTGCTTATCCAAAAGTCGATGCCGTGAATGCAATGAATTTCACAACACTTTATTGCATGAATCGCACAAACACGGCAATTCGTCGCTTGCGCAGCAACAAGACATCCGCCCTAATCGGGGCAACACACATGTGACACAGCAAAATACGGTGCAAGAAATTTTGTTGTCAACCGCCCTACTAAAAGTACAAAAGGCCGATGGTACATACCTTACGTTGCGAGCCCTCATAGATCAGGGCTCTCAAACATCGCTCATTACTGAGAACGGCGCACAGCAATTAGGGTTACAACGATACAGGTGTAATGGTGTTATTTCAGGTATAGGGCAAACAGAAAATATCTGCAAAGGTGTGATCAATCTAACCTGTGCATCCCTAACAATGCCATACAGTTTCAATGTCGATGTCTATATAATGACAAGTCTCACAAAATTTTTACCCTCGTACTCTTTTCCAAAATTACAGTGCCCCTTCCTAGAGAATATACAATTAGCCGACCCCGATTACAATATCAGTCGTCCAATAGATATTCTATTAGGTGCAGATACATATTCAAATATTCTTTTATCAGGCATGTGTAGGCTCAGCGAATCTCTCCCTATCGTACAGGAGACTCGCTTGGGCTGGATATTATGTGGGAGTTTGAAGTCCAACTTATCCTGTAACATGGTACAGGT
Organism: Nudaria mundana; assembly: GCA_963556515.1. Taxonomy (NCBI): domain Eukaryota; kingdom Metazoa; phylum Arthropoda; class Insecta; order Lepidoptera; family Erebidae; genus Nudaria; species Nudaria mundana. The sequence goes on from OY748301.1 coordinate 19,583,156, forward strand.
TGACTTGGACAGTTTTCAACAATTTTGGGAATTAGAAGGTATTACAGAAGAGAAGTCTCCTTCAGAAGATCATGAACAGTGCATTCAGTTTTACAAGAAAACAACGAACCGATTGAGAGATGGCAGATATGAAGTGAGATTACCACTTATACCCCAATTCGAAGAAAAATTGGGGGACTCTAAACCTAAAGCCATAGCACAATTTCTCCAATTAGAAAGAAAGTTACATAAGAAGGAGTCAACATTGACTGCATATAAATCATTCATAAGCGAGTACCTTGACCTAGGTCACATGAAACATTCAACTGGTAATCAAACACCGGAATGTTTCCTACCGCATCACTGTGTATTGCGGGACGACAGTACTACTACGGCGCTTCGTGTTGTTTATCATATTTTATTTATTATTTATTTTTTTTATTTTTATTTTTTTTTTTTTTTTTTTTTTTTTCATTTTTTTTTTTTATTTTTTTTTTTTTTATTTTTTTTTTTTTTTTATTTTTTTTTTATTTTTTTTTTTTATCATCAGCAAAAACAAGTACGAACTGTAGTTTAAATGATGTTATGTATACGGGGCCCAATTTACAGCAAGATCTTCAGTCATTAATTATAAAATGGCGACAATATCGGTATGCGTTTAAAGCCGACATTGAAAAGATGTTTAGACAAATTTGGGTGCACCCGGAAGATCAACATTTACAAAAAATTATTTGGAGGAACAATCCCTCGGAAAAGTTACAGGAGTATTTGCTCACAACCATCACCTACGGAATGAAGCCAAGTCCTTTCCTTGCCATGATGACGCTGAGACAATTGGCGATGGATGAACGTGACAAATACCCAGAAGCAGCTAAAGTTATAGAAAACGCATTCTATATGGATGATTTAGTCCATGGCACACATTCTATTGCATCAGCGAAGCAGTTACAACAAGATTTGTTAGATTTACTGAAATCAGGGGGCTTTAATTTGCGAAAATGGGCCTCCAATGACAGTCGTCTATTGACAATCGAAAACCAGGACTATAATCAGCAGGAAAACAAAACCTTTACTCATTCAGAATTTCAAAAAACGTTAGGCCTCTGTTGGAACCCCACAGAAGATAACTTTACCTTTCTTTCAAAAATAGGATTTTCAAATAATAAAATAACAAAAAGAACAATTCTATCAGATATGTCAAAAATATTTGACCCCTAGGTTGGATTGTGCCGATTACGATAAAATTAAAAATTCTTTTTCAACAAGTATGGACCTCTAATATTCAGTGGGACGAGCAAGTACCACATCCCATCAGTAAGGAATGGATTAAGGTCAAAAATTAACTACAAAACATCAAAAACTTCAATATACCTAGATGGTACGGAATCGAACCAGTTAGCGATATAGAGCTACACGGCTTTTGTGACGCGTCGGCAAAAGCGTATGCATGCGTCATTTACTGTCGAGTAAAATGTAAACAATCCATTGTACTAGTGGCGGCAAAATCTAAATTGGTTCCACGCAAAAAACAGCTGTCTTTACCCCTTTTGGAGTTATGCGGTGCTCAACTACTTGCGAAACTCATGGCTAAGGTCAAGCAATGTCTACCTGGTCAGGATGTAAAGATTTTTGGATGGTGTGACTCCACCGCTGTTCTAGGATGGCTACAAGGCGACCCACGACGGTGGAAACCATTCGTTGCGAATCGAACAACGGAAATAACATCTATAATTCCAGCTAACTATTGGAGATATGTAAAGACAAATGAAAATCCCGCGGATTGTGGAAGTAGAGGTTTGACAGTGTCTCAGTTAGAAAACTATTCACTGTGGTGGCGTGGACCTACGTGGTTATTATCATTTGAAACAAGTCAACAAATCTTAGAGATTTATACAGCGGAAGAAGAAGTTAAGAAGCAAAATAAGGTTCATTTTAGTACAAAGCAAGAGCCAAGAATTATTACAGATATGTTGAATAAATTTTCTTCATTCAACAAAACAAGCAGAATCCTAGCATGGGTTTTGAGAGGTTTACGCGGCAACAGTAAGCAAGGACCTTCCCTATCATTATCCGAAATTAGCATAGCAAAGCAAAAAATTATCAAGTACATCAAGATTTTGCAAAAGAAATTAATGACTTAAAACGCGACAGCAAGCTACCACACAACAATAAATTGTTAAAATTAAACCCTTATATAGATGAAAATGGCATCTTAAGAGTGGGTGGGAGACTCCATAAGGCCCACATCAGTCATGAGATGCAACATCCTATCATTCTGTCTCATAACGGTCGACTAACAGAGTTGATTATACAGGATGCACACCGAACTATGTTACACGCAGGTGTGCGGTTGACGTTAAGCCTTATCCGACAAAGATATTGGATATTAGGAGGAAACGTCGCAGTTAAGAAACTTTTACGTCAATGTGTAACATGTAGAAAACACAATCCAAATTTTCAACCTCAAATAATGGGACAGCTTCCTGAACCCAGGTGTAATCCGTCTCGCCCGTTTTCTCATACAGGGGTAGATTACACTGGTCATATTTACATCAAGGCCAGCAAGGGTCGTGGCATCAAAACCACAAAGGGTTACGTTGCTGTCTTTATATGTATGGCTACCAAAGCTGTACACTTGGAGCTTGTATGTGACTTGAGCACCTCAGCATTTATCGCAGCATTAAGAAGAATGGTAGCTCGTAGAGGGACACCCAGCCACATGTATAGCGACAATGGTCGTAATTTTGTCGGTGCAAACAATGTGCTACAAAAGGAATATCAATCTCTTTTAGAAATTACGCAAAGTGAAGACGTCAAATCAGCGATACTAGACCTAGAAATACAGTGGAGCTTCCTGGCTCCGATGTGGCCCTCCGCCGCTGGTGTCTGGGAGAGTGGAGGGGTGAGAAGTTTCAAGACCCTATTCAGGAGGGTTGTTGGAGACCAAATTTTAACATTTGAAGAGATGTACACCGTAATCACGCAAATAGAAGCATGTCTCAACTCGAGACCCTTGTATCCTATATCAGAAGATCCCGATGACATGGATTTCCTGACCCCGGGTCACTTCCTAACAGGCAGTTCAAGGGCCACCTTCGTCGACACTGAAACAGATTTAAGGACTAGATGGCAGTTGACGCAAAAAATTGTACAAGATCTATGGAAAAGATGGAAAAATGAGTACCTAGTGCAATTAACAGAAAGAAGTAAATGGAGAAGAACTGAAAAGGGCATAAACATAAACGACATCGTTATGGTACATGATGACAACATGCCACCTGGAAAATGGTTAATGGCTAGAGTCATCACCCTTCATCCCGGTTCCGACGGTCACGTTCGAGTAGTGACAGTCAAAACAAAAAATGGGACTCTAAAACGTCCAGTCACAAAATTATCGATACTACCCGTTCACAATGAACCTGTCCAACATAAACCAAACACTAGTGTGAATAGCGTCGGCACGACAGAGTTTCATACATGTAAACAGCAACAAGTCGAATCAAACGGCCCGCGTTACAGCATAGCTTCAGTTTTTACCGCAATCATTTTATTTCTATCATTCATAACAACATCGCAATGCTCTCTCAACGTCACAAAGTTCAGGGACAACCAGAACATCTATTTTGACAAACTTACCAACATGCAGATTATTAGAGATGACTGGAAGTTAATCATATATTACAATATGGAACCTTACTGGGAAGGAATTACGGCTCTAAACAAAAGTATAATGTCACTTGAACACTCATGTGGAGCAATACGAACGCATTCATATTGTGAATTAATATTACTACAATTACGTCACGGGTACAACGAACTCGACTACAACAATCATATGTTACTAAGTCAGCACTTTGACACACAGCCGGCCAGGTGGCGCGTGCGACGCGGTCTCATTGACGGTATCGGTTACGGCGAAATTACTTGTTCGGAGTATTGGACTCCAGATTCGCAGAACAGTATGAAAAGGATATCACACATCTACGCAACGATCAAAAACATATTATTTCATTATGGAAAAATCAAACTTCAGTCGTCGAAGCTAAATTCAGTCTCATAAAAAGAATAGAAGGTACAATTCAAAGACAACACAAGGTCATACATCAGCAGCTCACATACATGTCGAATGCCTTAGAAAGTTTAAAACAAGAAACCCAGAATATTTCTATGGCAAATGAAATTTTCTTGGGAAGTGTCGTCACTAGCAACTTACTACATGATTTGAAAGATCTGCAAAATGCAATAATCGACACGGTCACTGACATATATCACGGTCGGTTTAACCCACATTTAATTACCGCTTCACAATTGCAAGATCAATTAAGTTCCATAGCGAGTCACCTATCAAATGATGTAACATTACCTGTTGAAAACATACATACCGACTTTGCCTTCATCTTTAAACTCCTGCATCTTAAAGCACGTATACTCAAAAATTACGCAATATTTGAGGTGCAAATCCCATTGATAAGTAGAGATGTTTATGAGGTCTTTAGTCTCATACCAATTCCTTTAGAAACATCGAACGACACCATGGTTACCATAACACCTGTATCAAATTACATAGCAGTTAATTTAAAGAAGGATTCCTACATTATAGTTTCCGAGTACTTATTGGCATCGTGTGAAGTAACAGACAGATACCTATGCCATATTCACTCACCTATATATCAAATAAGCACAGACAAGGACTTTTGTCGTACCAAATCTTCAGAGTGCGAGGTCAGCATCGCTCCCTGCAAGAATCTTTGGGTGGAAAGTCAGAAGCCCAATAATCACATTTATTTTTGCATATAGCAAAGTACGAACGATGTGTGGAGATCAAATCACCGCCCACGAATTGACAAATTCGGGACTTGTGACGATTGACGAAGGCTGCGTACTAAAATCTGAGAATTTCGAAGTTATCGCTCATCAACCGAAAACGACTGACGTTAGCATTATGGCTAACTTATACATACCAGCAATCGCACCTATCAATCACATCGTGAATGTGTCCATTCCTCACTATTATGCCAGCAACATCTCGGACAGAGAAGACGCAGAAATAAAAAGCATCGCAACCAAAATCAAGGCACTCAAAGAAAGCGAAGACAATCTGGATGATAGTATTGATACGGACATATCATATCACGATATACACCATTATACGCTAATATACGGAGCAATTGGCGTAGTAGCAGCCTGCCTGGGATGGTTCGCGTGGAAGCGAGCTGTGGCTGCTAGCGCGCCCGCGCTGGCGTCGGCGACAGCCGGGGCCGTGCCCCCGTCCCACACCGCACCCACAAACATATCGGTATCAGTGGTACCCAGTGTTAGTGATAGTGTAACATATCAGTGCGAAGGTGAACGGGTGAAGGTGGCTAGTGCTTTAGATAAGGCCACCTCCCCTATATTTCTAGGTCCACTGTATTTCTAGGTCTAGTATCGCTGATTTGACGTCTTCACTTTGCGTAATTTCTAAAAGAGATTGATATTCCTTTTGTAGCACATTGTTTGCACCGACAAAATTACGACCATTGTCGCTATACATGTGGCTGGGTGTCCCTCTACGAGCTACCATTCTTCTTAATGCTGCGATAAATGCTGAGGTGCTCAAGTCACATACAAGCTCCAAGTGTACAGCTTTGGTAGCCATACATATAAAGACAGCAACGTAACCCTTTGTGGTTTTGATGCCACGACCCTTGCTGGCCTTGATGTAAATATGACCAGTGTAATCTACCCCTGTATGAGAAAACGGGCGAGACGGATTACACCTGGGTTCAGGAAGCTGTCCCATTATTTGAGGTTGAAAATTTGGATTGTGTTTTCTACATGTTACACATTGACGTAAAAGTTTCTTAACTGCGACGTTTCCTCCTAATATCCAATATCTTTGTCGGATAAGGCTTAACGTCAACCGCACACCTGCGTGTAACATAGTTCGGTGTGCATCCTGTATAATCAACTCTGTTAGTCGACCGTTATGAGACAGAATGATAGGATGTTGCATCTCATGACTGATGTGGGCCTTATGGAGTCTCCCACCCACTCTTAAGATGCCATTTTCATCTATATAAGGGTTTAATTTTAACAATTTATTGTTGTGTGGTAGCTTGCTGTCGCGTTTTAAGTCATTAATTTCTTTTGCAAAATCTTGATGTACTTGATAATTTTTTGCTTTGCTATGCTAATTTCGGATAATGATAGGGAAGGTCCTTGCTTACTGTTGCCGCGTAAACCTCTCAAAACCCATGCTAGGATTCTGCTTGTTTTGTTGAATGAAGAAAATTTATTCAACATATCTGTAATAATTCTTGGCTCTTGCTTTGTACTAAAATGAACCTTATTTTGCTTCTTAACTTCTTCTTCCGCTGTATAAATCTCTAAGATTTGTTGACTTGCTTCAAATGATAATAACCACGTAGGTCCACGCCACCACAGTGAATAGTTTTCTAACTGAGACACTGTCAAACCTCTACTTCCACAATCCGCGGGATTTTCATTTGTCTTTACATATCTCCAATAGTTAGCTGGAATTATAGATGTTATTTCCGTTGTTCGATTCGCAACGAATGGTTTCCACCGTCGTGGGTCGCCTTGTAGCCATCCTAGAACAGCGGTGGAGTCACACCATCCAAAAATCTTTACATCCTGACCAGGTAGACATTGCTTGACCTTAGCCATGAGTTTCGCAAGTAGTTGAGCACCGCATAACTCCAAAAGGGGTAAAGACAGCTGTTTTTTGCGTGGAACCAATTTAGATTTTGCCGCCACTAGTACAATGGATTGTTTACATTTTACTCGACAGTAAATGACGCATGCATACGCTTTTGCCGACGCGTCACAAAAGCCGTGTAGCTCTATATCGCTAACTGGTTCGATTCCGTACCATCTAGGTATATTGAAGTTTTTGATGTTTTGTAGTTCATTTTTGACCTTAATCCATTCCTTACTGATGGGATGTGGTACTTGCTCGTCCCACTGAATATTAGAGGTCCATACTTGTTGAAAAAGAATTTTTAATTTTATCGTAATCGGCACAATCCAACCTAGGGCGTCAAATATTTTTGACATATCTGATAGAATTGTTCTTTTTGTTATTTTATTATTTGAAAATCCTATTTTTGAAAGAAAGGTAAAGTTATCTTCTGTGGGGTTCCAACAGAGGCCTAACGTTTTTTGAAATTCTGAATGAGTAAAGGTTTTGTTTTCCTGCTGATTATAGTCCTGGTTTTCGATTGTCAATAGACGACTGTCATTGGAGGCCCATTTTCGCAAATTAAAGCCCCCTGATTTCAGTAAATCTAACAAATCTTGTTGTAACTGCTTCGCTGATGCAATAGAATGTGTGCCATGGACTAAATCATCCATATAGAATGCGTCTTCTATAACTTTAGCTGCTTCTGGGTATTTGTCACGTTCATCCATCCGCCAATTGTCTCAGCGTCATCATGGCAAGGAAAGGACTTGGCTTCATTCCGTAGGTGATGGTTGTGAGCAAATACTCCTGTAACTTTTCCGAGGGATTGTTCCTCCAAATATTTTTTTGTAAATGTTGATCTTCCGGGTGCACCCAAATTTGTCTAAACATCTTTTCAATGTCGGCTGTAAACGCATACCGATATTGTCGCCATTTTATAATTAATGACTGAAGATCTTGCTGTAAATTGGGCCCCGTATACATAACATCATTTAAACTACAGTTCGTACTTGTTTTTGCTGATGCATTATAAACAACACGAAGCGCCGTAGTAGTACTGTCGTCCCGCAATACACAGTGATGCGGTAGGAAACATTCCGGTGTTTGATTACCAGTTGAATGTTTCATGTGACCTAGGTCAAGGTACTCGCTTATGAATGATTTATATGCAGTCAATGTTGACTCCTTCTTATGTAACTTTCTTTCTAATTGGAGAAATTGTGCTATGGCTTTAGGTTTAGAGTCCCCCAATTTTTCTTCGAATTGGGGTATAAGTGGTAATCTCACTTCATATCTGCCATCTCTCAATCGGTTCGTTGTTTTCTTGTAAAACTGAATGCACTGTTCATGATCTTCTGAAGGAGACTTCTCTTCTGTAATACCTTCTAATTCCCAAAATTGTTGAAAACTGTCCAAGTCAACCTGTACCATGTTACAGGATAAGTTGGACTTCAAACTCCCACATAATATCCAGCCCAAGCGAGTCTCCTGTACGATAGGGAGAGATTCGCTGAGCCTACACATGCCTGATAAAAGAATATTTGAATATGTATCTGCACCTAATAGAATATCTATTGGACGACTGATATTGTAATCGGGGTCGGCTAATTGTATATTCTCTAGGAAGGGGCACTGTAATTTTGGAAAAGAGTACGAGGGTAAAAATTTTGTGAGACTTGTCATTATATAGACATCGACATTGAAACTGTATGGCATTGTTAGGGATGCACAGGTTAGATTGATCACACCTTTGCAGATATTTTCTGTTTGCCCTATACCTGAAATAACACCATTACACCTGTATCGTTGTAACCCTAATTGCTGTGCGCCGTTCTCAGTAATGAGCGATGTTTGAGAGCCCTGATCTATGAGGGCTCGCAACGTAAGGTATGTACCATCGGCCTTTTGTACTTTTAGTAGGGCGGTTGACAACAAAATTTCTTGCACCGTATTTTGCTGTGTCACATGTGTGTTGCCCCGATTAGGGCGGATATCTTGTTGCTGCGCAAGCGACGAATTGCCGTGTTTGTGCGATTCATGCAATAAAGTGTTGTGAAATTCATTGCATTCACGGCATCGACTTTTGGATAAGCACTCTTTACCTTTGTGATCGTGTAAGCAGTTTTTACAATAATTTAAATTAGCAACAATTTGCTTTTTCTTTATAGCATTCATTTCTGCGAATTGTTTGCAAAAATAGAGTTCATGTGGGTCATTGCACACTGGACAATTTTGTTTTGGATTGTGTAATTTCCTGCCACTTGGAAATTTTGAAATAATCTTACTACCAGAATAAGCCTGTTTAATGTTGTATGATTTGTCTGGGGACTTATTAGATATAGAGAGGGGCCTTTGGTTGGGACCTTCCTGCTTTCTTCTGCCAGCTTCCATGCTCGTGAACTTGCTTTCTAGAAATGCCAAAAACTCGTTCAAATCTAGAAGTTCTCGTGGATGTTTGATTGCAGCGTTGTACTCGGCGAATGTATCCGAATCCAACTTTTGACTCAAGATATGTACAACCAATGGGTCCCAGGATTTCACATCCACACCGAGATTTTGAATTGCGTTCAATGTTTCTCGTGCGGTGTCGTGAATTCGTTTGATATGATTGATAGTTGCTTGTTGCGAAATGGGTAAATTTAATAAAATATTGATGTGGGAAGTGAATATCATCCGTTTATTGTTGTATCGGTGTTTCAGTATATCCCAGCTAATGATGTAATTGTCTGAACTGATAGGGAGATGCTGAATAAGACGTTCAGCTTCCAGTTTCACCTTCGACTTTAGGAATTGCATTTTTTGCGCTCCGGATAGTGAAGGGTTGTTACCGATTGCTTCGGTGAAGAGGTCTTTAAAAGATGTCCACTGATGATAATTCCCGCTAAAGGTAGGGATCTCTATTTTTGGCGTAGAGTGTTCCCTATGCGAGAACGACCACATCTTTTTATTGATGGCTTTGATAGCATCGTTGTATGTTTGCTCGTACTTAAGGTACATGCCACTGTAATCTTTGTTCCTATCTCCCAGTTCGCTGTCCAATTCCCAGTGATGAGAATCGATTTTTGTCCAGCGGGACCGTACTGTATTCAGTAGGTGATCGAACTCCCATTTTTCCGTAACAGCATCCAGGTTAATATTTGAAACTGTGTGTTCAAACGCCTTGAAATTACTGAACTGTCGCCTACTCATCTCGTCCGTTTTGCTGTTCATACCCTGGCTCTTGAAAGTAGGGTCGGGTGTTTTCCCTGCCATGTTTGGCATCGCTAAGAGAGTAGCTGGCTTTAAAATGGGAGTGGAAGGTCTATCTTGAATTGGGGGATATGCGGTGATCAAAGACTTGATAGTTTCGTATCGAGCCTTGACTTGGTCGTATTGATTCGATGTGAAATACGTGTGTGTTTCTGCAAGTTCAACCTCACTTAATCGTAAGTGATTCGACTGAAACTCTTGCCAATACGCATCCAAGGTTTTTAACCTCTTGGTCAAGTAGTCGGACGTTTTGCGATCCGAGCTATCTTTCATGAAGTTCCTATAGACAATCTCTATTTCATCGAGTTGCTTCTGTTGTTGGGCTAAAACTTCTTCGAAAGTCGACATGATTTAAATGAAATAGAAAAGTAAAAGGAACGATCTTACTTGATTGTCCAAACGGGAGCTTGTTGCTCACCAAGAATGAACCTTGTTGATTTCTGATGACTGCTGCTGCTGCTGCTCTGTACTGCTCTCTTGCTGGCAATACAGTCTTTGCTGATTCTATTCAATTCACTTCACTTGTAAATTTTACAGTATTTTGCTGCTGCTACTACTACAGTTTACTACTGTAAACTGTTCACACACGACGCGAAAGAACTTTCCTAGCGAAGGACCAATTTATGTACGGATAGGGTACGCCGTAATTCCTTCCCAGTAAGGTTCCATATTGTAATATATGATTAACTTCCAGTCATCTCTAATAATCTGCATGTTGGTAAGTTTGTCAAAATAGATGTTCTGGTTGTCCCTGAACTTTGTGACGTTGAGAGAGCATTGCGATGTTGTTATGAATGATAGAAATATATATATAAAAATGATAGATGATGTTAAGCCCGAAATATTTAATGCAACTGGTTATAAATTACAAATGAATGATATTAAATACATGAGGAGCGCGCGGTAACGCACGCTGTCAGCATTATATTAAAACTATGCAAATGTACGGGTTTGCTCGTACATACTCCCCCGCAGAGAAGGTTAACAACATTAAACTCGTTAGATATGTACATTATTTAAGGACAATCAACATTAAATAAAATGAAAATAAGTTTGTTGACAAATGCTATAACTACATAAATAAGCTACTTAAATAAGCTCTTAATGTCTCTATCACTTCACAGATTAGCAATGCTAGTGTATGAACCTAATATAGGGGAGGTGGCCTTATCTAAAGCACTAGCCACCTTCACCCGTTCACCTTCGCACTGATATGTTACACTATCACTAACACTGGGTACCACTGATACCGATATGTTTGTGGGTGCGGTGTGGGACGGGGGCACGGCCCCGGCTGTCGCCGACGCCAGCGTGGGCGCGCTAGCAGCCACAGCTCGCTTCCACGCGAACCATCCCAGGCAGGCTGCTACTACGCCAATTGCTCCGTATATTAGCGTATAATGGTGTATATCGTGATATGATATGTCCGTATCAATACTATCATCCAGATTGTCTTCGCTTTCTTTGAGTGCCTTGATTTTGGTTGCGATGCTTTTTATTTCTGCGTCTTCTCTGTCCGAGATGTTGCTGGCATAATAGTGAGGAATGGACACATTCACGATGTGATTGATAGGTGCGATTGCTGGGAGAGTGGAGGGGTGAGAAGTTTCAAGACCCTATTCAGGAGGGTTGTTGGAGACCAAATTTTAACATTTGAAGAGATGTACACCGTAATCACGCAAATAGAAGCATGTCTCAACTCGAGACCCTTGTATCCTATATCAGAAGATCCCGATGACATGGATTTCCTGACCCCGGGTCACTTCCTAACAGGCAGTTCAAGGGCCACCTTCGTCGACACTGAAACAGATTTAAGGACTAGATGGCAGTTGACGCAAAAAATTGTACAAGATCTATGGAAAAGATGGAAAAATGAGTACCTAGTGCAATTAACAGAAAGAAGTAAATGGAGAAGAACTGAAAAGGGCATAAACATAAACGACATCGTTATGGTACATGATGACAACATGCCACCTGGAAAATGGTTAATGGCTAGAGTCATCACCCTTCATCCCGGTTCCGACTCTTGCTTTGTACTAAAATGAACCTCTATTGTAATAACTCTCCATAATCATTTAAGTTTAATATAATGAGCTTTTAAGCTCAACTTTTATTTTTACAATATTTGAAGACACGTTTTATTCATAATTAGTATAATTATCCTGAAGATGAGGTTAAGACATATTTAGAAAGTAATAAAACACCAAAATTCTTAGTATAAAGTATCACGATGAGTAAGTTGCTGTGAAAATGAACACAACGTTTTTAGTTACGGGGAAATCAATAAGTGGATTTCGTGAAAACTTGTACGACCTAGAAAAACCAAATTTTATAAAATTATCATTCAGTTTAAACTAGAAGTACATAAAATTTAGCAAGAAATACTTATCGCTGTGATGAGACAGCCCTAGAATCGACTTAAGGCCGTATTTTATTTTTATTTATGACCCTTTCCGCCGGCCTCTGGCCTTCGACAATTAATCAACTCTGTACCAACCGCCTAATGGCTGTTTTCCTTTGCCTAATGACCTAGGCATAGATTCGTGACTGATGCGCTATCATATCTCATTAATTACGCTTCAATATTTACCGGCACCAATTTTAAGATCAATTATTTATTATTTTACAAATACTTTATTATATTAGCTGGTGCTAGGTGCACCTATAATAAATTGCTGACATAAAAATTTAAGCCATAACGTACAGACAAAATATGTGATAATAATCATATAGTTATAAGTATATATATTTGGTAGTTACTTACTACAAATTATGATAAGTAAACATTCAGTGTTCAAAGTAAACCTACGAGACTGATTTTGTTAATTTTTTTAACATAAATTACTTATTTATACGATATTGAAACTAATAAATATATATTGTCGCCTAAAAAATAACTCGTGTACTAGTATAGAAAGTCAAACCTTTCATCTAGAAAAGTTGTACATTTTACACACTTCAGTCAGGAATAATGTTGAACCCTCTCTGTAAGAATGAAATGACCATTTCTGGGAACATTGACTACATGTAACAAGAGGCTTATCTGTAAGTTAACAGGTGCACAGGGTGTAATTCTGGTGATAGAAACAGCTAGACAAGTACATGAATAAATCAATATGGACCTGTATCCAAATGATAAACCATCGCTTTTCTTTTTTATCATGTACACTTCAGTATAGTAAAAAAAAACACAAACGTCTCGGAGAAAGACGCTTAATCTTCGATGACCTTATAAAAATGGACATAAAAACCTTAACACAAATATATATATCAGATTCCGTTGGCAGTCTGTTTGACAAACGGTCAACATATATCATGTGGGCATTCAAGGTCGGGGGACGCATTTATATTATCTTTATGCATTGGGTATTATAGTAGAACATCAATCTGTGCAATAATGGCCATTCACGTTCTGATCGGTATCCCATCATCATCTGGAAGATTTATTTACTACGAACATGTAGATCACGACTTGGACAGTGTATTTTTTAATCTAGGATATTGCACAATCTTTTCATCATTTATCATCACGAATTAAAATTTGGTTTAAAAGAGACATTATAACGTACTGACGTAGTACTATTCTCTATTCTGAAACTCAAACTCAAAAATATTTATTAATATAGGTTATACAATAACACTTATTAACGTCAGCACATAAGATTTTACATTTAAAGCCAAATTCGCAAAGCAATGGGTGAAGCCAAAGAGAAAAGAACCGGGCAATAAAATCTCAGTGCCCCTCTTTTCCAATCACCAGTAACTGCATTCATAGTATAAAACACACAACGTATCCAGCAAGATGCTGCAACTAATACACCACGTGTGAAGTTATGCGTTAATTTAGAAAATTTCAATGTGCCTAAATATTTAATAAATGTCCCCCCAAATATATTCTGTGATATAGAATATGTAGCTAAACTGACTGGACTAGTAAGATACCTAATTTAACTTAATGTTTATACTACAATGAAACTAATTTCGACCATCTAAGCAGCGAGCGATTATTCTCAACTCAGACATTAAAACAATACTAAACTGAATCATCCTAAAACTCTCAACAGTACCTAAAATACCTATCTTAAAGGAAAATTACAGAAGTTGTGCTCAGTTAACGAATTTGAACATCCCGGCATTGGCCCTAGACAACTTTACATTGCGAAGTTTGTTCGCTGTTCTTCGGACGTGTTGCTTTGAGACCGGCTAGTCATTAAGAAAGTAATTATTTCCCTTTTTTTTCATGCTTTGTTCTTCGCTTTAATTGTCAAAGTTAGGTTTAAAGTGTAATGAATTGCCGATGAGTTCACTATCTTTGTGAGGCTGTTTGTGCGGTGGAGTGAAAACGCTTTTTAATTTAGTTCGATACTTAGTCATTATCATTAAACCCGTAGCTTTGTAACCGTATGTATTAGTGGCAATTCGATACATTCCTTGCAGGAGAGTAAAGATATAATATATGGCTGAAAATTAAAAGTTTCGGAGACATCGAATAAAATCATGCATCATCCCCGTTTTTAATGTTTGTGATTAAATAAAACAAAACTGACGTATTCATTATGGTCATTTACACATATTTATATTTCTTGGTACGCTATAAAACATGCCTTGGTAAGTTGCAAAACATTAAAAAACAAGCTAAGTTCGAATGTAATGCCTATGTAAACATTTAATTTATTTTAAATTATTAAAAGATTGAAAGGAAACTTTCAATTACTTCTTTAAAGGTACATAAAATATGAATATATACTGAAATAAACAGACAAGATCTGTACGTTTAATAAAATAAACGTAAAATGTATGTGACCAAACAAAGATAAATTTTAAAACAAACAACCATGTCTGTGAACCCTTTTACTTGCGGTTTTGACTAAGCTCAATTCAATTCAATTCTTTGTTATGGCCTCTGCTTGCGCTTGCAGCAACTTGCCAATGACCAGTTAGTAAAGCTAATAACGTAGGAGATTTTGACTGTGGGTCGAAATATTATCGGTGGCCGAGTAATTCCATAACTCAGTCAGAGTCTAAACAAAAAAAAACCATACTTACAAGAATACAATTAAAACTACCATAGATAAAGAATATTCTATCTACAGTAACTACACAGTACATTAATATATAAATAGATAAATAAAATAAAAAATAAATAAACCACAAATAAAGGGGATAAGGTTACGTAATTTAAGTGGGTACCTTTAGTTTTAATTTATTATATTCAATATATTTACAAAGGGTCTTGATAAAAGGACTAAGCTCAGTTTGAGACACCTCATAGGTATTCATTTAACAAACTCGTATGTCAGAAAAATCAATAATCATCAAGGAAAAACTACACAACTGAACATCACAACTAAAGATTAAATAAACCTTGTATTGAAAAGTCTAGTCAGAGCCTGTTAATAGTTGCCGACGCTATCACAGATATTTCTAATTAAAACGAAAATACCATCGGACGTCAAATTAGCCCTTGATGCTAACATCGGTGATATATGTGACATGTGGTGTTGCTAGCTACACTACTTTACCCTAAAAGAAAGGAAACAAACACACATCATTTTTCCATAAATTATTACAACTAAACATAGTATTTCGAGCTTTTGTAAGTAAATCTTATCAGCATTTATTAAGAAATAATTTAATTAGACAAACCCCCGCAGCTACACGCAAGTGGTTTAGATTCCCACAAGAATCTAATTACCGTTTGAAATTTTCAGCTATACGTGTACCACAATTTACAAACACATTTTGTTCATCGTTTACTGTTAGCGTGATGGAGAAATAAAGAAACTAATAGTCATAGTTAAGCTTTTATAATATTAAATTGGATTCTTATTAAACGTCATTTTCATATCAGAGCACAAACAAATATTGTCGATATAACTGTGTTGTTCTACTTGCGTCACACATCAGTGTGTTGTAAGCACCAAGCCACCCAAGTCCAGTGGAAATTTCAGAGTCTACGGTTCATTTAATCCTCGCGGTCTTATATTAACGTTCTCGCGTTCAATAATAAAAAGACATTATAAATATTGTAGGGAAGATTTTAAAATGCGTGGACGACCCCGGTTACTAGTGTATACATATACCTATAGGTACACCACAGCTGTATAATATTGGATTTTGACGCCGCAGGCACATCGATCACACAACCTAATCTGAGAATGTACCACATTGTTACCAATGCAGTACTTGCACGTTAGTCCGGTGTACCTTTAGGTTTAACTCTATTATCATTAACTGAATTTTTGTTTAACTACTCCGCCACCTTGATTCGAGAAGTCACTAAACTTGAGAACCTTCTTGTTATTGATTTGAAATTATTATACTCGTAGTAAATAGTTTTACAATGAGAAATGTCCGTTACTCAATTATAGAGTAACCAATGAATAGATATCTATGAATAAAAATTATTACATTATAAATAAATCTTCTACTAATTTTAGATCTATAGAATTTGAACGACAAAACTATTCCACGGTAATTATCTTATTCTAACACTGAACGCACTCATCACAAAATCATGTGTTTTCTCCAAATAGAATAGAATAAATCTTTATTGTACACCAATACAAAATACATAACAAAAATAAACATTTATCACTAAAAACCGGAAAAGTGCGTGTCGGGCTACGCATAGTACAGGGTTCCGTAGTCACGCATAATAGCCTCTGCAACTCCTGAACTCACAAAGTAATCTGATCCGTTATAGTTTTCTTTTAAAGTTGATTAAATACACTATCATCATGATTTTTTAGATGATTGAGCCATCCGTTTATCTTTTAGAGGGGTAAAGGGGGGGGGAACCAACTGTTTTAACAAAAATCGATTAACAGTTGAATATCTCGCAAATTAAATCAAAAAATTGTCTGTGCAACCTCTTAACGTTTTAAAAAGAACTATCTAATGGTACCCTACACGATGGGGTAGATGTCAGAAAAAATAACATCCCTACTTTACATGTAGGATAGGTATCCCAGAAAAAAATATTTTTCATAATTTTAACATCGCACTTTGTCGGAGTAACAAATACACATATCCACGCAAATTTTCATATTTCTAGCACTAACCGTGTGGGAGGAGAACCGAGGATGGACGGACAGACGGACGGACGGACATGACGAAACTATAAGGGTTCCGAGACTTGTACTACGGAACCCTAAAAAGTGATTTCTTACAGGCAACCTTTGGATGGACAAGTAGAAGGAACAGAATTTAAGAAAAGGGAGTAGGCATTGGTGGAGAAACAAGTAACATACTTTAATAAAACAGTTTCTTCTCCAAAGAGTTAAGTAAACAAATGCTTTTAAATCGCCCTCATTTCGCCAGACAGTCTGTTGGTCCCACGTAATAGGAGGCGAGCCTATTGCTGTTTCCTGTCACTTTGGATAATTTGCTAGAGTCTCGTAGGTCTGTCTGCAAGTGCACCGCGTGCAGGTACGGAGGACTTGGGCCCCGGAGATGTTGATTAGAGAGCATTATGATGTCTGCCTCTTAACAGTAATGCTATCTCCGTATAATAATAATGACTGACTTTTACGATGTCTTCACATCGTCTGAACGTAGTACACCTAAATGAGATTTTCTTCGACCAGGCAGCGTGACGAGACTCCTCGGCACGCGTTAATACACATTTTTAATACACCAATTACCTTCAATATTAAGCCTACGAGGCTCCGACAATATCTGAATTATTAATTTCAATTTTTCCAAGTCGAGAAGTTGCCTCACTTATTACACGTCGGTCGTCTTGTATTTCGCCCCTCGGCTGTTTCGCCCCGTGCCTCATTCGCCCCTTCCCTGAGGATATATTAACTTTGACCTGACGAATGGAGTCTTGACACTTTTTTCGTGTCACAGAAGTAGGGTAGTTTACTTCGTGTGGTACTTTTGTAATGAAGATGGAAATTGTATTGGTAACTTGAGCCGGCGCGTTTCGTATTTTATCTTCAAGAGTTTATTTTTGGTTGAACACTTTGAATATTGTTTGAGCTTACCTTGTTTCTTTACGTAATTGAGATCTTTCGCGACCAACTTTATTACCGACTGTTATAATGTTATTTTGAAACGTCACTTATTATTAATGCTTTAAGACTATAATTATGTAAACTCGTTATTTCTAAGTTCTGAAACGTAATTTACGGATTTTATTTAGGTAGTGCTTTTCTCAAATATGTTTTTTACAAAGTAAATGAGGAACACAAGTTTTTTTTTATTCTGAACTTAAACTAGACAAGAGGACTGTTCTACGAAGTAAGCTACCGAGAGCTATCGACATCGAATCTTACGACTATTATCAAACTATGTTTTCTAATAAATATTACAAGTCTAGCACGTTTAAAAACCTATGCTTGCTTTATAAGTTAAACTTATTAAGTAAGTGGAGCTATTTCTCAAATAATTTTACAGCTTAATTAAAAATAATGAATCGCAAAAACTATAGTCTTGGACTGGACTTGAACCGCAGCGTTTCGTTCCATCGCTTCTTCTTGTAAAATTATTTGAGAAAAAGTTGGTACTTCAATGCTTATAAAAATAGGTTACACACGCCAAACTGATATTATTTTCACAATAGTTATTATTCCATTTTGTGAAGATAATATTACCAGCAGAGGTAAAATAAAGTTGATATTGGGTAATAGTCTGGTCTGGTGATCAAATTAATTCAGCTGATGCCAATAACGACGTCTCCAAGCGATGCGCGCCTGAGTGGGCTTGTTGTAAACTGTTCAACGTTGGCTTAGCACTCCACTGACAGCGGGAAACATACCTAATATAGAATACTTATGTTTATTCTATTTAGTACACAAATCGTTTTCTAGGTGCTAAATCAATATCTCCATGGCCAAGTCATCCTGACGTGCATGCGGTGCAACTGCTGGCAAATACAGACGGCTCTAGCAAATTACCGAAAATACCCGGAAACGACGAACCTGTAGTAAGTAGGTACATTTTGGGTGCAAAAGGGCTCTACCAACATCTTTAGGGCCCCAGCGACCTCACCTGCTAGTGGAGCACCTGGTGATCAACGGACGAGGCTCGTTAATTTATGGTACCTATGGAGTGGCTTCGGCCCCTACGTGGGTACCAGGTGGTACAACAGTGTTGGTCCGGGAGGGTACCACCGTGCAGCTGTGCTAAAGCCCCCCAAGTAACCCAGCCAAGGCTGGGTTACGTTAGGGGTTCAGCAGCTGCACTGCCGGGCCCGGGGCGATGTAAGGTGCAGCAGGCATGGGACCAGTGGGGGCGAAACGGAGTCTAGTGTGGGTGGTGTGGGTCGATTCGCTGGCCAGGGAGACCCTTAGCAACGGCATTGCCACGGCCGCCCGCAACACAGTCATGGGGCCCGCCTGGGACCAACCACCCCAGGAGGCTGCCCCACATGTTTCGCATAATCCTGATGTGGGATCGCCGCTCCGGGTGGTAACCGTTGTGGGGTAGCGGCGGCCTTGCATCAGGGGGGTTTGGGAGCACTTCCGTCCGGCGAGTCGGCTCCGACCTAACCACACGGTTCTAGACAAAGCTAGCCCCTGCGCTTTGTCACTTACTGCTGCATCAGATGTCGCCCTGTCTTCACGCTTCTTCTTCTTCAAAATCTACAATGGCAGTGCAACAAAAAAAAAGTAAACGTTTCACAGCGGCCCTAGGAAACCCAACAACTTCACTTTTCGAGGTGGAGTTCATTAACGTCCGTGGACTCCATGCGAACCTCGATGCCGTCCACCATCACCTTGAGACGGCACGGCCCGCTGTGATGTTCCTCACGGAGATACAAATACGCCGCCCTGACGACACGTCTTACCTGTGTTACCCCGGCTATGTCATCGAGGAACAATTTCGAGACAAAGCCGGGGTGTGCGTGTTCGTTAGGGCGGATGTTTGCTGCCGCCGGTTGCACTGCCTAGGGAACCCCTCCAATTCCGTCCTTTGGCTGCACGTAGACCATGGCTCTATGAGCCAGATCTACGTGTGCGTCTACCGTTCCCACACAGGGGATTCTGAGACAACAAAGCTCTTCCAGTACCTCAGCGAGACGGCTGATGAAGCGCAGGTGCGGTTCCCGAACGCTGACCTAGTATTTCTGGGGGACTTCAATGGCCATCACATTGAATGGCTGGGGTCCCTCAAGACTGGTCATGTGGGTAGGGCCGCCCATGCGTTCGCTCTCTCCCACGGTCTGACCCAGATGGTATGCGGGATCACCCGGATACCAGACAGGTCAGATCACGCGCCCGCTCGGCTGGATTTACTGCTGACAAGTCGCCCATCCCGGTACAGTGTTTCGGTAGGAGCTCCCCCATTGGGTAGTTCCGACCAAAATAAAATAAAATAACGTTTATTATCTTTGAAATTTTTTGAAAATTATTTAGATTTGTCAAAAGTTGGTGTGACTCTACCGAGGGTTCCAAAATGCAACGAGACTGAGAAGAGCCCTCAAGAAACTCAGTACGGCTTTTTTCCAAAATATTTCATCTTAAATCTAATACAGAGTTATTTAGAAAGGAGCAATTCGTGTTACAACCAGGCAGCCTTGTCATCTAAGAAATCATTAATACTATAATAAGCTTTATGGCACAATTTACGTTTTATTAGTTTTTTAAATTTATTAACAGATAAATTTGCTATTTCGGTTGTCAATGTTATATTATTGTACATTCGAATAAAGTTCCCCGCAAAAGAATTACTCACTTTATGAAGCCTAAATTTAGGAACAGCCAGTTTATCCTTATTTCTTAAGTTTAGATTATGATTATCACTATTTTTCACAAATTTACTTTTGTTCTTGTGGGTATACAATAAAATTTCATAAATATACTATGAATACACTGTAAGGATGTTAATATGCTTAAACTTATCTCTTAATGACTCCCGAGACCCCATTCCATAGATAGTCCGGACAGCCCTCTTCTGCAACACAAAGATGCATTCAATATCGGCAGCGTTACCCCACAGTAGTATGCCATATGTCATGATACTGTGGAAGTAGCTGAAGTAGACAAGACGCGCCGTTTTAATGTCTGTAAGTTGTCGGATCTTTTTGACAGCACAGGCTGCTGAACTAAGCCTGGCCGAAATTTTCCCGACATGAGGCCCCCATTGCAATTTGGAGTCTAACGTTATGCCCAGAAAGACAGTGTCATCGACCAATACGTAGGTCACACTATAAGTTTTGCGTAACTTAAAAAAACAACATGTTAAAACCAAAATATTATGTTTATTGCTTTTCAAAATACTCTCCTTTACATTTTAAACATTTTTTTAATGCGATCGAACCATTTTTTAAAACAGGGTGACCACAAATCTGAAGGCACGTTTTCTACGTGCTGATTGAACGCTATCACTACCTGTTCTGAGTTGGTAAAAGTGAAACCTCTCATCAAATCTTTGATTTTGGGGAAAACACAGAAATCACAGGGTGCTAGGTCGGGGCTATGCGCAGGATGGGTGACGAGTTGTACTTTTTCGGAAGCTAAAAATGACTTTGTTTTGTTGGCCGTGTGTGAAAAAGCTTTATCATGATGTAGGAGAACGCGGCTTTTGGGTCGTCTTTCGCGAACTTTTTCTTACACCCTGGGTAAACAAATGGTAGAATACCACTCGGCATTAACACTCTTTTGATTTTCAAGTGGAATTGTACAAATGGGACCCGTAGCTGAGAAAAAAAACGCGATCATTTTTTTACCAACGTTTCTCGCCTGCCTCACTTTAGTTGGCTTGTTCTCATTTTCAAACACCCATTCACTAGATTGCTGTTTTTTTTTCGGGTTCAAAACAATAAATCCACGTTTCGTCTCCTGTGAAAATGTCATAAACAGCATTAGAATGTCCGTGGTCGTACTTCAGTAGCATCTGTGAGCACTATTCCACGCGAGCCCGCTTCTGCTGCGCTGTCAGTTCATGAGGGATCCAACGACAACAAAGTTTCCGAACTTTCAATTCTTCGTGAAAAAACTTCTGGATTTGACTCATACCAATCCCCGATAGTCCTCGAATTGTCTCATAGGTAATCCGCGGGTTTTCTTCAATTAACCGCTTAACAGTAGCCACATTGTTTTCGTTGACGGCAGTTGAAGGCCGCCCTTCACGAAATTTGTCATGTAAAGAAACTCGACCTCTCTCAAATTCAGCAAACCATCGCCTCACGGTGCTCCAACAAGGTGCTTCTCTCCCAAAAGCATTTTAAAGACGAGCGGCACAGTCTTGCGGAGAGAGAGAACTTTTAAAATCATAAAAAGTCATCGCCCTAAAATCTTTTCGACTTAATTCCATTTTCGTTGCATACGTAGAACTTTGATGTTTGATAAAAAACAATTGACAAATGATTTTCCGCCAATTGTTTTTTTTTTACTACTAAGAAGGTTGCAACGTTTAAAAAATATAACATTCGAAATTCAAATAGTTCTGATTAGCTAGAAGTGCAAAACTTTTAGTGTGCCCCATGTATCATCCCTAACCTTAACACTGGTTTTAACAAGTCTTACATTAGGTAAGGTGAATCTTACACATTTAGTTTTATTTTCATTTAATAATAAATTATTAGCACAAAACCAGTGGACTATCCTAGAGAGGGCAATGTTTACATCGTCAAGTTCGCGCTGTCCACGTTTAACTTTAAATATTAAAGAAGTGTCATCAGCAAACAAAACTACCTCGTGGTCGTCTCTTATGAGGTGAGGGAGATCATTAATATATACTAGAAAAAGAAAAGGTCCCAACATTGAACCTGCGGTACCCCATTGCTACAGGAGAACCAGGTGACTGTTTACCATTGATCACTACTTTCTGGACCCTATTACTTAAGTAAGAATTGACAAAATTCAAGGCCGTCCCCCGGATTCCGTAATGATAAAGTTTCTTAATTAAAGTCTGGTGTTGAACGCAATCGAAGGCCTTAGATAAGTCACAGAATACATCATAAGCATCATATGACTCATCCCAGGCACTGTATATACACTCTAATAATTTGATTCCGGCATCAGTGGTGGACCGACCACGAGTGAAACCGAATTGTTTTGTATGTAATAGTTTATTAACGTTAAAGTGATTTTGCATTTGATTAAGCATAATTTTTTTTTAAATTTTACTAAATGTAGGTAGTACAGAATTGGGACGGAAATTGGACGGATCTGAAGTAATACCCGATTTAAACAGGGGAATTAATTTACTAGATTTCATTAAATCAGGGAACACAGGGAACACTATCAACACAATTATTAAATATTATTACTAGTTCAGGAGCAACCATTTCAATAAAAGAATTTACTAAATACACAGAGATGCCCCAGAGGTCAGCTGTTTTCTTGATATTTAAAGATTTAAAAGTTTTTAAGATGGTGTTTATGTTAACTTTACTGAATTTAAATATAACGTTACAACAAGGAACGTTTGCTTTTAACAAAGATTCTGCAATGGGGGTTGAAGAGCCTAGGGTTTTTGTCAAATCTACAGGAATTCGGGAGAAAAATTTTCAAATTCGTTAGCGACCTCGAAGTCTGATGTTGTTATTTTACCATTTATATTAAGTTTAAAATTATTATCATTTAATTTTTGTTGACCTCTTTCCGCGTTTATAATTTTCCAAGTAGATTTAACTTTGTCTGCACTATTGAGAATTTTATCACATATATATTTTGATTTAGCTACTAAACAATCTGCTTTAAACTTTTTTGAATAAGTTTTAACATAATCTAGAAATTCAACTGATCTATTAAGCTGTCTCTCTAAGTATAGTTCATAAAGTTTTTGTCTACTTTTGTGTATACCCTCAGTGGCCCATTCACTGAAAGTAGGACTATCACTAATCATGACCTCCTTAGACTTAAATATGGAGTTGAACTCGTTGTAAAAAGAATCAAAAAATAATTTATACATTACATTTGGATCTAAGCCAGTGTCTAAGAATGGAATTTTATTGCAACGTCCAACCCTCATACGTTCCAAGCGGTCACCAGTTATTGGTCTACATAATATTTTACGTTTTATAACTTGTTCTTTAGTGATTTTAAAAGATGCTATTTGCCCACAATGGTCTGAATCTAGCTTTTTTATTATACTTTTACTTTCTGGCAACATATCGCTGTATATATTATCCAGGCAAGTGGCTATTGTAGCACAATATCTAGTAGGCTCCAAAAATAAGTTTGTAAGATTGTGTGATTTAAATAAATTTAAAATATTATAACTCATAGGCGTATTAACAAGTAAATCGACATTAAAATCACCACAAACTATCAGGTACTTATTAGTTTTTCCAAGTTTACATAGAACTTTGTCAATAAGTTCCTCAAATTCGCAAAAGGGCGAGGTTCCAGGTTTATACACGAATACTACTATGAATTGCTCCATTTCCACGCAAGACAGTTCGACTTTACACTCTAGAGAAAGAGACACAATATCTTTTTGTTCACGCTATGTTGTTCACGCTGGCATGAAGGTATCACCTCCTGCACGTGCTGTACAAATGTCACGACGACTATGGCATTACTCGTCAGCGGATTGGGACGGTCTACGCGATTATTATGCGTCCGTCCTCTGGAGCCAGCGCTGCTTTGTAGGAAAGGCTCCCTCGGATAGCGCTTCTGCGATTGCTGGCGAGATCAGTTTAGGGATGGAATATTACATCCCTTTCACTGATGTCGCCAGTATCTGCAGAGCCCGTCCCTGGTTCGGGCGAGATCGTGCCAAAGCTGTTCGACAAAAACAGTCGGCATATCGCGCCTGGATCAGGGTCGCGCACAGCCCCCGGGCGAAACGTGGGCCACGTCAAAGCAGCGTACAACCGGGCCACAAAATCCAGCAAAGGCCTTTAAGAGAGCGGATGCCCAGCGCATCGCGCGGCTTGGTCTGCAGCTCACTTCCCATCCCTCGGGCAGCCGTGGATACTGGCAACTGGCCAATGCCGTGCAATCTAACTTCTGTCAGCCCTCGCTGCCACCGCTGCGTTACCCAGATGGAACACTGGCTCACAAAGCCTGTAAAAACCCCTACTATCATTACTAAAACTATCTTACATATATAACTAAATATAACTATCTAACTAACTAATATATATATCTATAAACTAAGAGGGAAGAAAGAAAGGAAAGGACTATAAATAAATACAGAAAGAAAGAAAGACTAAGAAGAAGGAAAACCTAGAATATGGAAGGAATTATATCTAGAATAAATTGAACATGGATTATATTTTTTTTTTTTCAATTCTGGACGGAGAATCTGAAATACATGGAAAGCTGCATTATAATCGTCTAAAATGATTATACTAGTCTATCTGATAAGATGATAGTATATCAACTATATAGTTCCATTTAGAATACTTATAATGTACTTCTAATATGAACTTTTACTGAAGATTGGCCAAAGTGATCGATCGTCTAGTGATTAGTGGTAGGACTCTACGTTGTGTCATAGCAAACCGGATTCTTTTTTGTGATTATGCGCTCAGAACTATAATGTAAGACCTAAATAGTGCTTCTAATTTCAACCCTAAATAAGTGAAGTTAATATCTTATAGTGATTCTAAATTATTTGTTAGACCTAACTAGTGCCTTTAATTTCCTAAACCTAGACAAGTTGTTCTAGTAACTCAGATTGTCCTATCAGTAATAGATGAAAGGTATTTTAGTGTCAATCGTGTACATAACCTAAAAGTGACATTAATATTGATAATATTATTCTGGATTACTGTAATAAATTATTAAAGCTTTAACAACAAGTGAGTATCTATTTATTTATAATAAGATATTGAATTATAGTGGTTATTATAGAACCTAGGGATGTAGCATACAGACTAGTTGCAATAATTAAATGTTTACCGAATGGTCATGATAATTAGGAGGGGTAATGGACTGTAGATAATTAGGTAACAATGTGGGGTTGGAAAAGGTCTTTTACTGCCCCAGCCACGCAGAGACCGACTGGAAAACAACACATACACCATTTTTCCTCGTGAAGATAATTTTGGATGATGAAGCAGCTTGAACAGCTGATCACGAAGGGATTAGAACGAGTTCCAGATCCACAAAATTGATGTTAATATTATCAGTAGGTAAGTATACCCAGTGATAGCCATAATAGTTCAGCTAGGAGTTATGCTTGGCAAGAACCTCCAAAGCTTATTGGTATATCTGAGATCATGTTCATACAAACAGTCTCATGAATTATAAAATGACGAATTGTAGAAGATCCGAGGATACATCTACCGTAGAAACCCTGATCCAATGATACATCAACTCTATCTCAATCTGGTCCAGTCAAGGAAATCCAGTGAGTCCGGAGCAGTGCTCAAATTCACAAGGGCTGCCCATGAAATACAATCAGCAATACACGATACAGTCTATCTCGTCTTGCCCTTAGGCCAAGAGAGTCCGGACCATCGGTAAGCCAAGTTGCAACCATGCCAGCAAAGTGGTTGAAGTTGTAATCATATGAATGTCCGTACCACAAACACTCAGATATACATCAAGATAGTTATCATTAATGTAACATAAATCCATTCTGAACTATTTTAGCAGATAGATACAAGTATTTAAGAATTAGCTTCTGGTAACCCGAGTAGGATTAATATAGGATGAAGGGATAAGTAAGTATGGGTTTTATGATTATAGTTTATACATTTGCTTGACCACAATGGGAAAAGTAGGTATAATAAAACAACCATATTTATTGTAGTGTATTTATTGAATAAAGGTGTATTGTGCAGGTACCTAAGATACTCACATGTCGACGGTCGAAACGCGCACTAGGTGATACCGACCACTCAGAGAATGAGCAGAGTTACGTTACTATCGAAATTGCGAAAAGAAAAGAGAAAAGAGCTACGTTACCGACGAAATTCCGAAAATCAAAGAGGACGAGCAGAGTTACGTTACTATTGAAAACCAGGAGATCAAAGAGCTACGTTACCGACGAAATTCCGAAAATCAAAGAGGACGAGCAGAGTTACGTTACTATTGAAAACCAGGAGATCAAAGAGCTACGTTACCGACGAAATTCCGAAAATCAAAGAGTTCCGATACTGATGATAATTCGCAGAGAAAAGAGGACGAGAATCCCGCACTCTCGTTTTTATAACCTTTTCCTAAACCACCTCCCATATCCGTATCATTCGTTCTTTTCCCGTAAAACCCATTCTATAACCTAGCAACACCGATCTACACTCTTTCCCACTTCCAACAATTCCAATAACCATTAACTAACTTTAAATCTTAATTATGTAATCTAAACATACAGAACCCATTCAAATGTACCTAAATTCTAAATAAAATTAATAAATATAATAAGTGGTTTAGAATATCTCATTATCTTTCTCTAATAAAATTAATATTTATGAATAAGTGTTTTTGGAATATTCTAGTACGGTCTCTAAAGAATTGTGAAAAGTCCAACGTTATATCAATTAATATACTATTTATCTAAATTTAGTGCCAAGAAATTTCATTCATACATGTATATTATTTCTAGCAATAATAACTTGATATAAACCTATCTGATATGTATTTCAACCACATTTAAGAATATTAGGCTTTATGATGTATTCTAACAATACAATATTGTAACATTTTAATCTGTATTGAAGTTATTAATTTTGGTAATCTAAATTTTCTATCTAAATTAATGTTTATCTGGCTTCTACCTATTATTCTGATATCTACATAGATTCTACTTATAAGAACTTGTCACTCTTCATCATGGGACACCTCAAATTTGAAGAAACAATTGTAATGAATTGTTAAAATTTTGGTAAATTAATCTTTATTTTCTACCACTAAACTCCTAATATTTCCTACTTCCCTGCTATATTCTACTTTATATGTAGTCTACATTCCTCAGATATGTTAGTATTTCATAATAATTACAGGCATTAGCATAGCTTTAACAGATTGAATTTTCGCTATGTTACTGGACCAATATTTTTAAGTATAATGTGAATTTATCAATTCTTAAGCAAACTCATGTTTATAACTAACAGTGATACCTCATGAACTTATAGGAGTAGAATTTATCTCATTTTTAGCATATTCTTTTGGTTAAATGTGAATTTTTAAGATATTTTTATAGCTTACTTATCCTGAATTTTGAATGTTTGGGATTCAATGTTTCTACTACATAACTTAATTGGTACTTGGCATTCTAATTGAATTTACATAATACATAGTATATATTTACTTATTTAATAGATACATACATCAATAATAACTTGTATTCAAAATTATACCTAGGGTCTAAGTTAGACTAAATTGACTGTCTTTTCTATTCAATACTTTCATATTTTTGATCATAACTTTATTATTAATTGGAATTTTAATGTTATATTTTGAATGGTAGTCGTAGGTACTGGCACAATCAATATTCTAACATCAATCATTGCCAATCTATCAATAATTTGAAATCCAACATAAACCCTAATTCCCTTCCTAAACTTAATATATGCATTTCCAGATTTACGAATTCTACTTCTACATTGGCTATAAAGTGACAACTAATGAACCAATCACCCCTAAGGTACTGTGTCTTACTTATACTTACGTTTAATAACTAGACATGCTGAAAATAAGTAAATTATTAAAATTTAATAAATTGATTCATTTAAAATTTATAATTAGCGCCATCTAGTGATAATAGGATGAACTAAGTACTATTTGCTTAGAGAATATAGTGTATCCGACATTGATTTTTAAATGTAATTGTTAATTGCCAGCAGATGGCAGTTATAAATAATTTTTATCATATCAAAATGAGATTTATTCAATTAAGAATGATATTTTTTTAAGGGGAATTAAAACAATCGAATCTTATTATTCTTTATTTTATGTTTCCAATTTGAAGGTCTTCTTCAAGAAGAATTAGCGTTGCAGACATAAATTTATCATACGGATCTACTCGTGTGAGTAGAGATCCGTTACAACCGCCCCCTAAATTAGTTTGGAACTTGCCGGAAAACTAATTTACAATTTACTAATTGATAAAGGATGTCTACAATGCTTAACAATGTTGTTTATACCGAGAAGGCCGCCTCCTCCCCTCCATAGAAGTCAGTTGAATACTACGACCATTCCTTAACGAAGTGAAAATGGTAATTATATGAATCTAATTTATAATGTAGTTATAATTAAAGTAAAGTTATTATAAATAATTGAAGTAACTTAATGTACGCGGGTCATAGTATAAATGGTTTCTACGGGCCTTCCCCGACTCCATCATTTGTTCGGTTTTTTTTTTTTTTTTTTTTTTTTTTTTTTTTTTTTTTTTTTCAAACATTTATCTTAAATACAAGTTACAGGTATTAGTTTCTTACCTCTAATAATGTTAGTTTTAGGGTCCACCAACGTATATACATTGGTGTATGGTATAGCGGCTACTATATATGGTCCTTCATATAAGAGTTCAAATTTCTTAATTACCTTCTTTTGGGCTACAGATTTATTAGCCTTCCTAATCTTTACTAATTCTCCAATCTCAAATTTAATTAAACGGTGTGAGCGGTTATATGTTTTTTGTCGTTTCACACTGTTTTGTTTTAAGTTTTCTTTAACTTTTAATCCGAACTAAGTCAGCGTCTTTTGTTCTAATTAATTCTGGCAAACAATTGTCAAATGACATACGATTAGGATTACCAAAAAGAACTTCCCTAGGTGTGAATCCTGTACTCTCATGGAATGTGTTATTGTAAAGAGACTCTATACGAGGTAATATTGTCGCCCATCCCTTGTGGTTCTTATGACAATATGCCCTAAACAATCTTCCTAGTTCTTTATTAACCCGTTCAGTTGTATTAGGTCTAGGATTGCGAACTGTTGTATATATTGGCTTAATAGACATATCTTTTAATGAATTTTTCCATGTATTACAACTAAACTGACTACCATTATCCGTCATAACTACTTTAGGCTTTATTATTTTAGAAAAATGTTTTAATTTAGTTACTACTGCTTGCGATGTGGCTTTAGCTAAACCATACAACTTTATGAATTTACTGAATGAATCTTGTATTACTAAAATATAAGCAACACCAAATTTTCCTTTTGGTAAGGGACCATAAAGATCCGCCATAACTATATCACCTACTTGCTCGGTTACAATTGATTGACATTCCCCTACATATTTAACATTATCGCTTTTAGATAACTGACAAATATGACATTTCTTTAAAACATCTTTAACTAGTTTTATCATACCAATCCAATAAAATCTATCTCTTAAATATGCTAAGATCTTATGTACTCCTTGATGTCCCATTTCCTCATGAATTTGCAAAATTACAGGTCCCCTTAATTCAGCAGGCAAATATGTAACTACTTTATTGGTCCCTGTGGAAAAATACAACACACCTTCCTTGAAATGACAACGTTGTGCAATGTTTCTTAATCTCCTTTTAATAGTTATATCGCTTGGGTTGTTCAAAATTTTTATAATTTCTTTAATTTCACTGTCATTGGACTGGAAAGATGCTATATTTTTTAAATCACTTATCAATTTATTATTTCTAGTGGATTCCATGTAATGAATCTCGGGATAATTATCCTTATCATCTTGTACACATGTCCCACCAGGTGGAAACCTAGAAAGGACGTCTACCGCTACATTATCAGTTCCTTTAACGTGTTCAACTGTATAATTGAATTGCTCTAAATATAATATCCACCTAATTATCCGGCTATTGAATAATTTCCAAGTTCGTAGTGAAGTCAAAGCTTTATGATCTGTAATTATAATCAGCCGCGGCGCGCCTCTAACATAAGTTTCATATTTCCTTAAACAGTAAATAATAGCCCAAAACTCTTGTTCAGTTACAGTCCATCTTAGCTCGGCCCCTCTTAATGCCCTACTGCAAAACCCAATTATTCTCATTTCCCCCTGATCATCACGCTGAAATAATACTCCTGCTATACCTACTCCTGAACTATCAGTCTGTAAGTAAAATGGCCTAGACATATCCGGATGATGTAACATGATAGTTTGTAAAAACCTATCCTTTAGATCTTCGAAAGCTTGATGAGCCTCATGATCCCAAGACCATGCCTTATCCTTCCTAAGTAATCTACATAATGGTTGAATACTAGCATTATAATTCGGTATAAATCTCCTATAATAGTTACACAAGCCTAGGAATGCCCTTAAGTGTTTTATCTTTTTAGGTACGGGAAAGTTCTTAATAGATTCTATTTTTTCAGGATCCGTTCTAATTCCTTCGGAAGAGATAATATGCCCTAGCATCTTAACTTCCTTACAAATGAATTTACATTTCTCTATATTGCAAGTGAGACCGGCGGACTTTAGTTTATTCAAAATGATACTAATATGATCTAAGTGTTCTACTAAAGTTCCAGTTGTCAGAATAGCTAAATCGTCTAAATAATTGACACAGAAATCACGTACTTCCTGTCCTAGTATTAGATCTATAGCCCTACTAAAGCTTCCTACAGACGTGCGGAGGCCCTGCGGTAGACGATTATAAAAATAACTTTTACCATTAAAGGTAAACCCAGTGAATTGTCTACTGTCTTTGGATATAGGAATTTGAAAATAGGCATTATTTAGATCTATAATACTAATGAAATTTACCCCATGAAAGGAATTTAAGACATCTATTTGCATTGTTGGTGTTTCTGATTCCGGAATCATGTGTTTATTTATTTCTCTAGCGTCTAACAATACCCTTATTGAACCGTCAGGCTTAATAGTAAACGTTAGTGGACTGCTATAAGGCGTAGAGCCACGGCTTATTATGCCCATATCAACCATTTCTGTTAGTTTGTCCTCCATTTTTTGTCTATATGCGTACGGTACAGGATAAGATCGTTTAATTATTGGAGCTTGATTAGTCATTTTAATTTCATGCTCATAGCAATTAGCCAACCCTAACTTGTTAGTAAATACTTCTCTATGTAAGTTAAGGACTTCCTTTAATTTATTAATTTGAATTTCTTGAAGAGGCAATCCGGTTTTAATTTTACTTAAACATTCAGGAAAGCTAGGTTCCGTAGTTATTCTTCTTAATAATTTATATTCACAGAATGGTATAGAACATTTGACATTATCTTTAACAATTTCTAATCCAAAGGGTGGATTCTCTAATTGAATAATTACTTTATTCGCTAATAACCAATCAAACCCTAAAATCATATGATTCACTAAATTAGGTATTATTAAAAATCTAGTATCAATAGTAATATTATTAAATTCAACTGGTAATATAGTCATCTGTTGAATTTTTGAACTCTTCCCACCCCAAGCGCTTTTAACTTGAATTGACCTAACTGGAAGCAAAGGAACTTTATCCTTAAGCTCAGAGTATATTAATTCCCAAAGAGTCCCTGAAATACATGTAACATCACTACCGGTATCGACTAAGCTAACTACATTCTTCCCTAACACCCCAACAACTATTTCAGATTTTACTTCTTGTTGTATCTCTGGTACGATATGGTCTTCTTCCTCGAACAATGAATTAACTGTCCCTACTGTTTTAATTAAATCACTACTATTTACATCAGACTTAAGCTTAAATAATTCTATGATTGTATTAGGATAATCAAAAAAATCAAGATTGTATAATTCGTGACCTAAACCTAATCTATTAACCTGTCCCCTAGGTCTAATTGGTTTTAAGATTCCTGTTTGACGCCGACCTAATCCTGATCCAGGCTTCCACCCCATGGACAACATTATATGCAAAGATATAGGTAATCTCTTTGCTCCTGTCGTAGTTGGTGCATTGGAGCACATGTCACCAACAGTGGTTAAATTATTAGATTCCCTATCACTAACATCATTAACTTCTGATACCAATACATTATTTTCTTCCTTATCACCACGTTGCGTTGCATTCTTCTGATATTGCCGTTGATAGTTGAATTTCTTGTTAAACTGTCGACCTGAAGAAGCATGTTGCCGATGTGATGGTGGAAGAGAAGACTTAGGAGTGTCTTGAAGATCGCGCCCCCGTTGAATGTTGATATTGTCTAGTTTCCTTAAAAATTCAGTGGCCTCTAAAATAGTTGAAGCGTTACTAGTTGACCAAGCAAACTGTACATCCTTCGGGAAATGGCGTATTATATCCCCCACGAGTTGATTCTCTTGCATTGGATACGTTAACATTTTTGATTGGCCACATAGACCAATAAAATGTCCCTGCATAGTCGTTCTTGAACCGTCCCAAGTGTTTTGAACTATCCTACGACGCAAGTTATTTTGTTCTGTTTCTCCCCAGTAATGATCCAGGAAGTCCCTCTTAAAATCGTCAAACTGCATCCACCTGTCCTTATAAAGTCTGGCCCAATCACGAGTCTCCCCTTCTAAACATTCTATAATGAGATCTATATTTGTCATCCCACTAGGAATCTTCTTTAAATATGCTGTAAGGTCTTCTATAAAAGTAACAGGATGTTTCTTTTTACTCCCAGGATACCTAGGTTTATCTAGTTGTGGCTGGAAATACGGGTAACCTCCAGAAACAACTCCCATACCTTCAATAGGTCTCATTGCATTGGTGTTGGTTGTAGGTTGAAATTGCTGATCAGTTGATCCGCTGCTTGCTGAAGAAGATGCAGACCGTATTTGCCCTTCTAGTTGAGACAATTTCATACATATTGGGGTCACAGCCTGTTTTATCATTTTAGTCATATAAGTTATCGGATCTATCTTCTTTCGTTTTGGTTTCGGGCTGTCGCTTGCTGCATTGATATTTGAAGCTTTAGCCAATCTCTTTCTCGGTGCTCGATTCATTTTACTAACACTTGTAATTATTTAATGGACACAGATATAACAGTTATTCAACTAATTATAAATCACAATCAAACTTATTTATTATTTATTCACTCACTGATAAAGGTATTTCACTGATTAAGTTATAAATCACAATCACTTATTTATTATTATTTATTTTAATCACTGATAAAAGTATTTCACTGATAAAGTTATAAATCACAATCAACTTATTTATTATTATTTATTTTAATCACTGATAAAGGTATTTCACTGATAAAGTTATAAATCACTTATTACGTTGTCCTGTAACGAAAATCTAAATAAGTACTTATTTCATTTTATGTAAAGAAGGATATAGCAAGTATATACCTATGTTATTTAATTTTATACTTGTGAAAGTTTTATCCAATTCATTTTAATATATATCATAATTACCTAATCTAACTCAATGCAGGTTATATGTAATTCTAATGGCTAGACTTTTTATTAGGCATACATATACGTAAGGAGCGCTAAGGCAGTTTAACTAGTATGATTTTTAATCTACTTCATAGTAAACGCATAAATTCCCTGTACAACTTCTAAGTCAAAGCTAGCGTGACAATAACTTTGTTTTACCGTATTATGCAACAATGGTAGCATAGGTACACGTAAGTACATGTATGATTCAACTTACCGCTGTATTTATTGTAATTCCAATATAAACACACTATTTGAACTCACTCATACATTTTTACCGGCAACTTTCATAGCTGAAACTTCACAACAACAAACTTTCACACTTCCATAACTTTCACTGAACGCAATGCATTACTCTTTACGTAATTAATTGAACTAATTCGCTAATATTGACCCGATTTTGTAAAACAATTAATTTAAAACAAATAATAAACTTTTTAAAACTTCGTAACGGTAACGTAAATATATTTACCAAGTTCAATTTGACTTGACAGCTACTATGTTGAAGTCAAACCTTTGACAACTGACATGACATGACAGATTGTTCGGGAGGCTAAAGTCTTTTGACTATACTGCCTACCTTAACTACAATATGGCAATTGAGAATTGTTTTTGACACTTGGCAAAGACAATTCCGTCAAATTCGTCGAGTTGGAATATCGATTGGGCTCGATATTAAGTTAAATTACCTGTATTGCTCAATTTGAATTGAATTTATTAGTAATTGTACGCCCCCGTAATCGTTATTTATTTGAGAATAATATAAATGAGAACAATTACTGACTGTAAACACCAGATTCTCTAAGCAAAACATAAAATAGTATAAAATTAAATTTTGTCCGCTCTGAAATAAACACAACAATACACAAAGAAAATGTAAAGTAACAATACACAGATAATAATAAAAAAGCTGTATCATACATCAATGAATCAATTTATTAAGTACTTACCGAAGTATCTCCCTGAAATAATACACAATATGCCAAAATTGAATACAAGAATTCTAAATATTTACTCTATGGTCAGTTTTCTAGCTAAAAGCAACAACTCTATTATATACTAATATTCTCTATGGTCCATGGCTGCCGCTTAGGAATTTTAGTAATTAATATTATAATTATGAAAAAGTTCTTAGTTTGGATATAAAAGGAATAATTTACTTCGTCATTATTTTAATAAGGTGAGTTATTTATTAATGAAGATGAGAAAACATTATACGAGCAACTTGACTAACTAATTTAGTTTCCTACTTGTACTTACCTACTTAACCTAAATAGCGCAGTAAACACAACCATTTCACGAGCAACAAATTGTGACTTTATTAAGCCACGGACGTTCATAAGCAGCCTAGCATATACTAATTATGTTGAATGATTTCAGATTCAAGAATAACCTATGATGAAATATGTATGTGATAATCCAAATATTGCATAACCTATTCTACAGCCATACAAATCACTTGTATCCTGGTCACGGCACCAAATTGTAAAAACCCCTACTATCATTACTAAAACTATCTTACATATATAACTAAATATAACTATCTAACTAACTAATATATATATCTATAAACTAAGAGGGAAGAAAGAAAGGAAAGGACTATAAATAAATACAGAAAGAAAGAAAGACTAAGAAGAAGGAAAACCTAGAATATGGAAGGAATTATATCTAGAATAAATTGAACATGGATTATATTTTTTTTTTTTCAATTCTGGACGGAGAATCTGAAATACATGGAAAGCTGCATTATAATCGTCTAAAATGATTATACTAGTCTATCTGATAAGATGATAGTATATCAACTATATAGTTCCATTTAGAATACTTATAATGTACTTCTAATATGAACTTTTACTGAAGATTGGCCAAAGTGATCGATCGTCTAGTGATTAGTGGTAGGACTCTACGTTGTGTCATAGCAAACCGGATTCTTTTTTGTGATTATGCGCTCAGAACTATAATGTAAGACCTAAATAGTGCTTCTAATTTCAACCCTAAATAAGTGAAGTTAATATCTTATAGTGATTCTAAATTATTTGTTAGACCTAACTAGTGCCTTTAATTTCCTAAACCTAGACAAGTTGTTCTAGTAACTCAGATTGTCCTATCAGTAATAGATGAAAGGTATTTTAGTGTCAATCGTGTACATAACCTAAAAGTGACATTAATATTGATAATATTATTCTGGATTACTGTAATAAATTATTAAAGCTTTAACAACAAGTGAGTATCTATTTATTTATAATAAGATATTGAATTATAGTGGTTATTATAGAACCTAGGGATGTAGCATACAGACTAGTTGCAATAATTAAATGTTTACCGAATGGTCATGATAATTAGGAGGGGTAATGGACTGTAGATAATTAGGTAACAATGTGGGGTTGGAAAAGGTCTTTTACTGCCCCAGCCACGCAGAGACCGACTGGAAAACAACACATACACCATTTTTCCTCGTGAAGATAATTTTGGATGATGAAGCAGCTTGAACAGCTGATCACGAAGGGATTAGAACGAGTTCCAGATCCACAAAATTGATGTTAATATTATCAGTAGGTAAGTATACCCAGTGATAGCCATAATAGTTCAGCTAGGAGTTATGCTTGGCAAGAACCTCCAAAGCTTATTGGTATATCTGAGATCATGTTCATACAAACAGTCTCATGAATTATAAAATGACGAATTGTAGAAGATCCGAGGATACATCTACCGTAGAAACCCTGATCCAATGATACATCAACTCTATCTCAATCTGGTCCAGTCAAGGAAATCCAGTGAGTCCGGAGCAGTGCTCAAATTCACAAGGGCTGCCCATGAAATACAATCAGCAATACACGATACAGTCTATCTCGTCTTGCCCTTAGGCCAAGAGAGTCCGGACCATCGGTAAGCCAAGTTGCAACCATGCCAGCAAAGTGGTTGAAGTTGTAATCATATGAATGTCCGTACCACAAACACTCAGATATACATCAAGATAGTTATCATTAATGTAACATAAATCCATTCTGAACTATTTTAGCAGATAGATACAAGTATTTAAGAATTAGCTTCTGGTAACCCGAGTAGGATTAATATAGGATGAAGGGATAAGTAAGTATGGGTTTTATGATTATAGTTTATACATTTGCTTGACCACAATGGGAAAAGTAGGTATAATAAAACAACCATATTTATTGTAGTGTATTTATTGAATAAAGGTGTATTGTGCAGGTACCTAAGATACTCACATGTCGACGGTCGAAACGCGCACTAGGTGATACCGACCACTCAGAGAATGAGCAGAGTTACGTTACTATCGAAATTGCGAAAAGAAAAGAGAAAAGAGCTACGTTACCGACGAAATTCCGAAAATCAAAGAGGACGAGCAGAGTTACGTTACTATTGAAAACCAGGAGATCAAAGAGCTACGTTACCGACGAAATTCCGAAAATCAAAGAGGACGAGCAGAGTTACGTTACTATTGAAAACCAGGAGATCAAAGAGCTACGTTACCGACGAAATTCCGAAAATCAAAGAGTTCCGATACTGATGATAATTCGCAGAGAAAAGAGGACGAGAATCCCGCACTCTCGTTTTTATAACCTTTTCCTAAACCACCTCCCATATCCGTATCATTCGTTCTTTTCCCGTAAAACCCATTCTATAACCTAGCAACACCGATCTACACTCTTTCCCACTTCCAACAATTCCAATAACCATTAACTAACTTTAAATCTTAATTATGTAATCTAAACATACAGAACCCATTCAAATGTACCTAAATTCTAAATAAAATTAATAAATATAATAAGTGGTTTAGAATATCTCATTATCTTTCTCTAATAAAATTAATATTTATGAATAAGTGTTTTTGGAATATTCTAGTACGGTCTCTAAAGAATTGTGAAAAGTCCAACGTTATATCAATTAATATACTATTTATCTAAATTTAGTGCCAAGAAATTTCATTCATACATGTATATTATTTCTAGCAATAATAACTTGATATAAACCTATCTGATATGTATTTCAACCACATTTAAGAATATTAGGCTTTATGATGTATTCTAACAATACAATATTGTAACATTTTAATCTGTATTGAAGTTATTAATTTTGGTAATCTAAATTTTCTATCTAAATTAATGTTTATCTGGCTTCTACCTATTATTCTGATATCTACATAGATTCTACTTATAAGAACTTGTCACTCTTCATCATGGGACACCTCAAATTTGAAGAAACAATTGTAATGAATTGTTAAAATTTTGGTAAATTAATCTTTATTTTCTACCACTAAACTCCTAATATTTCCTACTTCCCTGCTATATTCTACTTTATATGTAGTCTACATTCCTCAGATATGTTAGTATTTCATAATAATTACAGGCATTAGCATAGCTTTAACAGATTGAATTTTCGCTATGTTACTGGACCAATATTTTTAAGTATAATGTGAATTTATCAATTCTTAAGCAAACTCATGTTTATAACTAACAGTGATACCTCATGAACTTATAGGAGTAGAATTTATCTCATTTTTAGCATATTCTTTTGGTTAAATGTGAATTTTTAAGATATTTTTATAGCTTACTTATCCTGAATTTTGAATGTTTGGGATTCAATGTTTCTACTACATAACTTAATTGGTACTTG
The DNA here is from genome assembly GCA_963556515.1 of Nudaria mundana. Taxonomy (NCBI): domain Eukaryota; kingdom Metazoa; phylum Arthropoda; class Insecta; order Lepidoptera; family Erebidae; genus Nudaria; species Nudaria mundana. The sequence goes on from OY748301.1 coordinate 19,621,863, forward strand.
GCATTCTAATTGAATTTACATAATACATAGTATATATTTACTTATTTAATAGATACATACATCAATAATAACTTGTATTCAAAATTATACCTAGGGTCTAAGTTAGACTAAATTGACTGTCTTTTCTATTCAATACTTTCATATTTTTGATCATAACTTTATTATTAATTGGAATTTTAATGTTATATTTTGAATGGTAGTCGTAGGTACTGGCACAATCAATATTCTAACATCAATCATTGCCAATCTATCAATAATTTGAAATCCAACATAAACCCTAATTCCCTTCCTAAACTTAATATATGCATTTCCAGATTTACGAATTCTACTTCTACATTGGCTATAAAGTGACAACTAATGAACCAATCACCCCTAAGGTACTGTGTCTTACTTATACTTACGTTTAATAACTAGACATGCTGAAAATAAGTAAATTATTAAAATTTAATAAATTGATTCATTTAAAATTTATAATTAGCGCCATCTAGTGATAATAGGATGAACTAAGTACTATTTGCTTAGAGAATATAGTGTATCCGACATTGATTTTTAAATGTAATTGTTAATTGCCAGCAGATGGCAGTTATAAATAATTTTTATCATATCAAAATGAGATTTATTCAATTAAGAATGATATTTTTTTAAGGGGAATTAAAACAATCGAATCTTATTATTCTTTATTTTATGTTTCCAATTTGAAGGTCTTCTTCAAGAAGAATTAGCGTTGCAGACATAAATTTATCATACGGATCTACTCGTGTGAGTAGAGATCCGTTACAAGCCCAAGAGAAAGCGGATATGCTCGCACACCTCTTTGCGGCTAATTCCCGGGTCGACGACCGTGGCCTGCAGCCCCCCGCCATCGCCAACTGTGGTCACACTATGCCTGACATTGTACTCAGGCAATGCGATGTACAGGCAATGCTGCGATCACTCCACACGTGGAAAGCCAGTAGCCCTGACGGCATTCCGGCGGTGGTACTACGGAAATGCGCAGCTGAGTTGTCTCCTGTACTAACTCGTCTGTACTGCCTGTCTTACTCCACAGGAATCGTGCCGGAGGTCTGGAAAGAGGCGAACGTACAACCGATCCCCAAGAAAGGGGATCGGTCTGATCCGGGCAACTATCGACCCATAGCTGTCACCTCAGTCACCTGCAAGGTGTTTGAGCTCTTCATCAACAAGCAGCTCATGCGATACCTCGAAGATCACTCGCTACTAAATGATTGGCAATACGGCTTCGGGCCAAAACGATCAACGGGTGATCTTCTGGCATTCGTAACGCATGTCTGGGGTGAGGCTATGGAAAGGCACGGCGAGTCCTTGGCGATTAGCCTGGACGTCGCCAAAGCCTTCGATAGAGTCGGGCATGCTTCGCTCCTTTCCAAGCTTACGGCATATGGTCTACCTCCTCAACTGAGCAGCTGGATAGCCAGCTTTCTGAACGAACGCCGAATGCGGGTCCTCTGCGATGGCCAGGCTTCTCGCTTTTTGCAAGTGAATGCCGGGGTACCGCAGGGGTCCGTGCTGTCACTAACTCTCT